>JABSTQ010009101.1:600000-945267 GCA_013358835.2 Ixodes persulcatus | reverse complement strand
TAAAATATTTCAACATAAATGCTAATCCTGCACCGCTGTGGCTAGAGGGCTCGCCAAAGCTGTATTCCCCAAATGTACGTAATGTTTTAAAGCATTACATTTATAAATTCACAGCATTTTATAAATTATATCTGTCTCGACATGAGACATTAACCGAGTTATATCCCAGTTGCAGGTAATCGTCTAAACTCTTAACTTTGTTAATTGTTGCATAACTGTTTTTGAGGTAATGAATTATGGCTAAACACATAGAGCCTCCGACAAAGTAGGTATTTAAGTCAATATGGCTAGATTGATACCATCCTATACGCAGTCATGTGATCACTAAGCAGAAAAAATATTTGCAACTCGAAATTAATTTTTGAAGCTCGAAGCTGGCTTATTGGAACTTGCAGTGGTTTGGCCTTTCTGCAGCCTGTAGGGAGGTACGACACCCGCAATCCAGTTCAACAAGAAAAGCGTTCATTACCTTTTGGAATCCCCAGCGGCGACTGACCGCTGGCCAGATTTTGGCCCGACTCTTATAGTGGGCAGCGCGGTGCTTTCAGCTCCCCCAACCCGCTTGAGCGCGCGAACGCCCTCCCGCCCCCCCTCCCCCCCCCCCCCCCCCCCCCCCACCCCCAAGCTAAAAATGAATTTTCGCACCAATATTCAAAACCTTGCTTTGAGGGCATCCCTCACTTTCATTTTCTCGGTCACGTGAGATGACGTCATAGAACTCAAACTTGTTCAGTTGAACTAAGTTGTTTCGGTACTAGTTTTATAATAAAAATATAAAAAAAATAATCTAATAACATATCTTCTATGACCAGTGGTGCGCTAGAAATGCTTTCATTTAAAAAAAGAAAAGCTTGAAATCGTCGTCGCGGGTTGCGAAACCAATCACGTGACTTCCGTACTCTTTGTCGTCACTTCAACCGGGTTGACCGACTTTATTCGGTTTCAGTTTTTTTTTGTATTTTTTTATTATTTACTATTTTTAAAACAATGTGATGAAGCGTGTCTTGAAACCATGCTTTAGAGCTAAGTCGAAAAAAATAACCACATTATTCAACGCGGCATCAGATTACTTGGGTGGTATTTATCAAACAAACTGCATTCATACTTACTTCTTGGCGGAGATCATCACACGCACCTCCAAGCTTGCGAAATTAGGCATTATCTTGTAAATTTGTATTCCACATAGCCTTCTAGTTGTTGCTTCTAGGGAGGTTGTAGCGTATAAATTGGCCTCTGGGATGTGGTATAAAACCTGAAATATCAAATAGTGTATCCAACAGGAAACGGAAATTATCAGTTCACAATAAATTTGAACCGATATTGATAGGGTTGTGATTTTTATGTTGAAATCAAACACACTTTCTGCATGAAGAAAACAAAAAGGTCACCCAAAAGTTTATAAAATCCGTTTATGATAAAAAAGCATGCGCGCATGTGACTGAATTTTGTTGTACAGTCGGGGACAAAAGTCCCCAGGACGTGCGAGCTGCGACTGAAACGTATTGCTCTGCCATCTGCCGGCGGGTCGCCTGGTTTCGAGATCACACAAAGGCGCATGCGCGACCTACTCTGCCTGCAAACGTGTGTTTTTCATTTCTTCTGCCGCACAGCACCTAACTAGGAATCGAGCACGTGGTACCGCCTCGGAGATAGCGCTCGCGGCTGACGAGCGTCTGCTACATATTCCGAAACTCGAGATACCGCCTGGAACATTTCGCCGCATTTCGTCGTGTCAGCGAACCTTGCTTTATAACCAGTTCAGCTTATCGCTCAGTTGAGCTGCCGTGACTTCTTGCTTTATAGGTGCCATGTCAGTAAGCGCTATCTTCGAGGCGGTACCACGCGCCGGATTCCGAGTTAGGCGCCTCGCCGCAGAAGAGCGGAAAAGCGCACATGTTGGCAGGCACAGTAGGACACGCATGTGCTTTTCTTTGATCTCGAAACCAGGCGACTCGCAGGCAGATGGCAGAACAATGCGATTCAGTCGCAGCTCGCGTGTCCTGGAGACTTTTGTCTCCGACTGTACGTTTGTAACATATTTTGAGAGAACTAATTTATTGCAATGCAATGTAGCACACTAAATAATATTAAGGTAAGATATAAACTGCATTTGATCCCAAGATAGGTAACTTGGAAGCCATATCATTTAAGGTCGTATAGCAGTTAATGAACTTAAAATTAAATAGTGTGAGACCAAAAAGGTCGCTTACCTCCGTGATCATCTGAAATTCATTCATGAAGATCGTGTCCTCTTTTAAAGGATGTATGTGTTGAATTAACAACCGAAGTGTATGGGCTTCCAGTAAAAATTCTTCATCACTTGAGGATTTGATGGGGTTCGGCCATACATCTAGTTAAAGAAACAATAATAGTGCGTTTGGTTAATTCACTGTCAATTACCTAAGAACGTTGGGTTGTTTATTTGCTTCAGATGTTTTCCTATCCTTAATACACTACTCAAGATACTGTACTTCTAATAGTTTTGGAAGTATTTTGGTATCTTGCAAATACAATAAGGCTAGAGTTTTTGCTTCTCTATCTTAATTACATTTTTTAATGTATAGTACTTATACCCGTTTTCACCTCAAGAAAAAAGGACGTTTTGCGCATTGTTCATACGCCGGGCGAAGTAGTTCTGACAAAATTTGGTTGTCGGAGGAAGAAGCGATCCTTTTGGCGTTTGAAACGTATACGTCTGGATTATATAACATGTATCTAATCTAAAATACACCTACATATATATTAATTCTTCTCGTAAAAGGGAAAATTAGAAATGCTCCGGGGAGGAGCGGACTTTTTTTACTTCGGTTCTTGAGGTGAAAACGGGTATAGTATCTCAAATACATTTTGCAAACTTGCGAAACAATTCGCCGGAACAATCTACGGAACTAGGGATCGTCGAACTCCGGGGCAAGGCTAAACCAATTGCAAACTTGGAGAAAAGCGACCGAAGACAGATCATCAAACAAGGCACGAGCAAAACTCAGCCTCCAAATGCCAACAAAAGTACAAATGGAAAGGCCCGAGTACGCCCACCTCGTTCTATTTTCCTGTCCTCTTGACAACTTTTCTTTTCTTTTTTTTCCCCTTCTCTTTCAAGCTGTCTTTGTATGGCACTTCAACCTTGAATTTAGCAAACTGCTGATAACGTCATGTGTATTCTACGCTCGGACGCCGCCTTTTGTGTGAGCTAGAGTGGTTCCGTCAGCGGACGATTTTGGTGCCAGCGTGCGGTACGATCACAATGAACAATTGTTGAAAAGCGCAGGTTCGGGGGGTTTCAGTATGAAAATGCGTGAACACAGTTTCGTGCGAGCACAGACACTACCTCGGTCAAATAAGCTAAATCCTGCTGGCTTTATTGTGCTGCAGTGACCTATACACCAACTCATGTCTACAAACAAACCGGAGCGCCCCTAGCGGACGCCACTGGCGCCGCGAATGTGCAATGGGGGTGTGGGCAAGAAGCTCACCGTCGCCCATAAACAAACCATTGAAATGCGATGTTATCGGCGTCGGTGTGAGTCCTCCTGCCCTTTTTCGCGTTCGAATGGTTCATTCTACGTCTTCCTGGCAATGTCTGACTACTTGAGCGGCCTCAGCGAAATTAACGAGGCTCGCTACACCGCAAAACTTCGCGTGAATAATGTGATATGCGGCGATCCATTCCGCGTGGATGCCGCAGAATGTACGCTAAAGCCTGATTCGCACGATGAGATTTCGGTCGCGACGTCGCTCGGGCTGCAAAAGCGTGAACCGTAGCTGAGATAAACGACGTCGATACTGAAAATCTCAAGCAGAATCGGACCAAGTGAATCAGGCATAACAAGTCGGTGATGGCCACTGGTAACAATGATCAACATATCCTTGTATCTACTGTTTACATCCAGCCTGCTTACCAACCTTCAAACGCAAGTCTTTTGAGGCCTGCACTTACTTCTTATCGCGAGTACCGGGGCCACGTTTAGTCTACGGGCCGGTGTCGTCTAAAAGAGCAGACGACAAGCAGAAACGTTTGAAATAGCAGACGACAGTTCGAACGATTAGGCGGCCGTTTGAACTTGAAGACACACTGAACGTAGTCCGCAGGTGGTCCGTTCAACTTGACTGTTTTCCGGCGTTCATGTTGGAACAAAACAAATAAATCTGATGTCCACAAGTATCCGTGAATTCAACCCAAAGTGCTTCCTGCCCAAGCAATCGTGGTCCGACGGTGTCTGGTTTTCCCTTTTCACGGCACATATCCACGTCCTCGGACGAACCGGGCACATGAAAACTGACCTTCAAACCTTTCTCGACCCTTTTGGTACAGCCCCAGTCGCGGCGTTCTGACAAGAAGGCAGGTTTTAGTCTGGTTCCTTTCAAAACAACGCAGGAATACACGCGCCGTGACGTAAAAGAGATGAGTTCGTGTATACTCCTTTTCGCCTCAAGAACCGTAGTAAAAAAGGTCAGGCTCTTGGAGCATTACACATTTCCCCGTTTGTAAGGGAGAATTAAGATAAATTCAGGTGCATTTCAGATTATATATATGTCGCCTTATCAAGACGGACACGTTTCAAACTCCAAAAGCATTGCTTCTTCCTCCGACAACCGAATTGTGTTAGAACTACTTCGCGCGGCTTATGAACGATGCACAAAACTTCATTTTTTCTTGATGTGAAAACGAGCATAGATTGTGCTTTCCGAAATATCCTTGTGTGCCTACTGTGGCTAAACTTTTGCTGCGAAGCTTTTTCAAAGGCGTTTGTTTCATCTTCCGAATGCGCGCATTGTTTCGTCCTTAGTATCTCCAAAACCAGCTTTGCGCCAGGTGGAGTCATTCATAAACTAGAGGATTCTGATTCTGAAATCTTGACCATCTTGATCTCAGTCTGTCGAGAATGGCTTGCACAGGTACAGAAGGGGGCAAGCGAAGTGGATTTAGAAATGGTTATGAGGACACTCTCCTGTGTTTCATGTGTTTCCCCCTTGACCTTCCTAATGTTTCTTTAACAGCTTGAAGGTACAGGTCTCTGTTTTGACTGGGGGGACAAAGTAGTAACTCTTGGTTGTTAATCAGCGACAGAGGTTGATTAACTCGAGTAGTTTTTCTTCCTGAGCGTGCACCTGCGCCGTTCACTTGCGTGCTCATCAACAAGTCATCTGGTTGCCTGATCAACTTCTAGTTCGGCTGTCATGCATATGCAATGTCTTGAGGTTGCAGCGCCCTTGACGAGGGCAAAGCGAGAGACACACGAAGAATAAAACACACGCGCTGGCTAGTGTCGTGAAGAGGAAGTAGAAGTAGAGGAGGAATACAAAAGAGTTGTAAGTCAGCGCTCGTCTTTGTCTCCTTGTGTGTCTCTCGTTTTACCTCGTCTAGTGCGCTGTAACTTCAAGTTGAGTCACAAACTCGTCCAAGCCTCCGCCTTAGCGAACTTCATATGTAATGACGGACTACATGTTACGTCCCCTGGATCGCGGCGGGAAATATAACAAACTCACAGCCGAATGCGTCATGAGCCGGGCCTGTCGTCAAAAGCACGGCAAGTTCCATGCCTAGAAAGGACGAGTCCGTTTGTTCCTTAAATACTAAGGAACAAAATTTTTTTGCATATCCCAAATTATTTGAGTGACCTTCAATTGCAGTAGCTCAGGCGCTTTCTGAATGTCATGCACATCACAGCAAAATGTGATTTTCAGAAAGTGATAACAAATAGGGCACCCCTTTCTGACCTTTGATTCTTATGTTATCAGCTTTCAAAACTTGCCAAGTATCTTTGAATGTATTTCAAATACTATTCAAAATAACTGTGCTCTACTCAAGAGAGTAAGTACTAAAAGTAATTTGAATGCTACTTTAAATACATTTTCAATCGGTATCGTATCTGAATTATTTTTGTTGAGTATTTTCCACTACACTGATCTACGTTCAGAGAAGCTGAGACGTATAAGGAACATTATTTGTAAACTTAGTTTCTTTTACGTAAGTTGGCGAATGGTGTGTTTGATTTGGCTCAGCTCCTCTGCAGAGTTCATTTTCATGACGATTTCCAGGCTATGACAGCTTTGATCAGTTTTGATATTTATTCACAATGAAACCTGTCATCCCTTTCACATGTGCAGTAGCTGTATTACAGTATCGCATCTTTCGGATCACGTCGTCCGTGTATCAGCCTCTGTGTTCAACCGGATGTTGAGCTATCTGCTAGCTACTAACTAATCTTATTTTTCTTACAATTTTTTTTAATATTTTAAAATGTGTCTTGTTTTCTTGCGCATACGCAACGTGTACCAATCAAAAGATCGTTGTGGCTGTTGTAGAAAATTCTCAATAAAGAGTTTTATTATTAATAATCTTATCATAAAAGGCTGTTTAACTACTACACATTTGACGCCTCTATTTGTGTATGGATTTACACTACCTGTTAAGGTATAATATGAATAACGCCGCCATATAGGCATCTTTACTGATGCCTTTGTGGAAAACAACGTTAGCGAGCTCCAAAGAAAAAAGCATAACTGCGCTTTTCCGAGCTGGCTTGTGCATTTATTTAACAATGTGTATCGTATATTTAATATCCTGTTGAAATCAAAGTTCTCCGACTACCTCAAAGTAGGGTAGAATAAAGACCTTGAACAATATTTTGAAACCATCTCAGTACGCGATTAGCATAATACATTGTGGTGCTCCTAATAAAACTTGATACTTTGCTGAAAACTAATGCAAAAGAAACTCTAACATCACATGGGTCTTTATGTTAATATTTAAGGTTATAATTTAGTTTCTTAAAATTGAGTTTTAGCATTTTGTTCTGACATGGCTAACATTCGGGGACATTCCGTGAAATTAAAATTTTCAAGGAAATATAAAAATTCTAATTGATTTCCGTTTTATGATACACAGGCAACTACAGTCCTGGCGAACATTACAATATATTGCCAAGAAAGCAGAAATTGATATTTTGTGCATGTGGTTCATAGGATTCAATGCAGACAAATTTACACAGCCTTCTAATAAAAACTATACGCACCCAGAAGCTTAACTACTGGGTATTGATATTAAATTACTGTCATCTAAAATATATCCAGAAAACAGTGCAATGTGAGTTGTTGTTCAGTTGAAATTCTCAATTTAGGAAATTCGCCGAAGCGTTGATGTTCAAGAAAGTTGGGGGTGTACCTGCGATAGCAATGTTCGAAAAATATACGATGGGTGCTTAGCAAAGTGTAACTATATTCTTAGTTTTCGCTTAGTTGATACCTAAATTGCAGTCTCGTCTTTATCAAGTGTCATTATTATTTATGCATCATGTAAACTCTTCCGTGTTTTCATTTGAGGTTGTTTTTTTTTGAGGTATGTCGTCAGTCTTCCTTGCTTTCACTTTTGTATCGTTTTAAGGTTATTTTGTATCCATATTTTAGTGTTTTACTGTGATTTCCATACTTGTAGAAACATATTGGGGTGTATGTATGTCTATACAGCCTAGAACGTAGATTGTCTCAACGGGCAACTTGGCTCCCGGCTCTATATGAGAAATATAGCCAGTGCTATACAAACTGCTAGCCTAAGGTCTTTAGCGTGCACCCCGCAGTAGTGATATACAACCGCACGCCGGTACGATGCCCATCCAGATCGAAACGGCTGCGTATTTTCGGCACCGATTTGAAATCCAGGGGGCGTGGCCAATGACGTCACGGACTTCAAAAGAACAGCTTTTATTTTGACGTCTAAGTTATTTTGATGTCACCAACACGTTTTCTTTGGATGCCGCTCACTGCATTTTGAAATGTTGGTCGCTCGGCGTGTGTGTGGCCGGGTGCTCGGCGGTGTCCGCGCTGGTGCGTGTTGTTGAAGTTGCCACCTGTACTCGTCGCGTTCTCAGGAACATCAAAATAAGCGTTCTGTATTTTCAAACTTCGCCCGGTGCCGTCCGTCACTGCAAATGAAGATTACGTGTACCGGAGGCGACAGAGTCCAGCCGCAGCTATTTTGTACGCAGTTTTCTGGAGCTGTACTTGTGTGTAATACGACGGATTATCACCCTTGCATAGAATAGCTGCGAAAGCCGTGCAAGCGGCGAGCGAGCCTTGACTGGCATGACTGCACCTGCTGCAGGAGCGCTCGTGCCGCGTGATCCAAATCAACTAGCTTGCGCTCTTAGCACTGTCGTCGACAACATTCTTTTGTTTTCATTGTTAATCGTAAAAAAGAAATGTCGTAAATATCGCCAATGCCCCAACAAAATAAAATGTTCGAAAAAAAAAGAAAAGTAAACCTCCACTGCGGATGGAACCCACGACCACTTGCGTATCAGGCAGACATCGTAACCGCTAAGCTACGCTTCAACTTTGGAAGTTTCGTTTTGACAATTCGTTTTATACGAGACTTTCTTAACGCGGAATACCGACGGTGGAGTACCGTCGGACGGCACTTGAATGCTCTGCAAAAGTGCCGTCGGACGGTACTGTAGTCACTAAGAACCTTCTTTTGCAACAGGAGTGACCGATGGCACCGGGCGAACGAAATTGGAAAACACTGTTTCTAGATGTCGGCAATCGATACGCGATGAGCAAAGGCGGCACGTCGACACACACCAGCGAGTACACCGCCGAGCCGCAGAGCACCGGACCAAGCGCACACACTCGCCGACCAACCGACATTTTAAAATGCAGTCGACGGCATCCAAAATAAAACGTGTTTACGTCAAAGAACACCAAATAAAACGTGTACGTCCGTGGCGTCATTGGCCACACCCCCTGGACATCAAATCGTTAACGGAGACATACGGGATGAGGACGATTCGTCACATGCGCACTCGTCACAGGACGATTGGTCACAGGACGATTCGTCACATAGGAACATTCGTCACAGGATGACTCGTCATGCGGGCAACTGGTCACATCGATCGGGCAGGGGACGATAGTAAATTGTAAATTTCATCAACTGCCCACATTCCCTGATGAGAAGTTTCACGACTTCCCACTGTGACATAAACCAATCGTTAGAAAAACTTGTCTTACAATACTCATCTGCTTTTCCTTTCATCATATTACGAGTATTCAGCAGGTTGATCTCAGTTGCTGGCTTGAACGAGCAATAATCCGACTGGCAGCCAAATCAGTTTTTACTTTGGCCTTGCATACACCTCTTCGGCAAAACCGATAAGTACCGGAATTCTTTCCGCTGCATGTGTACAAGTACCCCTCGTGCAGCAGCATGGCTCCACCTCTCTCTGTTGCATCACCTTCATTTTTTTTAATGTAGTCCGAGTTCAAAAATAGTCGCTCTTATATGGCCTCCGCATTCACCGTTCGGGACGGACCCAGAAGCTAAAACGTCTGTTACAAATTCTTCGTCCTTGAAAAGCGAAAGACATGCTAAGATAAGAGGTGACCCACTTTGTCAGGCTGAACCAACATTCAATGTTCGGGACCGAACCAGAAGCTAAAACATTTGTTACAAATTCTTCGCCTTTCAGAAACCAAAGATATACTAAAATATGAGGTGAGCCACTTTGTCCGCCCGAACCAAATTGAACAATACATATTTGGGGGGGACGAACTATTGTGGGACCGGTTGGCCGCGTGACGAGTCATCCTATGACGAATGTTCCTGTGTGACGAATCGTCCTGTGACCAATCGTCCGGTGACGAGTGCGCATGTGACGAATGGACCGTATCCCGAGACATACGTACCCGATCGAAACGGGCAGGGGGTAGGGATTGAGGCCAGAATCCCTGGGTTCTGCAGCGCGAGCTTTCTCTCCACGTTCTCGGAGCTGGTGTGCTAGCCCCCTCCGCCACCTACTTCCCTCCAAACTTCTAATGTTAGGGCATACTGTACTCCCTAGAATGTATTTGTGTGGTCAAATGTGTTTATAGTGGTAAATGATTGCTGATATGTTGTCCCATCCTGCCGGCCGTACGGGGACAGAAACATATAAAAAGTTTTAAGGAACCGTTTTGCACTTCCCATTGGTACGGTTACGATTGATACGATCTCCAAACGACGTGTGCAAAAACGCGTCCTCGCTTCGATCACAAAAATAAAATTTCGCGCGCCGAAACAGTACTAAAAAGCTTGAAATGTAAGTGGAATGAACTGCCAGTGCGCACTAGTGGAGGCGACGGGTAAAGTTTTGGCCGAAAACGATTGTAGTAAAAGAAGACAAAGGAAAAACAAAATGATCGTAGGCGTAGATAGCGAAATATGTTTACATATATTATAAATAAAGGAGGGAGAAAAACAACGTCTGGAGTGGCCGAGTGGTCTAGGCTGTCGTCTTCTGGAGGCAATATCCGCGAAGTTTTATAGCAAATTCCACTCGCCAATCTCGAGCACTCTAAAAGCGTTCCATTTGGAGGGCGCGTGTTCTGATCGCCGATCTGGCTCGAGTTGGTCATCTTCAGCTCGTAAATCTCTCGCAACGCTTGCGCACTGTGTAGCGACGCCAATCCCGCCGAACTTGATTCGCGGGATTTCAGAGATCTTGGCATAAAAACAGAGGCGCGCTACGTCATTTCCTTTAACTTGGCGGTGCGCATGCTCGACGAGGTCGCCGAACCGCCGTCGAGTTGAATCTGTTCGGATACGTCGGTTGCTTACGCGGCAGTTTGAGAGCTTGAACGCTTCTTACTCGCGTAGATAAAGGACGCAAAGCCGGGACTGGCGCGTGGAAAATCGGAAGTGCTGACATCTGTGATTGTGAGAGGAAGAACGAGAAAAATAACTACAGAAAATCCAAAGGAGGCAGACGCAAGGGTAAGCCTGTTCATTTTGTAGCCACTAATTGTTTACCTTTTTAAATTGCAAGCCACCGGCGTTCTCTCGTGCAATAAAGCAAGAAAAGATTACGCAGTGACCGTGCAAGTGATGGTTTGTTACCTCTTTGTGCTTATTAAAGTCGTACCAGCAACCTATACGGCACTGATGGCAATCGCTGTGCGTGCTCCACCACTTCGAGGCGGCCAAAAGGTATGTTAAAGTGGCGAAAGCGGACGTCATGCTCGTTATTTGTGACATGGGCACAGCGGTACGGATATTTCCGCCCGGCCTGTTTCGCGTTTTATTTCTGCAGCTAAGCAGTTACAGTTGTCACTGGTCGTCGGAAAGTTCAGTCAGCTGAGGAGTTGGTCGGCTTGTAAAGTTCGAGCAGCGGCCATTTTGGCCGCTGCTCGAGCCGCGGTCGACTGGGTCGTTGGGTCACTCCAAAAATGCGAGTCCATCTTCCGCTCGTCGATTCGGAGGGGGTCACACGGAGCGGAATTTCGCCTTCCTCGCGGATCTTCGAAAGCGTTCCGGATCTACCAGTGGAATTTACCATTAGGTTCGAGTCCTGAGAAGATATCCTTTTATTGCTCTCTCTTTCTTTCTTTTTACAGCGATTGGTATCATTGGCTTTTCCCACCACTGGAAATGACGTCCGTTGTTGACGTCCGTTGTTGACGTCCGTTGTTGACGTTGAAGTTGTTGATGCGGTAGTTGTTGATGTTGTAGGTGTTCATATTGTAGTTGTGCAAAATGCAGTTGTCGTTGACCTGGTAGGGTGTAGGAAATCCGTCGACGAAGTTACCAAATTCTTGGAAAAGGTCGCAAGCCTCCCGCGTGAATCGAACCTATGTCCGCTACCTGCGAAGCGGAAGCGTTACCACAGATCTACACCGCAGCGTTCAAAAGTTGTCTTATATATAGACGCTTTGCAGCAGCTGCGTATAGGCGCCACCATAACCGACCTTCAGTTTTGGTTTCCTCTTATTTCGTTTCTTTCACTTCGTCATCATCATTGCAGGCCAGGTCATTATCATTTTAGATTTTATGGCGCCCTTCTCCTCAGCATTGGCCTGTGTGGAGGCTCGTTGATGCCCGTTTCAGCGGCTCGGTATCTCGGCAAGACAAGAGAAGGTTGGCAATGTCGGCAGTAATCTGGGGCGTGAGTAAAGCGTCTATAGGGTTTTGCTGTACGCTATGGCCACTGCACGGGCTCTCTGGAAAAATACAAAGAAATAGCCGATAACCAAATATCGTGGTAGAACTGTCAGCTCGTGCCAAGAGACGCACGTTTACGCGCTCCGGAAAAGGAAAGCGTTCGGAACGCTCTTGTTCGCGCACCATACGGTGCGCGAACGAGACGTTGATGTCCAACGACTTGGCCGTGACGTGTCGAAGCTATTAGCGCCGAGACGTTTCGTTGGCGCCCTCTTATGGTTTTCGTTCGTGACGTCAAGACCAGGATTTGCCTCGCCATGATTGGCAAAATTTGCCTCACCGTGACCCGGTGATTGCGCAAGCATTATCGGTATGCAGCGAGCTATGGTTTAGCCGATCGCGAACTGCGACAACAGCGATGTTTTTGGTCGAACACGTCGCTAATTGCTGGACTACAATGTTGAATAAGGCAGGAATGCTCAATTGCTCGAATTTCTAACGCACAAGCGCATAGTCTAAACACTAATTCACTTTCGGAAGCTTTCATACTTAATATTTGCATCTCCTTAGTGCATGCAGTAGCGCCTCGGTGAGACGTACCAGCTATGATCTACCGCACTGCCATATTACGATTGGTCGCAGCGCCCGGAACCGATCATGACAACAGTCAATGCGGTATGGTTGGTAGATAGACCAGTGGTTCTGCTTGGAAACACTTATCTTCATCTTATTTACAACACGTGTTAGTGCTTTCCTGTCACATTTTTAGCATTTTAGAGGTGAGGAAGCTAGATACAGGATAGCTACAAAAACTGCGTCAGAATCTGCTCTCACCATAGCGCCACTGAAAGAACTAAAAAGAAACAAAGGATAAGCATAAAAAGTTCTGTAGGTTAATAAGAGTATAACTTAAACGGTGGTGATTTTTAATAAAAAAATACTCAAAAAGCAATAAAAAAGGTACGCTCCTCAGAGGACTTGAACTAAAACTACGCATCCGTTGCCTCCCGATGGCGACGACCTAGACCATTCAGCCGCTACTCAGACATTATTTTCGGTTGTTTATAATATATATGTATGTATATATCATCTTTCGCCGATGTACGCCATTTATTACGATCATTCTAGGCCAAAACTTTACGCGTCACTCCTCAAGTACGCACCGACGGTTTATTTCGGTCACATTTCCAGCCTCTTTGTCCAGTTGCACCAGTAGATTTGAGACCGTATCGATTGTATCCGTACCAACCGGAGATGCAAGACGGTTCAATATAACTCGTTATTGTCAAATCGCAAGGAAGACTTATTTCTCTGACTTTTTCTCCGCCTGAGAAAATAAAGATTTCATTCATTCATTCATTCATTCATTTATTCATTCATTCATTCATTCATTCATTCATTTAAGTAAGGGGACGATGTCCTAAAACCTCCTATACACCTTTGCAAGTGGGATTCCGGCTTAACCTTGAACCGCGCGCCAAGGTATGGCGGACCTACTCTCCAGCCAGGACGTAAAATGTCGTAAAATGTTGCAAGCGTCTCTTGCTGAAACATACACCACAGAGTGCAGAAATAAAAAAAGGCTGATAAAACATACAGGTGTTGTCTTCACCCGCGAAAGAGCACAAATAATTAAATCAATAACTTAAACCAGTAACAAATCGAAAAAATCTAAAATATCTGAAGTCCCAAAGCGCCCATCAGAATTCGCCAGAAGCCGCATGGCAACTGCATCAACGATGGTAGCGTTCGCGGCATCTCAGGTTTCCACGACGTGCTGGAACAGAGGCTGCGATCAATATAGAGTCAGCTCCAACCCTTACACATGCCCCCTTTTACAATATTTGATGCTACGATTCTATGTAGATACCACCTGCAACGTTCTGGCACAACTAAGTGTGTCGCTAACGCTGGAAGTCGGCGATACAGCATGACTCCGCCATCTTGAAATCGCGCACCCCAAAACGTGCCTCTGTCGCACCCTAGCACTGCCTAAAGTTACGCGGCGCCAGCATCGAACAAAATGTCAGTGCACAGGAGCCTTTTTTGCAAAGGTGTATAGTGAGGGGCAATGTGAAAACGGCAGGGCTTCTCTTTCAAGCGCCCTGCCTAGCTGCTTTTAGCTATGCTATGGTTGCCACTGCACCCTGAAGCTGTATCGAAGGTAGGAAGCTTGCGCCGGACAAGGGCCAACTGAAAGTCTTCGTAAGCAAACAATCCATATAGCAGAGAAGTTTGTCTCTTCTGAAAGAAGTTCATTCTGTTAGATTATTACGATCTTTACGTACCTCGTGTTGGCCTCCCATACCCGCAGTATATCCGGTAAATAGAGTGGCAGGGCGTTTCATGTATGTTAATGCTATCGTCACGTACAACGAAAAGCTCGCAATCTGAAATGGAATATTTTTTTATGTAGTTATATTTTCATTGGTTCATAACAAGTTAACATGCACGACTGCAAAATATTAAAATGGGTAGCAAGCAATTAAGCGAGCTCTGGCGGACATTGGTTTATTCATAAAATCTGTGCTTTTTTGTGGGATTTGACGTACAAAAGTGCAATCGGACATTGCTTTCTGTCTTACAAAATATTATTGTTTTCGATTTCTGTTACTTACACCTGCGGGAATAAGAAAATAACGGTCAAAAAGGAGTGCTGCCTCAGTGTTTGACGAGTACTAGGATCCAGTTACGTTTCACGCTCAAGAAATAGTGACCAAAAATGAGACGTATGGAAAAGTGGGCACGAAAGATGGATACAAAAGCATTTACATACTGGGGATTAAATTGAAGGCTGAAACTTTGAGTGTGAGGTTTATATATTTGTTGATTAGAATGCTGAGACTGATTTGAAGTCCAGCTTAAAGGATATATTAGTGGCATACTGGATGTCCTAATTTATCTTCAAAATGTATCTCTTCCTAGTGGTGCTCTTCAAGCGGGAGTGTTTTTGATAATTGGAATTGGAACAGAAATTGTAGAATTTGAATTAGAACAGAAATTGCTGACCGCAACGGTCGGCAATTTCTGTCTTTCGGCGTACTTTGTACCTGACGCGAATTTAATTACCAGTAGCAATTCATGGGAAAAAAACGACAAAATGCAGAACATAGATTCAAAGCGTTTTTTTACTTATGGTGGCTGCTATAATTACATGTCAACTGCATGTATTCTTTGAGAAATGCTTTTTCTAATGTCCTTGCACACGCCACGTTGGCAATGACAGGACACGCACCGCGCTGCAATGGATCTTTTTCTAGAAAGCCTTTCCACATGCGTACACCCTATACCCTGTCACCATTTTTGAATTTTACACACTCTCCGTACGACAAATATATTCGGCAGCTTCGTCGTCCCTATTTCGCCTTTTTTACGAATTGTTTTTCTTATGAGAAGTATGGGACATAAATATCGATCAAGAGCAATACAACGGCATGATGCCAATCCATTCTCACACGTGGAGACATGTTGGGCTGCCCTTCATTTATAGTTTGCAAACGACTCCACAGAAGGCTGTCGTTACTGAAAAAGTTCAAGAATGGGAGGCCCTCAGTGGGTTGAAGCTGCATAATAAGCAAAGACAACGCAGGAGCCCTACACTGAAGAGAAGCAAATTATATCAGCCTAATGGCTGATATAATCTGCTTTACGAAGACAATTTCGGGTAGCGGACGTTTGTTTGAGCCACGAGCCAACACTGTGAACACTGGGCTACCGTGAATAATTCAACCTCAAGGTTGAGTCTACCGTATCTGGTGTATGCGGTGTGGGAACTGACAGTGGAGTACCTGGTGCTCTTCTGTGAGCGCCTGATGCCACTTCAAACGGAGCAGCACCGGCTTTATCATAAGAGGGCACTAGCGGACCATCTGGGTTCATGACGACGACGCCAGCCGCTGGCAGCTTTTATGTAAATGGAGCTAATCAAGCAAGTGGTAACCGCAACTCGACCAGCGCCACCGCACCAACTGCATCTATGAGAGACACCGTGTGGCTCCTATACCGAGCGTGCACATGCCGATATCTAGGCCTGAACGCTGGTAGCGTAAAATCAACAACAATTAGAAATAGATTTCTTATTGGGCTAGGGCACGATGATCCTTCGAGCTGGCACGCTGCAAAGGGAAAAGCCACATCATCATCATCAGATTCATTTCTGATGTGACTAATTGCTTTAAGACTTTCCACGTTTTTAACATTAATGGTTCATTTGTGTTGAAGTTTCCAAGTATACCAACGTTCGACGTTTGTTCGTACCTGAGATGACGATCGCAGCCAATGAAATATATAATTAAAAGTTGCAATTTAAATCCACCGAGAAGCTTAAGATTTATTTCTGACCAAGACGGTCCTACCATTCCTTCAAACGGGGTGTTTCATACGGTGCCTGCTTTTGCGATTATTACGCTAGATCAATACATTTGAACATAAGTATGCAACGGGGAATTTAACGTTTTACTATATCAAGATATGGCTTAGATATGTCTTCCAGAAAAAGTTGGGCGAGATCTACGTTGGAATACGAGAAAAAAGGTTAACACTAACACGTAATGTAATCTCAACTAAACAGGGATAACCAATCAGCAGGGAAGGGTAGTGGTGCAATAAAAATGAAGCACAGCAATGGATCCGGTTCACGAATTCGCGTTTGAGTGTGTTCAAGTGCGTTGCGTTTTATTGTAACCTCTAATGACGAGGGAACACACTGGCGCACATATCTATCAGGTAGCCGTCAAGACAATTTCAATCTGCGTATAACTATACTGAAAGATTTTTGGTATTTTCAAGACAGACCGCAGTAATCAATTTATGTAATTAAATTCCTGCAATTAAATTTGTTTTCGCAGAAATCAGCAATGTAAAGCATAACGTCTTGGTGTGTGCCATTTAGTAATGCAATGCATTACATTGGGGTTGTAAAGGCAATGTGAGTGTGAATTTTTTTTTTTATCTGTTAAGGTAATACTAGAGTGTAGGGGGAAGAAAGCATCAAGATGAAACATGCTTTGTGAATAGAAAACACATAGCTCGTTGGAAACGTGCAAGAATTTCAGGAGAGGCGCAGCAAACACCATGCTATTGGAAAATTATCAAAAGTAGAGCGGAAACCAGATTTAAAGGGGATAGCCTCTGTTCACAAAACAGCTGTGACGTTTCTTTCGAGAGGTTGGTCACTTGAAGAGGGCACGACAACGACAGAGCTGTGTATTTTCTTACTGGAACGGAATTTTCAGTTCAAGAATGAATTAAAGAAAGGGCAGGGATAAAGGCTACAGATAAGAAATTTCAGAATAAAGCAACGACCATTAAGATTTTAGATGCGGAGCATCTCTTGCTCGGGTCTATGTTCCGCGGCGTCGGCGTTGTAGTCGGCACTCGAACTACGCACGCGCAACTCTCCTCCTTCCCTCTCTCCAACAGCTGCGCGTTACTCTCTGTGCTCTCTCTCTCTACCAGCTGCGTGCACTGCGCGTGCGTTCGCTTCTCCTCACACCGCGCGCGCACGCGCAACTCTCCTCCTCTAGTCTCCTCTCCTTCAAGTGTGAAAAAAAAAAAATAAACGGCGAGCGGCGAGCGTTCCAAGTTTCTCTGCCGCGAGCCGCGACGAAGGCTCGCGTAGGGGGTAACGCTAGGGCAGTCGGTGGCGCCATCTCTCGACGTCAGCACGCAACTGACTCTTTCCTCGGAACCAACACGATGCTCCGCATCACCCCATGGTTCCCCTCGGGAAGATGGTGTCATTTTTTGGTTACTGGTAATTGATGAAATGTTCATAATTTGTTTTCTTTTGTTCCAGAAACACAACTACGCAGCTGCTGGTTCTTTATAAGTTTCTTTGGGCATCGTGGGGGAACTGAAAACAAAACAGGCGTGTCATCCAACCCACGCGCTTTATGCTGCCAGACACAGTGAAGATGGGAACAATCAAGATATGTGGAAAAACCCAAATAGCGTCCACCATACCTCTCGCCTCTAAAGCTTGAATCTCTTTTCTCATGATCTGCTTCGCTACTCTTGGGGCCTCAGGTGGAAAGCTTCGAACAGACGTTTATGCAGATTAAGTGTGTATAAGACAAATAAAAGTATATGTTGGCAAGGATTCATTGTTTTTTTTTCATAAAATATAATCGTGTTTTATAGGTAATTTCTTGTTGTGCATGATTATTTCCTGCCATAGTATTTTGTAATGTAATTTAGTTATATTTTAGCCGGTTCAGGCAAAGAAATGACCAACGTATTTTTAATCAACTAAAAAGATTTATATCTATCTTAAAATAAAATCAATGCACTTTTCATAAAGCTATACTCGGTTAGAACATTTTTGAACTTATTTATAACCCACGATGAAAAAAATGATCCGTAAAAAATATACACATAAGGAGATGGAAAGTGTTTCTATACTGCCTGATAGATTGCGCCAGAGTGCCATTGAGTTATTTTTCGTGAGCGTTTACGAGAGAACGGAAGGCACTCGAGCACAGTCAAACGCAAATGTGCGAACCGGCCGTCAAGGGGGAGGGCATCATCCCTGCCTGCGATGCCCAAGCGACAACGTGCAACTCTTGTCAATGGATTGTCAGTCCCCAGTCTGCTGAGCAGCGTTGCCTCAACCCTGGTAAGTATTGCGTCTGAAAATTGAATCGCGGGCTGACCTTACGCTTATAGATGTATGTATGGGTGTCTGCTCTAGCTAATTCTTGCCACAAAAAAAAAACGCTTTTAATAAAAATAATTAATATTCTAGGTTGTGATGATCGGCGTGTGCACGCTCTTGGTTAATCCGACCCTGGAACCAACTAAAACGCGAATGTCCACCTGCGGTTTTCCAACGTTATTGAAAGGTGGGCGGCTTCCTGGGTAAGGAGATGCCCCATATACGCGTCATCAACGTTCTGCAGCGCCACCAAACACTCACTTAGAATTACCCGTGCTTCAATCTGCTTATACTGCAAGGGAATTTCAAATGCCGGAAGTATTTCAATAATTTCTGCAATGGTGGGTATGACATTCCAATGTTGAAAATAAAATTGACGTATGAGATAAGAGGAATGGTATGAGCAGTGGTTGATGTTCCAGCTGATTTATTTCCAGAACCATCACTATAGGCTCCTTGCACTGACGTCACATCGCATACTTTTGAACACCATGTTAGAGGAGGAGAGAGAAGCTGCTTTTGCAAAAATTTTTAGTGACAGGTTAATATTCTATAATCTTCTGGGAGGAGAATAGCGACGCCTGTGCAAATCCGGGAGGCACAAAGAGGTTCCTGATAAGAGGGGAGCTCCTTCTTCCCCTTTTCTCTGGAGGGCATCGAAAATGACGTCATGTGCAAGCCACATATACTGGGAGTTTCAGCGAACGCTTTTAAAAGTCCCTCAAGTAGGGTGGGTATGAGAAAAGAAACACTTTCCGGAAACAAGCTGCCAGCAACGGCGGACACCAAGTATTGCAAAAAGCACACTAATTGTCTAAGTAATTAGCCAACATTTACAAATTCGCTTTTGATTTGTTATGGTAAACATAAGATCCCATTGAAAAACATAAAAAATTTAATTTCCCAAAAGAATAAGGCAGGGGTAGAAAGTTACGGCGTTCCAAGAAAACGCTTAATTTGAATGCATCTCTAGGTTTCGGATTTTGATCGGAACGCATCTTTGCGCTCGCTGTCCTGCTCCCAGGTGACCGACAACCACCTGGGAGCAGGGCCATGGTCCTCACACCCGTAGTCACCGTCAGTTAAAACAGCAGAAGCCGTGGTTAGTCCCATTCCCATTATCACTCCGTAGCCAATGAGATCATGACATTCGCCGATAAGAACATCGAAGGACCAATCAGGACACTGGAAGTGTGAACATAAATTGTCACGCCAAGCGTTTCTTAAGATCCCAGTGAGTATAGCAGCCACGTACGTCTCTCCAACACGGATATATGATTCGCATATTCTAATTCACTCACTTTCTAAATGAATGCATGTTCTAAATCGGTTAGGGTTCTACACGAATATTTTATTGCTGTGATTGTCCTCTTAATGAACCCACTCTCTTTGAAGAGAATTAGGAAACCTAGTTCACGGTATCTTCGTGTTTCTTGCAAGATACATTTAGTACGGAAAAATATCTTCATTACTTACATTTTTCGCCATAGAACGAAGTAATAAAAATTAAACATGTCTTGTATTCCGTGAAAAGAAGTCGGGCTTTTTCCTTTTGGAAGTATGGACGAGACCGTCCTAAAAAAATAGTTATTAACTTGTAAAGTACAAATTCACATAAATGTTAAGCTAAGTTTATTTAACATAATTACGAAAAACCCAAAGACTGGAGTAAAAAGGTAAAAGAGACAAACATAAAGTCTCAAACACAGCTGCAATTTTATTTCACAAGTAACCTCTTAAATACAGTTGAAAGACAGGGGAAAAAAGGGTCAGAAAAAGACAGTATACTCCACCACCAACTTTGAACATCACGGTCGGCACAACCTGACCAGCAAAAATGCACAAAAACTTGTTTCTGTTTTCTTCACCAACACACAAAGAAACACACAAAATGATTAAACCAGTATAAATCATCTTAATTTCACCCCAAGTGCCAAAACAACCTGTTTACTGCATTTCCTTGGTTCAGAAGAGTGATTGACTTTGACCAAACGGTTGTGTTTGCTTTTTGCATAAAAAACACAACACAGATAAAATGTCACAACAAAGCACAATTGTTACATTCTGCTAAATTCTAAGTCAATTTCGAGTACTTCTCTTTCTTCTTTACATGAGGTTTATGTTCAGATAACCGATATTTGCACATCAACTCGTTCGCACACTTGTCTACAAAATTAGTTGTCTCTTTATGAAAGCAAGGTGAAAATACTAAAGGCATTCTATCAAACACATACGTAATTGACTTAGAGAATAAACCAATAGAAGTTTAATTTGGAGAACAGTTTTAGGTTAAGTAAGGCATGAGATTTTTATATCGATATGCGTGATTGTTATAAGTAATTTGTCCCTTTCTTGTCAATATGTACTTGAGTTAAATAGGATACTTTAAAGGGATAACCAATTGTGCTTTTTAGCATTAAACTGGATGCACGCATTGAATAGCAGGTTGTATAACATCTTATACTTATCAAAATGCGCGACTGAGCGCTAGCGCATGTTGGACATTTAGGTCATAATAGTTTTAGTGCTGAATTTGACTATTCAAGTTGGTTGCAGCGTACCGTAATATCCCGACAGATGCCCCTCCCCGAAAGATAGCCCATCCCTGTTTTAGCATAATTTGCTGTTTGTTTCCTGAAACACCGAAATATAGCCAACTTCTAGGCCCTGGCCAATGGCAATGGCCGATTCGGAGGGGGGGGGGGGGGGGTGTGAATGTACTGACACACTTCTTGAAATATGCTTGTGTAAACATTTAGGGCGGCTAAATGGGGGCCGTATTTCGTTGAGCGAAGTTTCGGCAACCACGTTCGTTTTTCTTTTTTAGCGCTAATCGTAAAAATGAAATGTCGTAAATATCGCCAATGCCTCGACAAAAAGAAATGTTCGAGAAAAAAATGATTTACACACTGGGGATTGAATCGGGGTCCGCTGCCTATGAGGCAGACGCGTTACCACTAAGCTATGCTACCGCCTCGGAAACTCATTTTAACCGCTGCTTGTGTTGACGGCGACAACGTCTATCTTCATGAGCCACCGAATCCGGCGTGAGCACCGTTACTAGGGTCGTCTACCACTGCAAAATGTTCTCCATTCCCTATTTTTTTCCTCGCCCCGTTGGGGCTCTAGGCAATGGGATATACGCAAACGGGGGTGGGGGGTCTCAAACTTATTATACGCTAATCCCCCTCTTTCTAGAGATACCTGCATGCGCCTCAGCAATGGTCAACTTGGCTAAAAACAGTGTTACTTAACCACGGCACGAGATAAGCGAGCATTGCTGACTGGGAAGGACAGTCGTATTGGGTTTATCGCACCTTCCTGCGATTACTAATTTTGTGGGTCACAAAATCTAAAACCAGAGTTTTTTTTTTAATCAGTTTTTTATGCCACATCGAAAGTTAGCCCATCCGATTATTCGATTAGCTATCCATTTTAGGTGGGGTAAATCTATGGATATTACGGCAAGCAGATTCTACTATTTTGTGGTGTTTTCATTGGAGTCATTTAGCTGTACTATAGAAGTCAGATTAACATTTTGGCCGTGAATTCCTGTCAGCTGTGTTGACTTTGGTTCCCGTATGAACTGTCAATTATTTTTAAAATATTGTGTAATCAAACGTTGATTATCTCGTGCATTACCTAATTTTCGTGGAATTTGTAATTCTGAAAGTGTCTTGGTTCTGTAATCTTCAAGAGCCTCCACAATAACTGTAGCATTCCTCAGGCTGCAAAAGAAAAAAAAATTTATTTGATTAAAGCGGGAAAACAAATGCTTGCGATCAAAAGGCAACATCTCCTACGCGTGAATAACAACCCAGCAAACCAATGAAAAAATCTAAGTGATGTTCAGAGCCTTTGGTATGAAACGCCATCACCTGAGTTTAAAAAATAACATTTAAGTAGTGTCATTTTCTAAAATACACTATTATTGTGAAAATACAAGCAAAGTGATGCGCAATGATCCAGAAAGTATTTGCTAATTTTATTTATTTATTAATTTGTACCCTCAGGGCCCAATTATGTCAATCACTTCCGATCCGCGCATTTGAAGGATTTTCAAAATGAATTAAAGGTTTCATCGAAAAACATATGCAAATGTCCAGGAATACAGAGAAAATGTTTCAATACTTTGTCTAGGTGGCAAACACTTTAAGAAATCAAATTGTTTGCTTAAAAAAAACGGGAATATTCAGAGGCTCTTAATCGCTGCTCATGAAAGGTTGGTGCCGTGTCACAAAACGGACCACATACGGCAACTCCTCCCGGGAGTCATAACATGCGTGGTCTCGTGGGAGAGTACTGAAGTCAGTCATCGTTAACCAGATTTGCCTTGAATTCAAACTATGTAGATATAATTTATTAGTGAAGTCAATTCTAATATTCTTATTTGCAAGGAAGTCGCGATTAGATTAAAAAGCTAGGGCATCTTCATATATTAAGATTATCTGACGGGCTAGTTGGTTGTACATATTGATATATTAAAAGGCAAAACGACGATCATCTAGCGGGCTGGTTGGTTCTACATATTGATACATTAAAGCGCCAAACGATGAGACAGCAAAAGGGACAAGAACCGCCGGCCAGCAGTAATGCCTTTCATTCATTATTATATCTCACAACCTAAAGAAGATCGCTTCTAGGTATCAAGTCAAGGTTGTACTTTCTGCACTGGACAAACTAATGCGGTTGTGTCCAAGAATCAACAAGCATCGTATGCAGCAAGTCGAGTATAATATTAAACATCAAAAGAGATACATCGAGTGCCAGTGTAGAGATTTGTACGAGATACCGTTTACCTGCGGGAAAGTGTATGGGGGGAAATCAGGACGATGTGTCAGTGACAACATAAGAGAACACGTCCCATCTCTGAAGTCGTCGCCATCGCGCCACATTCCCAAACATGTGAGTCACTGTAAGTGCTCCGCAATGTTTACAAACACCAGAATCTTCAAACGTTTCAAGGCTAAGAGGACTCGTGAGCTGTACGAGGCAGAGCTCATTTTCTCCAGTGGGGATGCCTGCGTCTGCGCGCCGTCAATTTGCCATGACTCACAGAGAACTCAAATACCTCAGTCTCATGCCATGATGAACTCCGACATGCTATGATATTTTAGTTCATACTCTATACCTGTTTTCACCTCAAAAACCGAAGGAAAACAAGTCCGGCACCTCGCGGAACATTACTAATTTCCCCCTTTATGTGCGTAATGAACACATATGTAGGTGACTTTTAGATTAGATATATGTTATCCTATCCAGACGTACACGTTCCAAACGCCAAAAGTATCGCTTTTTCCTCCGACAACCGAATCTCGTGAGAACTATTTCGCGCCGCGTAGGTACAATGCGCAAAACTTACTTTTTTCTTGAGGTGAAAACAGGTATACTCAAACGTCATCTTTTTTTATATCAGCATCACTTTTTTCTCGTTTTCGTGCATTTTTCTTTTTCAAACAGATTATTTTGATAATTTGTTATTTAATTTTGTTAATGCATTACTAAAAATTAAGTACCCCCAGTAATTTTTGCTTTAATGATGTAAATAGAATTTACATTACGTATTATTTTCTTCTTTTTTTCGCACTTTAATAGCATCCTGAACATTTTTCTTCTCCTCCTCTTTAGGTAGTATTAAACGTCAGTTGTCAATTGGCGCTCTTTTCTGTCTCCCTTGTTTTTCAAAACTTCCTCGTTGTTTTGTGCTTTAAAATATCAACATCTTCATATAAATTTCTTGTTAGGATCTCGTTTTTTTTTTTCTGGTGTTAATCTGAGACGTTTTGCGTCCGGCATTTCATAAATTAAGAAAATATTAATCTGAATATTTTTGATAATGCAGATGTTGAAATATATTAAACCTTTCTTCGACTAGCCTTCCGAAAGATTTATCCCTGAATGAAAGCTCGATTTCTATTTTAAGAAACCCTTGCCTTAGTCGTTAAGCTTTGATGTCTAAATTTATATGTTGACACAGTCCTTTCACTCCATACATGCACATCACCGCGACTTCACGTAGTCGCAGACTACTTTAAGTAAGCGAATTCTGTCTCAATTATGCAATTTCACGTATCTCTTTAACCATTTCTACAAGGCTCTCACCGTGTCAAAAACAACGCTGGAGCTATGGGATACATTTTGCATTTAAGACGACATATGACGACAGCAATTTCAGGTCAGTTACAAAGAAATCGGTGCAAATGCATAATGAGGCTGCTCTACTTACGTACAGTTTCCTTGTAAATCGGTATCATATATTGACATATTGAATGTTTTGGTTTGTTTATTGAACGAGTGAACTTTAATCTCGCAAATCGACCTTCCAGTATGGGGTGTCGTTAAAGCCAACTGCAGCGTTGTCATATTTTCCAAAACCTAAAATGTGCATATATTAAATAAATATTATAATAAATATAACAAAAATTTTAAGAAGAAAAACAATATTAATCATTCTATCCATCAATGTTATCGGGTGTCCAGGAACAATCATTCGGTCTTGGTATTGGCACACCTGACATTCAAACACTTGAAAACAAGGAGCACACTCACATTGCAAGATAAAACATGAAAATTATAACTAGACAAAAACGCACAAACATCAGAATCAGCGACACGTAAAATTAGAAGGTAAACATTTATGTTGGAAGTTCATACGTTATTGCGCCGTGAAGAGGATGTATATAGTCGGGAGAGTACATCACGCAGAAAGAAGAGACAATAAAGTGTAAACTGACAAAGCTTCTTGCGAATATTAGTGGCCTTGTAGCCCTCATGCTGTTTGTAATCATAATAGGGTAGTTCAAAAGTGATAGTAAAATCTCGGCTACAGGCGCTTCAAGAGTAGAACAACGTGTCTACAAAGTCACAAGAAAGAATAAAAATTTGTGTTCGATTCACTGTGATATCTCAGTTGCTTTCAGTTCTGACTTAATTGGGACCTGTTTTTGATTGAGTGGTTGAAATTCTTTCGGCTGGAGTCAAATATGTCCAGATTTGTTTTAGCGTAGCCATTCTAACAAATCAAAAGACGTGGGAATTGAGCACAGATGACTAAATGCTGTAGATAAATAAAAAGGTGAATTGAGTTTCGGAGGTGCTCCAGAAGTCATAATATTCACTTGAGATAAGAGACCTGGGGAGTCAATTAGGCCGTGAAGGGTTTTAAACAAAAATAGCAAATCCGCTTTTTTACGTTGATGTAGATCATGTAATTCAATACGTCCCAAAAGGGCTTCATAATCTAAAGTTTGCTCACCTCTAGCCAAATAGCGATACTTAGAAAATAATATAAATAATAATAAATTTAATAATATTAATTAAAGGAAGATTCATTGGTGGATCTTTAGAAAATGCGTTAGCACGACATTTGGGACACTCCACACGAGTCTCCCTTTGGGAAACGCTGACATTGACCCCTTCAGTTTTCTGTTTTAGCTTTCTCTTTCGGCTATCTCTTCTCCTTCCTCCATTTTTTACTGCATTTTCTGGCTTCGTTACGGGGTTCGGTGTTAGCCTTTCCCAATGGAGGACGTGTGGGGCGTTTCCCAAGGGCCATGCTTACGCATTCCCTAAGAATTTACCAATGTATCTTGATTTAAGTTTTGTTCCGCCTAATTCGACCCGCGCTACACTCCGTTCACCCCTAAGCTGAGACTGCAATAGACCTACATCCTCGTTGGACCAGTCATACACCCCCTCTTTCACCACGTCATTACGCTCCCGCCCATACCCACGCGCGGAAGGCCGAGTCATGTGATAAGATGGAGGTGGCTGATTGGTCCTGCAGTCACGTAGCTCCCACCGTAGTCTCAGCTGAAGGATGAACACAGTATTTTACTTGGTTCACATTTCATTTTGTAGCCAAACCAAGGCATACACGCTCCGCCCAGCTGCAAGCTCAGACTCGCCCCAGCATCCGCTAGCGCATTGGCTACCGCCTGGTGACGTCGCCTCCCTCTCGCCGTTGTCCTTCACTACTATCCTCATGTCTACGCGGAGTGCTTCCATTTCCTCTGTTTTGTTCGCAGACGGACTCCGCCAGCTTTTCCCTGTCATGCAGGTGCTAATTCTAACGCATTCATAACAAATTAGGTAGGAGGTGCCAGGGAGTGTGAGGTTGCTCTGACATAGTGTGCGACACATACATATCGCTGTAGGTACAAATGTTTGTATGTAGGGAAGGAATTCAAGTCTGGGGTCTTTACGTGCATCGCGTGGTAGTGATACACGAATGCACGCGGCAAAGATCATTAGGGGTTTTTCGTAGATCGTTTTCGCCATCCCGTAACGCTCTCCGGAACCCGCTACAATACATGCAACTCTAGAGTAAAGGCCATCTGCGCGCAGGCGCAGTAGTGAATGCTTCGTTGCAAAGGGCTTAGCGGAGCGAAAAATGTGGTCTACGAAAGCTTCCTTTTAACGACCTAAAAGCGGTAGGGTGGGAACTAAACATTTGATGCTTGCTTCCTGCAGCGTGAGTTTTCGGCTTTACTTATTCCAAGCTGCGAAGCTATAATACACCTCCATAAAATTAAATAAAGGTGATGATTAAAAACGCTATGGTACATTGCTAGGCATCAGTCTTGCATACGTGAAAAGCTAGCTCTCGCATCACAAACGTTTAGCCACACTCTGAGTTTCCAGGCGCCTACGTTCACAGCGCTCTTCATAAGGTAGTCCAACGCGTACTATATTTACATTTGATAGTTGTTCCTAGAATGATGAGATACTACCGCTAATCGGGCTGATAAACTTGTCGATCTTCCAGAGCCTTCCGTAATCGCGAGCTCCTCTTCCTCAGTTTTCAAAGGTGGTCCAGCTCCCCCTTGACTACCCTCTCGTCACATGACCTCCTCGATAACCAATCAGCGTCGAGCACCTCACTCCTCCTCTCCCACCCGTCAACCAATCAGTGTCGAATCTCGCGGCCAACCCTTTATCTGGGTTTCATGAAGTGCCGAACACCGAGCCAAAAAACGTTCAACGTTAAAAGGTAATTGTTTTTCTTCCTATTTCTTAGGCGAATGACATTAGATTAGCCGATCCGATTCTTTTTTGATTCTTTGTAACTTATATCAGGACGTCAAAAAACTGTAATTCAAATAGTTTCAGGAAATTCTTAGTTAGCTTTCACTGTATCTAAAGCTTTTTTTGTATTCAAAATGTTCACAGAGAATCCTTATTGGCTGTTTTTAACAATTAACATGTGCTAAAAACACTAAGATTTTTGTACATGTATTTGAAATGTTTACTAGATCGATCATTTGAAAGCTCGCTTGATACCTACTCGCACTACAATGCAAGAGGGCCGGTGTCCCCCGACCTCATTGAAGGCGCATCAGGACAAGGCTACAATTTTTTTTTAAATATATAGGACGGACCATACAAAGATTCGGCGCTGATAGGTGTATTACATTTTAGTCACGGTTTTTCATTACGTTGCAAAATCAGATGTGATGGTCATTTTAGGTAAAGCAAAGATATAGACTGCCAGGCTTAAAAAAGGCATTTCCACTATGCTCAAGATTAAAGCTTTAAGCTCTATGTAATCTAAAAAGACTCACCCGACGATTTGATTCATGTGAAATTGTGCACTTTCGTACGTCAGGGGAATGTACATTTTCTTTGTAATGTTAAATGTTGTAGCTCTATATATACATTATTTAGCAATGCACTCGGTGGGAACATGGGGAAAAGAGTTGGTGTTATAAGGACTCATAAGTAGCGCTATGCTTGAAAATACAACTGAGGAAACCTATTTTCTTGGCACTAAAAACGAGCCTAAACTATCTCCGACTAGCACGAGAAAAACCAAGTTCGGCAAAATGATGGAAAAGTATGAATGCTGCTGTGAAATATAATTTCTTATGCACTTAAAACTGCGTATCGTGACCTTACCTTTTACAAGCACACATTTCATAGAGAGTTAGAGTGACAAGAAAATAAATGACTTTTTTTGTGCTACATGGGCACATAATGACATCAACGTTTCCATTCGAGAAATAGTTATCTTTCGCTTAAGAATGAAATAGCTGAATGGGCAGATTCATACGGCGTAACAAGGACTCAGTTATCAGTTTACACGTGCCTGTACAGAAGGACTGCAAGTCTGGGGCCTTTAACGTTCGTCACATTGTTGTGATAGACGAACGAACGCCGAAAAGATCATTAACGAACTAAGAACGGGTAGGAGCGGCAAATAAAAGTTGGATGATTGTTTCCTCCAACTTGAGTTTTGAGCTCTACTTATTTCAAGTTGCTAAGCAATAGCACACTCTAATGAGATGATAAGCATATGATTATTACAAATGTAATCAATAGTGTTTTAGAGCGCAGCTCTTATGCGCCCGTTTCCGGCTTGAGCGGCGTCGCCGTCGCCGTCGCCGTCGGCGTAACCGCGCGGCGCATGATGGGTAAATTTCCCCGCTAAATTTAGCGGAAAAATTTTCCCGCTAAATCTAGCGGAAAATTTTTCCCGCTAAATCTAGGGGAAAATTTTCCCCGCTACATTTAGCGGAAATTTTTCCCCGATAAATTTAGCGGAAAATTTTCCTCGCTAAATCTAGCAGAAAAGTTTCCCCGCTAAATTTAGCGGAAAATTTTCCCGCTAAACCTAACGGAAAATTTTCCCCGCTAAATTTAGCGGGAAAGTTTCTAAGCCCCCCCCCCCCCCCTTCGAGGTCACGTGACCCCTTCCCGAGGTCACGTGATCACCCCGAGGTCAAGTGACTCCCCCCCCTTCCCCGTGCCCCTCCTCCTCAAGGGCTGCGCTCTAATTCGGCGTTACAGGGAGTTTTAAACGGCTTTCATTTTTTTTCTTTTTACTTCTAAGCCGAATAACTTTAGATTAGCCCACCAGACATTTTTTTTAGTTTTCTGTAAATTATATTAGGATGCAAAAATGTCACAACCTATTAATATATTTACTTTTCTTTTTAAATAAAACGTTTGGGTATTGAAAGTTTTATTCAAAGAAAAACCTGTTCGCTATTTTTTCACTGATCACACCTTATAAAGAATTTCAATTTATTTTATAGGTAATTTTAAATGTTTAATATATCCTGCAGTTAAAAAGTTCGTTGACACCCACTCTAAGATATGCAAAAGAGCTCGACCCCCGACCTCATTGATGGCGATGCACGACAATACAAAATGTTAATACATGACAGCGCGTGCAATAATTGGGCGCTAATAAGTGTAAGACGTCATTGTGTTGTCATTTTTATTGTTTTGCTTATTTTTTCTTTGTCGGAGTTTTATAAGTATGAAGTGTATCACTTCTTTACTTATAGTACAAAACTCTGTTATACAATTTGATTTGACATTTTTATTTAGGTGAAGTAAGGATATAGAATTCCTTACGTATATGGAACTGTAAACCTTGGCCGTGAATAAAATTTACATATTTATATAATCTCCGAACACTCACTTGAAGATTTTAATACATTTTTTGATACTTGTGCACTGTCGCACGCCAGTGGAATCATCATTCCTTTTGAAACTTGAAATGTTCTAGCTTTTTTTCTGCATTCATCAGTTTCGCACGCAGGCGCATCGGGAAAAGAGTTGGTGGAATTTGGACTGATAAAAAACGTTAAACATGGAAAACCACCTTTCAGCAAACTTATTTTGTTGGGACTGAAAACTTGACTAAATTTTCCGAGACTATCGCTAGCAATCTAGCTCTGCTAGTGGATGGAAAGATGCTAATGCGGGTCTTAAATATAGTTTTATGCACTTTCAATTTCAGTTTTTTACATCAGCTTTTTGGAAGAATTCTTATCGCAGGTGTAATCTCGCAAAAAATTAATAACATATTATGTTACGCCACACGGACAGATCATGACGTCAGCGTTACAATTTTCGTAGGAGGATGACCTTTCATGTAGGCATGGGATAGTTTAATGCCATAAAGTTATGCAGCGTGCCAAGAGTTTAATTATATCTCCAAACGTGACAGAAAAAGAAAAGCGAGAGCACCTTGCCTGAAATTTTGCAGAGATTTTATGAGCAGCAATCTGAACGGGGGAAATGTCTAAGCACTGTATTGTCTTGTAATCTGAATACACCGAAGAGGGCTCGTGTGTTATGCTCAGATAAATAACGTTAAGATGAAAAATACATTTCAGCCAGCTAAGTTTCGAGTACTCGAAACGCTTCTAAAATGTCTGAGAAGAGCGGTAGCAGATTAAGCATAGAGGGTCTTACAAATATACAAACTCGGCACATTGCGACACTCTCGGGCGAGTTAACTTTTCTTCGCGAATGGAATATCTTCATGTCAAACCTTATGCAGCAAGCGAATTGCTCAGTGGTGACTGCAAATACACCGATAAAGAAGTATAATAAGTCTCGTGAAAGTATTGGTCTGAAAGTATTGGTGATTGTTTAATGTGTGAAAGTATTGGTGACTTTCAGCAGCCATTTGGAGATCCTCCATATTGAAACATGATATTGCCACGCACTTACGTAGCCGAGTCGGCAGCGCGCTGGGCTCGCACATAGGTTGGAGTGGCTCTGCCTAACACATGTTTATTTAACCTTTTTGATTGGAGGTAACAGGATATGACGCGGCTGAACCTGCGCGCATTCATTCGGCATTAGAGCCGTCGCCGCGGTGGGCCTGCGGCTAACGCGGCCGGACGTGCCGGCATGCGCCTATGAGGCGAGCGCGGCAGACAGAGTGCGCACCACTGTACTTAAAGAGCCATAGTATGTGCTTTGCTTATAGTGAATTCACCTCGCGGATCTCGAGCGCTCCGAACGCGCTCCATTTTGAGCGGGCATAATCCGCTCGCATGCAGATCTGGCTCGACTCGTCGAACTTGATCTGCGAGATTTCAGAGATCTACACGGAAGTTTACAGAGCGCGCTACGTCACTTCCCCTCCCTCGGCGGTGGCGCATGCGCGACGAGGTCGGTCGGCCGACCGGCGACCGGCCGCGCCGTCGACGGAGTGACGGACTCGACTCCGTCAGACGAAGAAGAGTCAGTCGAGCTTGATCTGCTCAGATGCGTGGGTACTTTACGCGGGATTCTGACCGCTCGAATGCTTCTACCTCGCGTACAAAAAAAGGATGGAAAGCCGGGACAGGGCCGTGGCAAGTCGGAAGCGCTGACATCTGTGATCGTGAGAGGAAGAACGAGAAAAAGAACGGCAGAAAATCGGAAGGAGGCAGACGCATAGTTAGGCCTGTTCATTTTGCCGCCACTGATTGTTTACTATTTTACACTGCGTACCGCCGGCGTTTTCTCGTGCAATAAAGCAAGAACAGATTAGGCAACGCCCGTGCCAGTGGTGGTTTGTTACCTCTGAGTTTATTAAAGTCGTGCTAGCAATCTAAACTCCACCGATGGCAATCGCTGTGCGTGCCCCGCCGCTTCGAGGCGACCGAAAGGTATGTGGCGGTGCCGAATGCGGACGTCTTCCTCGTAATTTGTGACATGGACTCCGTGGTGCGTATCATGTCGCCCGGCCAGTGTCGTGTGTTATCTCTGCAGCTGAACAGTGACAGGTGTCACTGATCATCGGAAAGATAAGTCAGCTGAGGAGTTGGTGGGCTCGTCAAGTTCGAGCAGTGGCCATTTTTAGCGACCGAAGTGGGAGCGGGGGGGGGGGGGGGGGGGGTCGCTCAAAAATGGCGAGTCCATTTTGGCGCTCGTCGATTCGGAGCGGGTCCCACGGAGCGGAATTATGCCCCCATCGCGGATTTTGGAAAGCGCGCCGGATCTACGAGTGGAATTCATCATTTGTGTGATGACATCTGACTATTTTTCTCCGGACGATTTTGTGTATTTTTTTTTTGTTCTCGGACGTATTAAAGAGCGCCTCCCTGCACAAGCTCATGGCATCAACGGCATTTTGCTTTCCGCCATTTCTTTGTATTTTAGTTCGAGAGCGTGCTGTCGGAATCTGGTGCTACAAAGAATGGCATCACTCTAAACAAAAAGACGCCGAGGCATCAGCGCGCTTCATCTGGCTCTCCGGCGCGCGTTAAGGACGCATGTACATCAGTGACGTCGCGTTGGTGTAAACAGCGGGGCGCGCCGGCCGATAAAAAAGATGAGGCTCCTTTCCTCCGTACACAGACACCTTCAGACGGATAATAAAAACTCAAAACCGTTTCAACACCACGGAGTTGGACTGCGTTTATTGCCCTTAGCTTTGAACATGTATCATCAAAACCGCAAAACGTGAAGAAAAGACAAATACTGAAGGTTACCCATTTTGTAATGTTATTTTTATAATTGTTTTCTCAGATTATTTCTTGTAGCCGCCTTGCGCGTAACACTTTTCGCAGACGCTGGTGGAAACGAGTTTTTTTTTTTTTTTCAGAAGTCGCTTGTTTGTAGGCGCTCCTGTTTTTGGAATCGGCAATTCATGCCGCAGTGGGTTGACGCATGTGCACTGCCAGAAGTCCAGGGTTAAATTCCAGGCACGGGCCGAACAGAATTCCAGCCTCTTCTTTTCATTTTTCTGAGCACCTGCACGTCAGGCCTTGGCAGGTGATTTAGTGCAACATTCGGTAATTTTATCTTGAGGATGTCAACCCCATCCGACGCACACTTAATATTTGGTGTGTCAGGCCCACGGAGATTGCCAAGCGTTGCATGTTGCTTGACGAGGCCTCCAATTTCATAGCAGGCGTGCTTGCCAGGCTCAGTAGCTGAAAATTGCCATTTGGCCGAAAGGTACTTGGTATACACCTTCTCTACGTGGGCGCCGCCATCTTCAATTCTGAAACTTCCGGTATGCGTGAAAACATCACATTCTTCTCGCCTCGACAGTAGAACGTGTTAACATTTTAATTGCAACCGTCAGTCGTTCTTGTTCTGACCCTTTTAAACTTTTTTACTTGTTCGGGGTTGTAATCTCTTTCTTTTTGTTCAGAACGCATACCGGATAGGGGGACAACGTGGCTGGGTGCGAGGCTAAACGAAAAAGGTGTATAGGCACGTGTCCAGGGGGGGGGGGTGCCCTTGGGACCCCCCCCCCCCCCCGAAACAAAATCCTGGCTACGTATCTGATTCGTGAGCTCATGGAGTTGATTTACCTCGTGATGCCATCCAGACTTCTTTGACGGCTAGGTAGATAAACTTCACTATCCCGGGTGAAAGGAAGTCGAATGCCGTTTTGCTGGCAGGTGACGGACAGTAATTAGATCAGAGAGCTAAAGTTCATGATGTCCAGCTTGGAAGCTTGGTTACCAATTAAGTTCCGGATGTTCTCAATCGGGTGGTATGGTAGACCATGAACATCTATGCTACTTGATCGACTCTATCTCAGCGTCGTTAACATCTGTCTCCAGTCGGCCTATTTCGGAACTCTGCTTGGTTACTGTCGATGAGAGAATTTCAACTTCATCGTTCAGCACTTTTATTTGCTCATCATTGTCATTCATATGTGCAAATAGAAAATCATACTTCGCAGAAAAGAAATTTACCGCCTCTTCAAATCTTCTTACAGTTTCATTCAACGTTCTGACGACCACCTTCAACACGGCAAGTCATTCATTTTTGCTGGAAGTAATGAAAACACATCTGCCTTTCCTTTCAAAGGAAGCAGAGCATCTAACTCCGCATCGATAGCATTTTGTTAAAGACACAAGTTCTCATCATTCATTACCACCGTCGCACCCGCACTTCTACTACCGTTGGTCTTACATTTCATACAGCACTATTTTGGGCAAACCGAGATTTCCCTTCTCGCCTTACCCATGGTGTTAAAAGTAGCCTCCGCTACTCCTGTGCACATCAGAGCAAGATGATAGGAATACTGGCGCTCACTACAGCCCCAATATATTCTGTCTGAAGGCAGAGCCTTCTTACAAGCGTTACATACACGCAGGTCGCTTGTAAGAGTGAACGACATAATAAGAGGCCAAACTGACACCATACAAGCGACTACGACAAAAGTGGACAGGTCAATGATCAGGTAAAAAATCACTGGCTCACCGGAGGAGGCCGTGGCATACACACTGAAAACAACACACGACAAAAACGGCGCCGTTGATCAAGTACTGAAGTGTACTAGAAGAAGGTGAGTTCAGATCAGTGTTGCGCAATGGGGACCCCAATTCCATTCCAATTCCCTTCCGGGAATTAGAGTTTTCGATAACTCAATTCCTTTCAATTCCTAGGAATGGGGACACTGGGCCCATTCCATTTCTATAATTCCTAAACGTAAAAATTGGCACTTTACAGTTACATTGTGTTTGCCGGCATAAGCAGCATAAAGCTGACATTATCAAACGCATAGACAATTGCAAAAACAATGCTAAATGCCTCAAAAAAGCACTGATTTTATTAAGCTCATGGTGCTGGATTGCCTGGGGTGACTCGTAACGTCCGAAGCGGTCCATCGCAAGGTGAAATAATGTATGCAGAGACTAAAGTCAAAGGAAATGAGTGGGCATTATCTAGCTTGCTTGTTACCTTAACACACTTGAATGTAAAACATTTAACACAGAAAATAAGCAACTAAAAGGCGGACTTACACGTAAAAATGCACTATAAAACAACTAGCGTCGGAGCAAAGCGCAAGAGGGGAAGAGAGAAGTGAATCTCGCTTTGTATTAATGCCGAAGCAAACCCACATTTCGCACTTCAACAAAGGAGTGCGCACGAACAAACGTGGAAGGAAGCAGGGTTGGCCAGCTGCTAAACAACGCTCGTCGAACTATAGGCAACCTGCAATGCTGTTTGGTTTGGCGCCATCTAGCGACTGAAGCTAGAAATATTGGGTACCCCTGGGAGTGGCGGCTGTATTGTTCAAACGTGAGCCTTTACTCGGTGGCGCCGCTGGGCCTAGTGTCTGAAGCAAGAAATACTGGGTATCCCAGGAAGCCGTGATCGCGTAACATGCCAGTACAGCGGAAGCTATACGGCCCTGGCGGGCCAATGGGAACGTGTCTGCGTATCACCGGAGCGCGCCTCTTCTCCGAAGAAGTATCAGACTTTTCGCTGCGTCATGCTCCAATATGTGTGGGTTGCGCTTGTACACGTCGCGCCTTTCGAAGCCTTCGGCACGCAATGTGGGGCTTATCGTTCACCCTTTGCCAAGTTGCAACGAGACAGGGTATAACCGTGCGCTCTCACTCTGCTGGCGCCGCCTGGCTGTTGCCGGCTGGCTATAAGAAAACAGTAACTGATCATCTGTCGGCGGCGCGTGAGTCAACAAGTTATCAGAGCTATGCGAGTATGAGTCGCCCCCGTTCCTAGATTTCAGTCTGTGCGCGGGCATAAAATCTCCATGCCGTCGCAAAAAAAAAAAAAAAAAAAATAAAACAAGAAGGACGATGAGGAGCCCGTGCCTGGCGGTTTCATTCTTTGCCGCTCCCTTCGTTTATTTTGCTTGGTGCTTGGTTTCTTGTTTCGCTCGCGTGTAACACAAGCACGGTGAACACAAGTGATGCCCGTCATCTGCGCGTCCGCGAAAGGCGCCACCGCCCGCCTCCCCGCTCTGCTCTTTGCTTTGACGCTTGTTTTTGTATTGTATATTTTGGCGTACTGTCTGTTACGGGCTAGCAGTTTCCCACTGCTCATTTTATTTCTGAGCAACTGACTCGCTGACTTGCTCGGTTTAGCTGAACGTTTTTAAAGGAAGGAACCCCCCCCCCCCCCCCACCTAAAAAAAAAAAATAAATGAAAAACTGGGCCCATTCCATTCCCATTCCATTCCGGGCCAAATGCATCGAATTCTATTCCCATTCCATTCCTCTCAACGTTACCGCCATTCCATTCCCATTCCATTTCGGGATCGCGAAAATGCGGAATGATTCCGGAATCATTCCGACTCCGGAGTGGCAACTCCGTAACACTGGTTCAGATGCACAGATACGTGCTGCTTAACACGGAAGTTGACTCAGGAAGACGAGACCGGCCAACGGATCAAAATTACGACCATGGCGGCGATCAAGCAATCGTCTGAGATGATTCCATCACCTTGCACATATTAAAGGCCATTGAGCAGGCAGCCCCAGACACTTTCTCTAATAATAATAATAATAATAATTTTATTTGCCCATCAGGAATGAAATGTTATATGTATGGGCACACCAAAGCCAGCTAAAGGCTTGTGTGATGACGCCCTAAAAAAAAATAAGAAAAACACAATAAGATCGACAAAAGCGCAAAAGCAGAAAAAAAAAAAACACGACGAAGCAAAGGAAAACATTGTTAGGACAGAAAGGTATACATAAATGTCATCAGAACGTTTAGAGCAATGGAAATGAAAGTACAGGGTGATTCAAGGACGGCCAGACTCTTTAATTCGACCGCAAAATTCGGTTTCTAAGATGGTGCATTTGTTTTGTAAAATTTGCGAAGAGCGAACTTACCTGAGGAAAAAGTAAAGAAAGAAAAAAGCTTAGCTCCTATGAAAACGCAGCGACGCCACCGGTCTTCAAACAACACGGCGCCGTTTCGCACGGGAGAAAAGAGATGGCGCAACGAACGCTGCCAACCAACGAGCATACGCCTCACCCAGCGCAGGATGGCAGGCGAGCTCGGAGGCCGTCACCTGAACTCCGTTCGGAAGCGTCGGCGGACTTCTTTCGTCCTATGGCACTCCACGTACCAAAGTACGACCTTAGCTCGTTCGCTGGGAGTTAAATGCACCATGCCGAAGTCAAACGTAAGAAGATAGCGCGGATAACAGTCGCAGAAGCAAAGAGAGACGCGGTCGTAAAGAGGAACTGCAAAGCAGACAACATCAGTACCCCGAAAAAAAAACAGTCGAAATAACCCGACAAACCATTTTTTTAATCGATTATGTGTCCATTCAATGTGTTTTATTAGCAAGGATGCTAAAATAATGCATTGCCAACAGATATCAGAAAAGCTCGCGCCGCTTTTGAGTCAAAAAGATCGTCTGCTAAAGAAAAGACGCCGGCTCTCGGCGTTGTATGCTGGTTCGTTGGCGGCAGTTGGCGTCGCGACCGCTTGCGCCATCTCTTACTCCTTTGCGAAACGGCGCCGTGTTGTTTGAAGACCGGTGGCGTCGCTGCGTTTCCATAGGAGCTAAGCCTTTTTCTTTCTTACGTTTTCCTCAGGTAAGTTCGCTTTTTGCAAATTTCACAAAAAAAAAAAAATGCACCATCTGTGGGCAACGCTGCACAAAGTCGTAGCGCGATAGGTTAGGAAATCGAATTTTGCGGTCGATTTAAAGAGCCTGGCCGCCCCTTGAATCACCCAGTATAATCAGCGACAAGGCAAGAGCGGAGCGCGATGTGGAGAGGAGGAAGCAGACGAAAGTCTGGAGTAGTGAGGCGGTTTCTCCTCTCCACTCTAAGCATCCGCCCCTCTACGTCACCACAGAAATATCGATAATCATAGCAAAAAAAAAAAGTAAATAAAAACTAAACAGTTTTAGCAGAAATATACTGAAATGAAAACACGACGCTGGAAAAACATATCAAGGAAAAGAAAAGTAGAAGGAAAAGTCGTAAATGTCATCAGACAGTGACAAAAAGAAAAAAAAAAAACAATCAATCAAATCAAAATTTTATTTTTCTTTCACTTGAAAGATGGTAGCTGGGGCAAAAAGCTGCAACACATGCAGCTTGACAAGGCCCCAGCTCCAAGACAGCAGCGTGCGTACAGGGCTTTGTTCAAAAATCAAATCTAAAATGAAAACATTCTTCAAGTTAAAAAAAAGCACAAAAAAAGACAATAAAAAGATTCTAATGTAACATATGATATCAATTGACACAGTACACATACAACACGAAGCCTGAAGTTCACAACTTCGACAGTATCAACATTAAAGCTTCAAATGGTAAGCTATGGCTAAAATCTGTTTCAACATTTAACTTGTTCAAGAAAGATGGAAGTATGTATGTAAGCGATGTCAGTCCATAGTTTGTCCGGGGGGTGGGACCACTCCACTCTTCACTTCGCCGTGTGTTATAAACACTAGTATTTTTATTTAAATTTGCTATTTGTAGAAAACAACTATGTTTATTTTTTTGTGCTGTTCTATAAGATACTAGAAGGCGGACTGTGTTATTCTGACAACATTAAAACGGACAAAAAGAGCATCTGTATGGTAAAAATAGGACACATTTGCAACCACTCTTAGAGATTTTTTTTGCAGAGTTAGAAGTTTGTTTATATTTGGAATGGTAGTGGTACCCCATACCAGGTGACAATATTGAAAATATGACTGCACGAGACTGTGAAAAATAATTAACTTAACAAATGAGGTGAAAACCGTACGGTACCGGGATAGTGTACCAACCGCTTTTCTGGCTTTTTTATGTATGTATTCTATGTGCTCATTCCATGATAAATTATCTGAAAAGATTACACCTAAAATCTTAAATGACTTTACTATCTCGATTGCCTCCCCGGCTATGGTGATATTTGGGTTAGAATGAACAGTCACGTTTTTGGCTCGAAACAGCATGCACTTAGTTTTGTTTCTATTAATACGTAATCTATTTATTTCTGTCCAACTATGTAGCTGCGAGAGCATTTGATTCGCCTTTTTTTTCGATATCGTCACAAGTAGTGCCTTTCAAACATAATGTAGTGTCATCGGCGTAAGCTATTACTGTGCATTCTGGAACACTGTGCTCATTGTCATTAGAAAATAAAATAAATAATAGAGGACCTAAAACACTTCCTTGAGGTACCCCTGTATGTACTGTTTTTATAGTTGAAATTGAATTATTGATTTTCACAAATTGTCTCCGTTCAGCCAGATATGACTTAAATAAATTGAGTACATGACCCCGAATACCATAGCATTGTAACTTTTGAAGAAGTATACTGTGGTTAACTAAGTCAAATGGCTCAGAAAAGTCAATATATATGGCTAATGTCAATAGTTTATGTTCTATATTATTTATGATTACCTCTTTTTGGGCCAATAGAGCGGATTCAGTGGACCTCCCTTTTCTGAAGCCGTGTTGACTATTCGTTAACAAGGAAAAATGCTCCAAATATGCCGACAGCTTACTATGCAGTATTTTTTCGAATCCCTTAGAAAAATTAGAAAGTATTGATATTGGCCTATAATTCCCCAACAGGTTAATATCGCCACCCTTAAATAATAAAACAACCTTAGCAATTTGCATAAGTTTAGGAAATACGCCTAAAGACATTGAGAGATTAAATATAAATGTGAGTGGTGTAGCCAAAAAGTCAATAACAAATTTAATTGGTATAATATTCAAGTCATTTACATCGTCTCCCTTGCTATGTTTTATGCTTCGAAATGCTAACATTACCTCATTTTCATCAGTGGGGCTTAAAAAGAAAGAATGCGCGTGTTCCTTAAAGGGATACTACAACGAAATTTCGGCGCTCATTTTTTGGTCTATATCTGTTCAAAAGAGCAGTATCACATGGAACATACCAATATCTTGTTAAAAAAGTCTCGAAAAGGAATTTTAAAACGAATTAAGCGATTAGCAAAGAGCACCTGGTGGATGTCGCTAACGCCTCGTTTGTAATGCTCGTCTAGGAACCTTGACAGCTAGTGACGGAGGTTGTCTCGCCTCCGGCCACGACGAGAGAAGGGGGGAAGGAGGAGCTCCCCTCTTCCCGAGAATCCCTTTTGTGTGTCGCAGAAGTCGCTATTGTCCCCCTGCAAGATTATAGAAGATTAACCCGTCACTCAAAATTCGTACAAAAGCAGCCGCTTCGGTGGCTGGAACGACTAGGCCATCCTCTCGGCGTCAGCCTCGCCGTAGCTTTGCTCGTCTCGAGACGACCTACGTCACGATTGCGTTGGATGTCACGTGCTCTAAGCTGGGCCTTCTCCGAGCGCTTGCCAGAGTGGGCCGTTTATAACGAAAAATACAGCCACCAGGATCAAAATACAAACGTGCGATTGTCATTTACGAATATTGTGGATCATATTCAACCTATTTTTGAACACGACGGGAATATTTCAAATTTCGTTGAAGTATCCCTTTAATATGACCGCAAGGGTCTTCACTATTTGTTATAGTAGGAGTGCTGGTGTCTGAGTTTACCAAGTAATCATTGAAAGTATTTGCGAGTGACGTGCCAGATATATTTTGCCCACAGTGAACAATTTCTGTTAACGTGTCTTTGTGATCAGGAGGCTTTAATACCCGGTTAATATTTTTCCAAAGTTTATCTGGTTCATTTTTCCTAATATCACCAAATAGATTGCAATAATATTCTTGCTTGGCTTTTTTCATCAACGTATTCAGTTTGTTTCCATATTTCTTAAATTTCACCAAATCCTGATTGTCTTTAGAATTTATAAATTTATGATATAAGCTATTTTTTACACGAATTGTTTTTAATAAATCATGGGAAACCCATGGTTTCTTGGCTCTCTTGCTAGGCTTTATGTACTTATAACAGGTTTCCAAAAATGCTTCATATGCTGCATCAGGTGAATTATTGGCATAAACAGAGTCCCAATTAGCGGTACCAATAGAGTCCCTAAATGACTGCAATCTTTGCGACGTAATGTTACGAATTCTAAATCCTTCTGATTTGTGTTTGCGAGCAGCAAAGTGTGTGTTAACAAGAAGAAAGATGGGTAAATGATCACTAATGCTGCAGCTAATTAAACCTGATGCATAAATATCTTCCTTGTTACAGTTTGTAATGAAGTAATCAAGTAAGGTACAGCCATTTTCTGTTATTCTCGTTGCATCCGTAGTAACTTATTCAAAACCATTTGATTCGACTACAGAAAATAGATCATCATGCATAGTTGATGTTTTTAAGAGATCAATATTAAAATCACCTCCCAAGAAAAAGTATAAGTATTGTCATTAACATAGCTGAATAGTTTATCAAGTACAGGAAGCAGGACGTTAACATTTCCAGAGGGAGGTCTATATAGCACACTGAAAACGTAGTTATCAGAGAGTACTGACAATAATTCAAAGGAGTCATTCAGTTCTGTAAATTCGGGAATAATCCAAGAATTCAAAGATAATTCCACAAGCATTGAAACCTCTCCCCCTCTTCTAGCATTTCTTCGTATCTAAAAATGCTTGTAATTAGGGAAGACAAAGTCATTTGAATCAGGAGTATACCACCTTTCAGAGAACATGAGTACGCTAAAAGAAAAACGCAAGGTATCAAGAAGAACTTCAATGTCATCAACTTTCGATAGCATGGAGCGTACATTCATGTGAAAAAAGGATAACACAGATTGTTTTCGGTTACTTATAGCATTGATAAACTCTTCAGGCTGAACGCATAGATTAGATAATGGTGAACTTTCCATTAAACAGAAAATAAATGTGAAGCTGCACGTTTTTTTCAACTTTATCGAATCAATTCAAGGTCGTCTTCGCTTTCGATTCTAACTATACGATCGCCCGCAGATTTTCGCACGAACATTTTTGCCCTCCTTGTGCCACGCAAACCTGTATCCCTTTTCAGTTGCTTTAGTTTTTATCAGCCAGAACAGTCTCTTGTTTTGCGCTGTCATGTTCTCGTAGATACGTACAGTCGAGTTTCGTTCTTTCAGAGCGGCGTTTTTCTGCAACCCCATGTTCCTTGTTACACGTGAAGAAAACCGGACCAGAACAACTGGCACTTTTTCATATTTGGGTGGCAGTCTGAGCACCCATTCGATGTCTTGTTCGGTCAACTTGGGCAGTTCCAGAAGGTCAGAGAGTGTGTTTAGTTGATTAAGCAGGTGTTCATTTGCGGTTGGAGCTAACCCGTGCACTTCGATATTTTGACGCCTACTGTATTGTTCTAAGTTATTTATTTCCCGTTCGAGCTGCTTCACTTCAAGATCTTTACTAGATTCCACTTCTGTGACACGTTTTTTTCAGTTCTAGTATCTTGTTTCCTTGTTCTTGAATTTGAGAAAGCAGCTCGTCGTAGTTATCGGACATGAGCTGAACTGAGCGCTCAATAGCATCAACAGTGGCTTTCATTTCCATGAGTGCATCAACTTTGGCATGAAGCGTCAAAATTGCAGAAAGTTTTTTGTTAATATCTGTTAGCGTACAGCCATCATCTTGTACATTGCTCGGCCCCTGCTCTTGCCTAGCTAGGTTACCTCTCATTTCTTCCTTTTTACAGGTTAGGCATTTCCACGTTTTCTTAGATTCGGCATTTTTTTTCTTGAAAGAGTTTTCAGAGACACCCGAGCATGTTCCGAGATGATAGCTGAAGTTGCCTACGCTGCAACACAGAACAGGGTTGTTTTGGGGGAGTGGTTCATTGCACGCGACACATATGCTATTTTCATCTTCAGACATTTCACAGAAATATCTTATCAATCCACGAGAGCAGTTTTAGCAGCGACAGCAGCGGCACCAAATTGTTACGTAATTTGTTTAGAAACAAATTTAGCACCAACCTGCAAGCGTAAAAAACGCTGAGTTAGCGTGGGACGATGTTGCCGCTGCCGCCGCTAACTGCCTTTGGTGACCACGACCCGAAGACGGCTTTTATAAGTGCGATGATGGCGGCGACTCCTGGTGGGCCAGTGGTGTCGATGACGTTGTTTTCCGGACCAATGGTTGAGGACTTTCGCACTCGCCCTTGTCGGAAGCGACCAGCAACGATGCAGCAGCTGATATAGTGACTGCAAGCGTAAAAACGCTGAGTTAGCGTGGGACGATATTGCCGCTGCCGCCGCTAACTGCCTTTGAGTGAATGAATGAGTGAATAAACAGATTAATACACAAATCAACAAAAAAAAAAACGAAAAAGCAAAATGAAACACAGTTACAAAATGACACTACATGGCATGAAAAAAAAAACAAGTAATAGTGAAAAAACAAAACAAAAAAAAAACCAGAAGACATAGAAATGTCATCAGAATCATTGGGGAAGAAGGGGCCAGAGAAAAAAAAATATCAGCCCTGCGAATTCACTATGCACACATTGGTACTAGGCTTGCACTAAGTAATATCGAGGTTAACACATTTCAGTTCCTTCTTCAATGCCTTCAGTGAGGTGATGTCCAGGATTGAGTGTGGCAAAGCGTTGAATAAACCCGGACTATAATAAAAAATATAAAACTATAAAAATAATAATAATACTAATAATAATAATAATAATAATATTATTATTATTATTATTATTATTATTATTATTATTATTATTATTATTATTATTGTTATTATTATTAATGATAATCTTTCGGAACACAATACACACGGTGTTTGGAAAGTAAGCAAAATAACAAATTAGACCTAAGGTACTTAGCGAGCGTGAGGTTTTATTATCATAGTGTGCGATACGGTTTCTGTGTAGAAAAAAAATGCTTGTCATTACAAGACTATTCCAAGCCCGGAGTCTTTAACTTGCATCACAAGGTGGTGATAGACGACAGCATCCCGGAACGATCATTAACGGAATAAAAACAAGAAGGGGTGGAACCAAATGGTTGTATCTCTGCGCTCTGCAGTATTGGTTTTGTGCTCTGCTAACTCCAAGCTGCGAATCGGGAATCGCTAGAAATATTTCAACGGGATATAAAAGATATAATTACAAAAAATGTGGTCATTCTTTTTTTTTTTTCTATTACCTCCGGAATAAATTTTAATTAGCATACACGCTTCCCTCTGATTTTTGTGATTTAATTTAGGATGTGAAAAACAAGTGGAATTAAAATTGTTCCAGAAGATATTTTGTTTTCTGTTCTAAATTAAAATATAGGATATTCCAGATTTTATTCACATGAAGGCCTTATTTGTCGATTTCCCACTGCATACTCGCAAAAAACTCTCTCACAATTTTCTTTTTTTATCATATGTACCGCTTCCACCTTTTTTAATAATATCGCGCGAACGCCGACCGGCCGGTAGACCAGCGCCTTTTTGTGGCGTAAAACAGCAGGTCAGCAAGACTACGCGCGTGTGACACAGGGCACACGGCTAGTCTTGCTGACTTGCTGTCACCAAGGCTAGCCGTGTGACATCTGTCCCACGCACGAAGTCTTGATTACCTGCTCTTTTACGTCACCATAAGGCGCTGATCTACTGGCCGGTCGGCGTTCGCTCGATATTATTAAAAGATTTGGAGGTATTACTTTGATAAATTTAATATGTCCTGCATTTGAAAGGTTCCTTGCTACTCACTATACAATATACAAGAAAGCCGATGACCCCTAACTTTATCAATGACAGTTTAGGACAAGGAAACACAATTTTAATTTGAAAGCGCAAACAACAATTCTGCGCTAATAGGTATCGCACTTCTTTAGTGTCAGTATGCAACTATGTTGCACAAATGTTTGGAATTTCTATTTAGGTTAACCAAGGTTATAGGCTGACTTATTTTAATATAGACATTTTAATCGGGTCTAGATTACAATTTGAATAATGTCACGAATGACAAATGGTGAGGCGAGAATAACTAAAGAAAACGTTTAATGAGGCGAACTTGTGCCAACCAAAAATAAGTAAAGAACGAAAGAGCGTCGAGGCAGCAGAAAAGCAGGCGGCGATTCGGCGGCGAAACAGAGCGCGTGTGATACTGACTCGACAAGGTCGCGGGCGGCCTCTTATCTACAGTGAGTCACTATCTCGAAGATTCGGCGGAGAAGGTTCGAGCGTAGCGCGCTTGGGGCGAGAATGAACGAACATTTTCTAGAACAACAAAAAGCAGGAATAAATGATAGAAGTTACGTCCAGAACAAGAATAAACAAGAACCACTGATCTCAATGACAATTGCTGGATCGCGTTTGCCCGCTCCGCGAATGCGGTCACTGGCGGCCATCTTTAGGTAGAGTTATATCACCTCTAGCCGCGGTACAGCTGCTGAAACCACTTGGCAGCCACCATCATCCATTCATGGCAGACGACGTTTTGGCAGTTGTGGTGGCAGGCTGCCATCAAAATAGCGTGGGTGATATTCCGTGATTGATTGAAATTGTTTGACGAAACATGTTTTTGAAACCCGGCGTGAAAGGTAGCCCGGTTTTTGAGGACCCGGTGAAAGTTTCACAAAATCGCGCAGCACCGGGGAAAAGCAGCACAGCACGCATCGCATCAAAAAGAGCATCGAAAGCAGACGCCGGTACGTAGTCTGCTTTCGATGCGAGCTGCGCTGCTTTCCCCCGTTGCTGCGCTTTCGTAGAACTTTCGCCGAGTCCTCAAAGATGAGGCTACCGTTCACGCCGGGTTTCAAGAATTTGCTTCGTCGAACAACTTCAATCAAGCACGAAATATCACCCACGGTACAGTGTACTAGATCTACGGCTATTTTATGGCAGCCTGCCGCCATTGCGCTGTCCGCCATATTACTATGATGGCTAGAGATAATATAACTCTACCTAAAGATGGCCGACCGTGGCCGCATTTCGGTCCATTGGCAGAGCTGGTCAAACGCGATCCAGCAATTGTCATAGAGATCAGTGACAAGAACTTTCTAGAGGTCCGTGACCGAGCGTTGCTTTCTCGGCCCTGCGCGCGGCATTATCCCCCCCTTTAAAAGTGCATCGTCCCGATGCAGCACAAAATTAAAAAAAAAAAAAAAAATCCAGAACTAAAGGACAGCAGAATCGCAAGCCACAGTTTACAGCTCACAGTTCACTCGTCGACGAAGGTGGAAAGTGCTATCGTTCGTAATACGGCTTCAGCCGGACGACGTGCACCACCTCGGGCCGCGGCTGACGTCTGGTTGATGGTCGTGTTCCGTCGGGAAGAACTTCGTAGTTCAGATCTCCGAGGCGTCGGATGACCTTGTAAGGCCCAAAGTAGCGCTTCAGCAGTTTCTCGCTGAGACCGCGACGACGAATCGGCGTGTCCTCATGCGCGGGGTGAGGGACGACATCTTTGGAGGCCTACCCCGCACCTCCACCAAAATGTCACGAATGACAAATGATGAGACGAGAATAACTAAAGAAACTAAACGTTTAATGAGGCGAACTTGTGCCAACCAAAAATAAGTAAAGAACGAAAGAGCGTCGAGGCAGCAGAAAAGCAGGCGGCGATTCGGCGGCGAAACAGAGCGCGAGCGAGACTGACTCGACAAGGTCGCGGGAGGCCTCTTATCTAGAGTGAGTCACTATCTCGAAGATTCGGCGGAGAAGGTTCGAGCGTAGCGCGCTTGGGGCGAGAATGAACGAGCACTTTCTAGAACAACAAAAAGCAGGAATAAATGATAGAAGTTACGTTCAGAACAAGAATAAACAAGAACTTTCTAGAGGTCCGTGACCGAGCGTTGCTTTCTCCGCCCTGCGCGCGGCAATATTTATATAAACTAAAAGCACTCACCTCAAGGTTTTGAAACATGCAAAAGAGTGCACTGTCGAACGCCAGTGGAACCTTTGGTACGACAAACTTTTCAGCTACCTCTTTGCATTTATCGGTCACGTACTTACTCGGGACATTGGGGAAAGAGTTGGTGTAATATGGACTGATCAATAACGCTATGCATAGATAAATAACTTTCAGCAAACTCATTCTGTTGGGACTGAAAGCCTGTCTAAGCTTTCTCACACTAGCGCTAGTAGATTCAGTCCTGCTAAATGATGGAAACATACTAGCTTATGCCAATATTAAATATCTGTTTTATGTCCGTACGGGCTAATAAGAAAATCGATTTTTCATTTTTGTCAGAATACACCTGCTATTTGTATGCTTCAAAAAAGCTAAGGTCAGGAACCTGAAATCAACTGCGTCAGCGCTACAACTTTCGCAAAATGGTGACCTCTCGTGCGGGAATGAAATGCTTTAATGCCAACCTTTAGACAGCGTGGCAAGAGTTTAAATATCACTTCAAGTGTATAAAAAAAAAGTAAGATGAAAGAGCACAGTTTTTGAAACATGACAAGAAATTTATGAGCAACCATCTGGACGAAGAAAATGTCCAAGCACTTTATTGTTATTTTTTTTAATCTAAATGCATTGCATGGTGTTCGTGTGTCATGATCAGGTGAATAACGTTAAAGGGAAGCTGAAGCGGTTTTAAATATGAGTGAGAACATCCGAGCCTGCTTAAATTGACCTCAGTCATCACGAATATCGTATTCGTTTGGTCATTTTATGCGCGGATTAACCGTAAAAGCGCATTCAAAGTAGTGCTTAAGCTACGCCCCTTCGAAGCAGAGAGAAAGTGGAGAGAGGAGGAAGCCCGTCAGCCGACGTCACAAAGGTCCGCCTGGGGGACCCCGCAGCGGCTGGCCGCGCTTTCCTCGTAGGCTGCTCTGGTGTCTTTTCGAGCCGTCGTCGTTCTGCCGCTGCACAGCGCTTTCTTTTATCCATTGACCGGTCGCACTATTGATTCAATCGCCTGACGTGTTGATTGTTATCTAGTTTGTTCACGGGTTTGCGGTATTCTCGTGGCGCCGAAGCAACTGACTCTCGCTGTTGCACTATGCCGTACTCATGTGTAGCCGTCTGCTTGCGCGAACCGCGCTCGTCACAGTTGTTCTTCCCGCTTACCGCCCTTTTTACTCCGACACCGAGATTTTGATGGGATGGGTTCCGGCTTTGCAAACAGACGAGTTCGATTCAGTACACTGTTTTTTGTTTGGAACGTTTTCCGGACGGCGTATATGAAAACAATGTACACACGTATGAGTTTGGGCCTGAAGGAGGCTCGCCTGAACTTGACGCTCTGCCGACCATCTTTGAACTTAGGAAGGCAATTGAGCGAATTACAAAGCACACGCAGAGTGGGGACGACACTAGGTATTAATTATAGGTTGACTTTTCTAGGCAAAAGTAATTACGTTAGTAGTTGTGTGCAGTGTAGTGGACAAGCCGCGATCATATAGCCAAATAGCGGGCTTCTACTGGCTCTTTTGTGTTAACCGCATTATATTAGTGTTTTAGTTTTGGTTTCTTTTTGTAACGTTGAAGTGACCATATTTCCCTGCCGACTCCGTTACCCAAGATTGTTTTATTTTGTTTTCTAATCTACTCCGCTGCCCAGTCACTTGGGAGACTTTCACGGTGCAACTTGCTTTAGTATGGACTTTTTTTCAGTTGCTGATACTATATGAGGTCCCATATGTTTTAAAAGTAAACATTAATTTTCTTGAATTTTCCTTCCATGGGTGCATACATATTCTCTTCAGGAGCGCTTTTTGGAGATACAAAGCATGTGACATTCTGTTTTAAATTGAGCTTTTTTTTACTTTTTTACGAGTTACGAATTGTGTTTTGTATAAAGTTCGTGTGTCATGCAATGGTTCTTTGTGCCGATGAAATTCGATCGGAAGATGATAATGCTTGGTGGTGGTCTAATGCAGTCACCAAATATTGGGAGGTGTGTGTGAATGTAGAGGCCCAGGAAGCTTTCACGAATTCGACATCAAACTGAGGGCTGCCGCCTGCCGGGCACACATGTCTGCTTTTTCTAAAGCTGCAATTGCGTAATAATTGTTGGCAAACAAATACAACGCAGCATGGATGGACCTTAAGGCCCGTTCACACTCTTGCGACCGAGTACGACCGAGAAAGACCAGACCGGTTTTTAAGCCTCTTACGACTTCTTAGGACGAGCTCCGCTGCAGCGGAGCTGGTCCAAAGAGATCGCAAGAGGCTTAAAAACCGGTTTGGTCTCTCTCGGTCTCACTCGGTCGCAAGAGTGTGAACGGGCCTTTATCGTGGTGGTAGAACGACGACCCTGTCTCATCAACTGTCGCATCTCAGGGGAAGCTCTCCCGTCGCTCCAAGTTGATTATACTATCCCTTCAAGCCACTTCAACCTTGGTGAACAATTCAGCCTTCACGCTTTCGTATCCAGCAGCTGCCAAGTATGAAGGCCGATGTGTGCCGAATTCTTGTCCTCTGACGGCCGTTTTGGGGAGGGTCATGCTAGTCCGGCCTCATGCGTCCCGTCAATAGGAAGCCGTTCATTCTCAACGTTTTACTTTACAATAAGTAGCAACCACTATGTTCCAGAAGGTATGAAGCCGGCCATGGCACGTCAGCGCAAGCGGTTCCTCGTGTCTGCCCATATTACCGCGGAGTGTCATTTTTCTGCTTTTCCAACGGCTGGAACACGTACTTTGTCACGTAGAGGGTCCTCTGGATACATTCCCCTTTCGGGTCCACTGAAGGATTTCAAAAACTCAAAAACCGAACTGGATTTACAAGAGCTGAAGCCTCGGCGCCCGACTATTTCCGCAAGCGACGGAGCAAGTGAGGATCATGATGGACCTTTTATGACGTAGTGGTGCGTCACGCGTAGCTAGCCATGGCGTGCCGCAGTGGCAATCGCTTGTTTTTTTTTCGCTTTTTCTCGCGTTAAGTGACTATTTTGGGTCAAACGGTTGTGATATTTGGACTAAGCAGGGACAAACACGTCAGAATAAAATATGAACTCATTTTTTGAAAAACTATTCAGCTTCCCTTTAAGGGTAAGAAAGTGAACATTAGCAAGTTTATTTTAGTATACTCGAAATGCGTGTACATGAACAGCGCTATAAAACAAGGACAAAGAGAAGGAACGCACACGGGTGGACAGGCGCGGGCATATAATTTACCAGTAGAAAACCAAGACAAAGCAGAAAAAACTTCACACGTGCGCCCATCACACAGCTCCCATGGTAGCAAGTCAGCAAGTTTAGGGTGGAACGTGCGGAATCATCATCGTCCTTTTTAGAAATGCAATCTATTTTTCTGAGAATGCCACAGACGCATGGTTGACACGTTCGCTTCCACTGCTGGTGATGTGGCCTCCAGAACTTCCCGAGTTGTCTTGTTTTATGCCTACCTTTAATTATGATTTTGTTAAATGACGGTTGACACTGGCACTCTGTACAGTCAATAGAGTACTTCCATAAATCCGTCACCGCAAGCGTTGCATTCTGGGAACCTGTGGGCCAGGAGCGGAGCGCGTATGAATTTTGCGGCTTACTGATTTTCACAATGCATTACATGGCATTACACTGCGATGAGGTTCCTCGTGTTTTGGAAGTCTATTGGAAGGTGTACTCCAACTGTGGCTCTTAGAGACTACGTTTTCTCTGTAGTAGCTTCCGCACGAGGATGGGGTCTTCTACTCGACTCCCGAGAAACAGGGTACAAACGGCTTGACATGCATCTTGATGTACTTGTGTCTAGAAATGCTCCCTGCCTTTGCATTCACTCTGGCACGTATTTAAATAGATTTTTGGGGGACTAAAAAAAAAGAAACTGGAACTCCAAATTGCTTTTTGACATTCCCTTTTTTTTAACTTTGACATATTTTTCAAGGAACCGTATGACAACAGGTCTTCTCTTCCCAGAAGTGCGTTGCATATCCTGGGTGTCTTTTACCCTCTTCAACAAGGTTCCTGCCACATCTAACAATTAGGCCGATGGAAATCGCGCTTGTCTCGGCCTGTCAATTTTTCTATTAAATCTTTCTTCACATTATGCTGGAATATATTTGGTTAGAGTTTTCCTTTCATTCATTGAAATTTATCTTCACAATGGGGCTCGTGTGCTATGAACTGACGAATAATTCTACGAGCCAGAATCTAGATTTTAGCAAACTCGAATTTGTGAAATGAAAATGATTCTCAAAAGTCACAGACACGCGAAAGCAAATTACGTTCTCGTAGCTACGAAAAAGTAAATTCTGCAAAAACACTATAGGCTTTCAAGTGCAATGATCGCAAATCTTGACCTTTCCTTTGGGGAAGCAGATATTTCGTAGAAAGTGAGTTTGTAAAAAGTGCAAATGTCATTTTCCTATTATGCCGGACGTACGGATTACAAATACTGTCTACGTTTCGACAATCACAGACGAGTGAAAATAAACTACCTTAATGTCAACATTTACGCATCGTAGAAAGATCACAGCGATCATTCCGAAAATGTCAAAGAGAAGTGTATGACCTTTGCACTAGAAAAGCGTCATTGTGATAGGAGTAGGGTTTCATCGTTCTGGTATATACCAATAAACCACCAAAAATAACTCCCAAGTCGGGCAAGGACCCGAAATTTTGAATCGAAGCATTCCTTTATTAAGAAAAAATTCTAGATTCATGAAAAGAAACCTTAATATTTTCACAAATAAAAAGGGCAGAATGAATGTAAAAATAAAAAAATGAATGTCTAATTAGGCAAACACGTGCCTATAAGCTAAGGAGATAAGTACCACGCGACTCTCCCAGTCTTTCCAGTCACAACTTCGTTTACACAGACTGCGCAGTTTAGAACATTGTGCAACGGAACCACCGATACGTTTCAAATTATATTAAAATGTTCCAGACGAGCCGAAAAAGATAAAATAAAGACTTATACTGATGGGGTTCAAACACCTTGCCATTGCGTGGAAGATGCGGCAATATCCAGCCTTATTTATCGTCTCACTCCTGCCAAATGGAATACCGTCAAAGGACTTGTGTTTCCAATTTTTAACATCCTCCTTTCTACAGAGTCTGAAGAGGGGCTTCGCCCCTACATGAAGTTCGCAGACGACCTGCAAAAGCGCTTCTCCGACAACCTTCGAGAGGCCCGAGGAAATATTGACGTCGCCAGAGTGCAGCAGTCTGAAAAGTACAACCAAGGACGACGTGACCTTCGTTCGAGGTGGGAGATTTCGTACTCCGGCGTACTCACTTACTGAGTGACACCGCTCGAGGCTTCGCAGCCTCCGTCGCAAACAGATGGGGAGATCCGTTATTTCGACCTTTCTGGAAGGGGTGTTAAAATAAGTTCGGTCGGAGAAAAACTGGCAACAACGCACTTCAACATGGCGCCGGTATTGTTTTGGTTGGACGGGAAGGGGGGAAGCTCCTTGATTTGCGAGCACATGTAGCGAAGACGTGACCAGAGAAGTGCCCCTGTGATGTTCCCGGAAGACGGAAAGTATCATTCGTAATCGTCGTGTGTGCTTGGAACGCGAAGGGAGTCACTGGGTCCACGAGTGTGCAACCACAAGCCAAGGTTCACGACAGCGCTGCGTTCACTTCGGCGATCTCGTTCTGTTTGGTGCAACACGGCGATGCGAAAAATAGCTGAAACGTTCGTGGTGTGTGGTGCGGTGCTTGGAGGTAGAAAGCCATACCAACACGGAGCGCTAATTGTTTGTTGTGGGGTTGAGGTTCAACGTGTTCAGTCCCGTCGCCGTCAGCTGATCCGGTCCAGCTGGTCCGGGAGGACGAAGCGAGCGTCTTTAAAAATTAAATCTTCCTTCGTTCCGTTTCAAAATGTAGAAGTATCCCTAGGCATACTGTGAGTAAAAAGCTGCGGGCGTTTTCAACAAAATTACGTCGTTTTAATTAAACAATGGACTCTGGGTTGTTGTCCTAAATCGGCCGTTTTTATGCTTTGTGTTGTTGGACTGCGCTTGCACAGCTACGTGTTTGCACAGCGACGCACACCGCTCGAGTAGATGATTCGGTCCTGCAAACGACCGGCTATACAGAATTTCAGGGAAACTTAAGTCACCACCGATATTTTCCTGTAAATCTCGTGTGAATTTGTTGCGCTCATCATGCGGTGTGAATAAATTAGGGCAAGGATTTCTTACCTGCCCACAGATGCATGAACTGAGACCATGTTTTACGTAGTGAACATAGTGTTTTTTTCTTTATTTTGGAAAGAGGCGTGCGTGCATTTATTATGGTACAATCACTTGAGAGTTGAGAAATTGGGGAGAGCGAGCAAGCTTTCCCAACTTTGTCCCCTTTCTCTCTGGCAGTGCCCCTAGTTTGAAGTTTGAGTTTCAGTAGGCACACCTACTAGCAGGTAAAAACTGCTCTAAAGCAGGTAAAATACTGGGGAAGTCAGGACGCTGCGGATTTAGTGTTTCGCGCTTTTCGCAAGGCGACTGGGTAAATGCTTTTACGAGGTATGCGGAATATGAAAACGATTTTGTTATGCCCGTCGTTTTGCGTCTTTCCAGCAAAACGAATAAGATGATTTCCAAAGGCGCAATCACATGCCAAGATTTGCGATAACAGTGCGTTTGCTTCGGTGGTCCGTGTAGTTGTATTTTACCCTCCTCTCTGCAACACCTTGTCATGACAAAGATCTGGAACGGTAGCGGTTTGTACTGGCCTACCGGTTGACAAAAACTCGCATCGCCCGCATCGGCACCGAGTGCACTTGGGCTGTTGATGCTCAAGCCTTTCATCCGCGGCTTGTCGCCAGCTGATCCTGCTGCTCGACGGTGAGGAAGCGGCGAGACTGACCTCTGAAGTAAATGTAAATTCTCGTTCATAGAGTTATCCGGTTTCAAAGTGTGGAAGATGTCCAACGTGTACTGAGGGCGGGAACTTTGAGCGTTTTGCCTCGATTTTATAACCGAAACCAGAGCAGCGAGATAACTACCTTGCGTACTCCAAAATGAAGGAAGCCGTAAGTTTCAACCGGTCGACTACGTCACCGGGGATGTAGGCGAGACGGTGCACACTGTTTTGAACACTTGCAGTATCCACGAGTGGTACCAGGAAAACTACGTCAACAAAGAATGAGCTCGTGATTCAGCATAATGCAGTGCCACGGGCCCGTGAATCTTCAAAATTCGAAATGGTAACATTATAAAAAAAAAAAAAAAGCATCAGCGCTAGACCAGTGATTAAGAATAACACCGGTCACAAACTCCCGAGCTTCACCGCTGCACTCGACACCGACACGACATACGAGAGCAAACTGCATCAAAACGTCCCGAAAATGAAGGCGTCTGCTCCCGTACTGCAACCAGCGGAGGTGAAGTGTTGGGCGGATGTCCCTCACAAGAATATATAAAAAAAGCTCTTCGCAAGGATTATTTCCATTTATTATTGAATACATAATTATAAAATCCCTATAATTTGATTTTTTATCTGATTCAAACTAGTCGGACTGCTCCTAAGACTGGTCTAGCTTGAAAATAACAAAACTTTGAACTTTTTCATGACCTGTTTAAGATTTATTGTTAATACACCGTTATTTTTCGCAACGGACTAACATTATAGATTTTTCCTCCATACTTTTAAATGGAAACAGTTCTTAGATACGCTCCATTGCGCCGTGTTTTGTGTCTTCTATAAATCTGTAACGGTTAGCGACCAAAGAGCTCACCCGCGTTTGTCATGCTTATATACGCCGCGGGGAGAAAAGCGTGTTGAGTAGGAAGTGTTTGGCGCAGTGTCGCTGTTGTGTTTGTGTATATGTTGGTGCTGTGTGATGCGTGGTACTCGTGTTGTCTGCGATGTATGTAGGGTTGCTGTCTACTCGCGATCGCTTGCAGTGTACGGAGAGACTCGTTTTTTTTTTTTTTTATGGGCGGCTAGAAATCTCGCTATGTGGAGCAAGTTACCGCCCGATTCCAAGTAGTTTGCTCGAGTTATTTGTCCATGTAAGTTCGGCATTCGTTTTTCTGTCTAGCGGCTCCGTCGTAGCTACCGACGCCACCGACGCCGCCGACCGCCGACGACGCACGTACATACCTTTACACGTAGCTACATCCGCCGCTTGGAGAGTGTTTACTGTGTATAAAAGACATCGAACGTTAAACAAACGCGTCCTGTGTGCTCTCAATTCGGCGGAAAGGCGCGCGGCTCTCTGGGCTCGTCTCTCGCCTGTTCTCTGCTTCCGGCCGCCATGTTTCATGAGCGAGTTGGTACATACTTCGGAATTAAAAACAGCGCGAAAAGACGAGGTTTAGACAAAGAAGTAACACCGACGCAGCACTGACTTACAACTGAGTTGATTGAACGCAAAATCGCAATATATACTTGCGTGGTCACGAACAAAAGATAAGAAAGAATTCAGCCAACGTGATACATCACTAATAAAAACATATATATATATATATGTATATATATATACAAAAAGAAAAAAATGCGTTATGAAAGTGGCCCTTTCAGGCACTTTTTAGTTTTTAGTGTCGTGTCGTTTACCCGCAGTCTCGGGGTTTTCTCAACTATGTGCAAAGAGATGAATTTTCCAGTTCCCTGACTTGCTCGTTTTTTAGCACATACTCTGTACGGCTGTGTCATAACGCATTTTTATATTTTTTTATTGGTGACGTATCACGTAGGATGAATTCTTTTTTCTCTTTTGTTCGTGATAACGCAAGTATATATTGCGATTTTGCGTTCAATAAACTCAGTTGTAAGTCAGCGCTGCGTCCGTGTCACTTCATTGTCTGGTCCTCGTATTTTCGCGCTGTATTTAATTCCAAATTCTAAAATGGCACAGACTAGTGGTAGCAGATTAAGTTCTCGTAAGTACGGAAAAACAAATTCTCCACAAAAACTACAGGCTTTAAAGTGCAATGATTGCTGATCTTGACCTTTCCTTTGTAGAATCAGATTCTCGTGGAGAGTTTGTAAACAAGGTAAATGTCCTTTTCCTGTTACGCCAGAAGGCCGGATTGTAAATACTCTGATAACAAACTGAAGTAAACAACTTGGCTTTTCCATAAGGTAGATACCACGTGTATGACTTTTAAAATGTGCATGCGTTGGTTACCTTTTTTTTTTTCAGCCGGAAAAGCGATAGCCGGCAAAGGTCTCGGATTGGAATAGGTATAATTTGAGAACTGTTAATTATTAAAGGAGCTTGAATACTTCTTAAAATACAAAAAATTTCAACGGGCCATCGGTTGTTTGCGATACCTAATTTTGATAAATGTAAAAAGTAAAAAATGAGACTGACGTTTGCATCGCGCATTTATAGGGACGAGTTACATTATCAAATCACAAAGCTGAGTTAATCAAACAGATGAAGTTTCATTAATTCATTCATGCAGGCATTTATTTTCAATCTCCATAAACAGGTTGACGGATCCTTAGGGCGCAATTTTCATATCCATTTGATCAAATATAAAACAACATTAAAAAAAAAGATATTGAAACAGAACACTGGCAGTAATACTGCCGCGGGCGCAGCTGGCCAACTGCGCTCCCGAGACCTAGCGGTTATCATGCTTGGCTCCCGCGCAAAGAGCCGAGGTTGGATTCCTGGCTCCGGAGGCATATTTTTGTTGTTTCCCTTAATGTCACGTTCTGGAATATTCGAGAACCCTGTTGCTTATTCGAGGTTAGTATGTTCTACGCGCCGAGGCTTCTACGCAGATTGTTCCAGAAGCCCCCGCGTGTATACAAGGGGCTCCGCGTGGATAGCCGGAGTCAGTTTTGCCCCAGCGCTCGATCTTGCTGTTTCGCCGACATAGACGCCTGCAACGCTAACCTACGTCTCTTTTGTTTTCGGCAAAGTTCGCCCCATTAAACGTTCAGTTTCTTCGGTTATTTGCAGCCTCATCATTTGTAATTTGTGACATTTTGGGGGAGGTGCAAGATAGCACGTTCCATGCCAGCAAAACGTATCCCTCAGAAGATATTTAGGTCTCGATCTTTTTCTACTCCCGGAAAGCTAATCACTGTCGACGAACCCGAGGCCGGATGCAACCGCCGCAACGAAGGTCTGCCTCCGGAGTTCGGTCAACTGCCAGAGTAGCCGAGGAAGACGAAGACGCCAACGATGGAGACCGAGCCGGAGCGGGCACCAGCTGGCCCTTCCGTCGTTTACCTTCCCTTTTCGAATCAAACACTGGCACCGTTTCACGGCGAGCTTCACGAGGACGTTGAAGACTGGCTCAACCAGTACGACCAAGTGGCGCCTGCGGAACCTCTAATTTGGATTAGAGGGCACAGCTAAGCGTTGGTTCGGGAACCACGAGCTAACGCTAACATCGTAGGATTTCTGCAGGAGCGACTTTCTGCGGACATTCACCACTCACCACCGACGGGAGAAGGCAAAGGAGCTTCTTGAAATGCGAGCCCAGGGCCCCAACGAGTCCGTCACGAGCTTGAGTCTTTCACCTGAGCAGCCGTGCCGACCCACAGGCCACAGACAACAGAAGTCGCGGGTCCTCATGAGCGGGGTGAGAGACGATATCTTTGGAGGCCTCGTCCGCAAACCGCCGACCACCGTCGAAGCCTTCGTCACGGAGCCAACAAGCATCGAGCGCGCCCTCCAAGCGCGCGCTTACCACTACCAGCGATATCCAGGCGTCGCTGCATCCACCGTTTTGCGGCGGGCGAAAATGCCCCTGTTACACCGGGCATCCGCAAAATTACCCGGGACGTCGTAAGGGAGAAAATAAGGAAGTTGCTGCCAGCCGCTAGTCATCCAGCGACCCTCTCCACCGCCGAGGCAGTGCGTGAGGAAGTCCAACGGGCGGTCCAACCTGAAGTTACCGTCAACACGACGCCACCGGAAGAACCGACTTTGAGCTACGCCGCCATGGCCCGACGACCGCCTCAAGCTAGCGTTTAAGCCACGGCGCCAACCTGACGAGACACTCCGATGCCGCAGTATTCTCGACGCCCGGAAGGACAAGTCCAGTACGACCGCCCGGCACGACCCTCGCCGAGGAAGACCGACGTGTGGAGGAAGGACGATCGACGCCCGTTGTGCTAGGACTGTGGGGAAACCGAACATATCTACTGCCGTTGCCCCTACCGGCAAATAGGGCTGCTATATTTATTGCTATATTTATTGTCCACTGAGATATCCGTTTTGTTAAATCACTGCAGCTAGCAGTTCAACAGGCTCTGGCCATTGCTGCAAAGTGCGGACAACACGCCAGCTAATTTTTAATGTCGGAACGATTCCCGTCGTCACGCATGACGTGCAGCTCAGTGATTGAGAGTTACAGCTTTCTGCCGCTGCAAGTTACAGACAAGACGTAAACTAATTTTTGATGCGGGAATAATTCAAATTAAATATCTTGTGCCCAGGGAATGGGACTAGGCTATAAGCCCAAGTTACTTTCAGGAGTTGATGCCAGCTGCGCATCCCAGAGATTAACAGCGGCTTAAACACTGTGTTAGAAATTTCAAGTAAGTGCACACAAGATACAGTATTAAGTAAAACATGTTCACACCTTTATTCTTAAGATATAATTAGTGGGCCGTGTCCAGCTTTCATGTGGAAGGCAATCTCTAATTTCCTGAGCAATCTAGTCCATATGAAGAATTACAGAACCTGGAAAAAAATAAAAAAATGTGGTATGTGGTTAGGTCATGAACAGAATGTGATGACAGAATAAACCTCCAAATTTCCGGAAACTATGAGTTACATGTAAGCGCATTGAAGGAGCCTCAGTTGAACTCTGGCGGGCACTAAACAGTAAAACCAACTTGTGACTTATGATACGAAACCATTTTAGCAAAGGAAGTTCGAAAAATTCCTTTGAAGGCGGAATTGCCACGTCCAATGAGTTACTTCAGGCCTGTTGTCACGAGTTAATTTCAGAAGTTACTGCCAACTGTGCCTCCCAGACACAATTAAACACCGTGTTAGTAGGTTTGTGCGAATATTCGGAATTTTGAACACTAGTTTCGAATAATACACTATTCTATATTCGCTTTGAGAAGAACTGCACTATTCGGGTGTTTCGAAGTGTTGGTTGCGGCGCGCCAGTCCCGTTGAGTGCGCTTCTTACCGAGCACCGTTGCACTGCGGAGAAGTGATACCCGCGGAAGCGAGCTCCGCGGGTGTTGCTTCTCTGCATTACATCAGTGCTCGGTAAGAAGCGCACTCAACAGGGTAACCCGCCACGATAAACACTTGGGAAAGTAGAAATATCGCAATTGCGTGCCTGGAAGAAAAGCAGACATTGAACATGGGATGGTGCACGCGTGCCGGCTGTATTTGAAAATAAATGGAAACTTTGTGAATGCATATATCTACTTTGTAGTAAACGTTTCAAACTTAAGCTGACTGTTATGTAAGAGTATACTATGTTAGGCAGAGATGCCCTTACAACCTGCGTTCCTCATGCGCGATTCATTTTTTTAGAGCGCAGCTCTTAGGTGCCCGTTTCCGGCTTGGTCGGCGTCGCCGTCGGCGTAATCGCGTGTTGCATTATGGCAAGTTTCCCATAATGGCGTCACGAGGGTTACCCTCGTGAGGGTTACGAGGGTTACTCTCACGAGGGTCACCCTCACAAGGGTCACGAGAGTTATGAGAGTTACCCTCAAGAGGGTCACCGCCTGAGGTCATGAGACCCCCCCTGAGGTCACGTGACCACAGGGAGTCACCTATCCCTCAGTACCCTTCCATCCTCCTCCTCAAAAGCTGCGCTCTAATCCGGCGTTACAGGGAATTGTAAACGGCTTTCATTTTTTTAACTCAAGTTAAAGAAAGATTATTTTATATAGCAAGATTTGTAAATTCACTCAATTGGGCATCTCTATAGGATTCATTTTATGTCAAATCCATCGCTTACTTGCCATCCCAAGACATCGGAACTTCTGAGGTCACAGTTCATAAATATAGATAGAATATACTTGGCTTATAAACGAACAAGTGGAACAACCTGCACGAGTTTAGCTGGGTTTTCTTTTAAGCATTATGAGACGATAGTAAAAAGCGGGAAAAGCTATTCGATAATCAAATCGAAAATATTCGGCCAATTCCTCTATTCGCTTCGAACTCAAAATCTACTATTCGCACAAGACTATGTTTTAGTAAGAAATTTCAAGCAAGTACACGTAAGATGCAGTACGAAGTGAAACATGTTCGTACCTTTATTCTTGAGAAATAATTAGTGGGCCACGTCCAGCTTTCATGTGGAAGGCAATCTAACTTCCAGAGCAATCAAGTCCACATAGAGAACTACAGAACCTGGAAAACAAAAAAAAAAAGCGGAATGTGGTTATGTTATGAACAGAATGCGATGACAAAATAAAGCTCTCGATATCTGCAAACTACGAGTTACATGTAAGCGCATTGCAGGAGCCTCATCTTAACTCTGGCGGGCACTAAACAGTGAAACCAACTTGTGACTTATGATACGAAACCATTTTAACAAGGGAAGTTAGAAAAATGCCTTTAAAGACGGAATTGCCCCGTCCAATGAGTTTCTTCAAGCCTGTTGTCATGAGTTAATTTCAAAAGTTTTTGCCAACTGTGCCTTTCAGAGATAATTAAATTAAACACCGTGTTAGTAAGAAATTTCAAGGAAGTGCACATAAGATGCAGTATGAAGTAAAACATGTTCATACCTTTTTTTCTTGAAATAATTAGTAGGCCACGCCCAGCTTTCACGTGAAAAGCAATCTCTTACTTCCTGAGCAATCAAGTTCATATGGAGACCTACAAAACATGTAAAAAAAACAAAAAAACGTGGTATGTGAGTTGGTTCTGAACAAAATGTGACGACAGAATGAACCTCCCGATTGCTGCAAACTATGAGTTACACATAACTTGTGCAGTGCAGGAAGCTCAGCTTAATTCTGACAGACTCTAGACAGTGAAACCAACTTGTGACTTATGCTACGAAACCATTTTAGCAAGGGAAGTTTGAAAAATGCCTTCGAAGATACAGTTGCCGCATTCAATGAGTTTCTTCAAGCCTGCTGTCACAAGTTAATTTCAGATGTTACCGCCAAGTGCACCTCCCAGAGATAAACAGGACAGGTGCTTGAACACCGTGTTAGTAAGAAATTTCAAGTAAGTGCACGCAGGATGCAGTAGGGAGTAAAACACGTGTATACCTTTATTCTTGAGAATTAATTAGTGGGTCACGTCCAGCTTTCATGTGGAAGGCAATCTTCATAGCGTCCAGAGCTATCAAGTTTATATGAACAACAACAAAACCTGGAAAACAAAGAAAAATGTGGAATGTGGTTAGGTTCTGAATAGAATGCGATGAAAAACTAAACCTCCCGATATCTGCAAACTAGGAGTTACACATAAGTGCACTGCAGGTGCCAGTGTGATTTACGGAAGCTGTCAAGCCAAATGAAATTAGTTGAAAGGGGCATACACAGAAATTAGGCAAGTTAGAGTATTTGTTACACGACAGCACCATAGGTTATTTGACATACACGAAACATTTCAGAATATTTAAAACTCCAATGATTAAAACATTATATTTTTTTAATGTTCGTCGTTTTTATCTGGTGACCAGGAAACCTTGACAAAACTCCTACTGTGGCGACGGCAGCTCGTCCATAAACCACGCGACTCTGATTGAGACGTTGAACACTCTCTCTTTTGTTGTTCTCTACACTCGTTCGCCACGCCACGCACGACCGTTACTCAGGCTCTGTACCTGTTCCTTCCTCTGCCGTCTCCCTCCAAAAGTGACGTTGAATTCGAAGGAGCAAGCTGTGCCAGATATTCCAACTGCCCAAAACATGGGAGGGAAAAGTGGGGTAAAGGAGCACGTTGGGGCGAAGGACGCTTGGGCGCCTTCTGAATCATGCCTGGAAGTGCATACAAGAGATCTACGAGTGGCACCGCCTCGCCGCTTGGGACTGACTAGGGACACTAAAGGGTCGAGGCAGATGTCGTCACCGACGTCTGCAAACATGGCTGGCTCGCTGAAAAGGTGGATCCGAGGGTCCCGCAACTAAATAGAATGTTTGTGTGAAACTAGTGCGTTCTTTGATAAACAAATTTGGCAGTTTTATAGTAACTTGTAATGGGCTTCAGTGACATACTTAGATTCCATTTTTTTTCCATTCCTGAAAAGTCTAGAACCAGTTGAGTACTAAAATAATTTCTACAACTGTTTTTTTGTTTTACACGTACACATAAACAATTGTTTATATGTACGTAAAATTAATGCTTAATCTATTTAGTATGTTGTTATTGCCGCTACAAATTCTTGTTTCCCCCCCACATGTAATGCATTCCACGAGAATGCACTTGAGGGTAATGCACTTGAACTTGAGCTGAAGTTCCTCCCATGAAAATAGTGTGGATTTTGTATGGCGCTCCAACAACCAAAACAGAGCCACAAGTGATCCTACTCGTCAATATAATTAGGATAAAAATCCATGATGACCAAAATTGTAGTTTGGCTTGTTGATACGTCACAAAGGAAACATAAAAAACAGCTACGGATAGAAGTGACTCGGCAAACAAAAGGATCACTCTCAGTGGAGGTTTGCTACCAGGAATTAAAAATAAAACACAAAACATAGAAGACAACTTAAATCATCTGGCACCACCTACCCCACATGGATATCAGTTTGTGTATTGACCAGAGAATGGGAGCGAAAAAAAAAACGTTGGAAGAGGAGACAACTCCAGGTGCATTGTGTGGTAGAAACAATATATGATCCGCTTTTGCATAGCCTATGCAGGTCAAGCAAAGCCCTATATCAAAGACAGCCCTCGGTGTTGTGTGAACATTTGGCAGTACAGTTACCAGATGCGGTTGCATGACAGAGTTCAATAAGATCAGATAACTGCAGGCTCTCAGGATAGAATCTCAAGGATATGTGGAAGCTGGTGAAATTTTGGCTCGTGACAACGACAACTGCTTCCTCATCCGGTCCATCTCTTTGTTAAAAAAGGATCTTGATGATATTCAACCAATAAACAAAAGCAAGCATCCTCAGCACTCAGATAAGCTAGGTGGCACAGAGTGGTTACTTGTTGTGTTGCACATACCGTAGAAATAAACCAGTGATGCAAATGGTGAACACTGAACTTAGAAATAATATGTCACTTCCGTCTTTTTTTTCTGTTTTTTTTGAAACTCAAATTATTTACAATCTTTTTTATCTGAGCCACTTATATACAATTGAAAATGGAAGGAACCAGATTTGTGAACATATGGAGAAAAACTATTTTCCTTGTACCGAATCACACTCTAAGTACAAACCTTGGCTACTAGAGTAGCCTACAACTGAAATAAAGTAGTGCTGTATCCTGCATGCCAAAAGATGCACAAAGCTTGCCCAGTGTGATGCAAATGGACGCTGCGGGAAGCCCTTCGGGTTCAGTATTGGAGATGCGTGTTGCATACTAAAAGTAAACAATGATGCAGTTCAACTTCAAACCATATCATTATCAGAGAATGTTTTAAAGGCAAGAAAGCACAAGTGGCTAATGTTTCCATGCATTAACAGACAAAATGTAATCATCAGAGGTGAAACTTACAAAAGAACTGCTTGTAGCAGTTTTTGTACCAAAAACATGGCTTTTGTAGCACACATTTCATTGAAATTATTTCACATTGCAAACTTAAGGACACGACGTCCCGAAACCAAGATCACACGCAACGAAAACGGCACAACCAAGTACTGGGGCAGGATACCACTAGCAGACAATGGTTGCTTGAACGACGGCAAGCTGAAGTATTCAAATAACAAACCTGCAGCAAAAGATGTCCGAGCGCTCCATCATGGCTGTGGTACCATGCCTCGAATGACTGGCGTGGGATAGCGGCTTTTGCAGAGGCATAGTAGCTGAAGACCAGTGTTGGCAGGCTCCTAATGCTCCCAACTTGAAATCCACCATGATTGGTCCCAGGAGCCACTGTTTTCCCGTGTTTGGCTCGAGAACGATCAATTCTGTGGCGTCCTGTGGTTCGTCCAGCATATGGGCCCCGTCATTGCTGGCGATGCTCAGAAGTATAATCTGCAGCAAAAAGATGCGTGAGTGCTTCATCACGGCTATGGTAGCCGTGATGAAGCACTCAGCTTTTGGAGCAGGCGACTCCGGTTTATCACATTGTAAAGAGCGATGCAAGTACTATAGAACTTCCCGCAGTTCCTCAAAGTGTCATAAAAACTATTATAACTGCAATTATAATACAATTATTCGCAGCAAAAATATTTCTTTTGGAAGTGTTGTAATAAAAATGGATAGAAAGCAAAAACACGGAACTTTGGCAAGACCCTCATTGCCTTTAAATCACGATGCAATTACTAAATCAGTCCCATCTTCGACAAGTGCAAAGCAACAAAACTATTTTAACATAGCGAATAAACCACACGTCACAACAAGCATTTTCCCCTAAAATGAAAATAATGCGATGAAGGTTCACACGAGTGTTCCTCAAGTAATCGGCGCCAGCGGAACAATGATTGACACCGCTCTTCCTCCCACGCAAGGCATCAATAATCGTTCCAGCCAATGAGAAGAGACTACAAAAGGGAAACTAAGGGTTTAACACTCTTCTCGGAAAGTGGCCACTTTTTGCTTGAGCACATATTTTAATAGTCGCTTTTACGTAGGCATATATAAGCGAGTAACTCGGGGTTCCTCAGTTTCATGAAAGAACAAAATTGTTTTCGTATATGGAAGCTCACCATGGGACGGAATTGGTTTGTGTACCTCAGCCCTGTTTATAATCGAGCGGTAATACATAATATCTGCTGAAAGTATTTAATAAATCATAGCGGCAAAAGCTGGTGGCATGTCGTCATCTGCTTCCAGCCAGCATCTAATTGAGAGCCTCAAGTAACAGTGTGTTCAACTGCTAGATCGGGGCATGTGTTTATGGGCGCCATTAAATTGCAACATTTTGCTGTTGGTCTATGGGGCTACGGGTGGATTTTCAACGTAAATCCGGTCATAAACAGATGCTTGAAAATTTTACGTCAAGAATAAAATAACACTTTTCTATAGACGCCATTTTTTGTACCGATAGAATAGGCATTTTTTACACGCAGAACAGTGTATAATCCGCCATCTCTAACGCCGCCATTAAATTGCAAACACTCTCCATGGTTTAATTTGAACGCACTCTTACTTGAGGCTCTCTAGCATCTAATGACGTTGGTAGTGCCATCCCGTGGTATGTTATGCACGCGAAGCCGTCGTTCGCCCGGTAGGCCTACCTCACTGATCTCTAATATAGGTGGCTGGAAGGTGCTTAGCCTCGCTCCGAGTCGGGCACGAGTGAAGCCATCGGAAGTTCGATGCTTGTCCCGGAAGTCGAGTGTTTGCTGGGTTTTATATTTAATTTAGTTAATGTTTTGGTTCACGCTTTCTTGCATTTTTACGAAGGTTTTAATAATCCCTTTTAGTAATAAATCTTGAGAATGAGGCATTTGAACTTGGGGCATGTACACTTAATCAACTAGAATTTCGAAATTTTCACACATCAAATGGCTTCCAAGAAGACTTCTCGGGCTTGCATGAACTGTTATTGCGCAAAAAGCAGGCTCTCTTGATGTGCAAATCAAGCGCCTTGGACACTGTTTGGACCACCGCTCGTAATAGTGGGAAAGCCTCTCAAGCGCTCACTTCCGAGACAAGCCGCTTACTTCCGGTGGCCTCATACCCGTTTGCTTAATGCGTCATCCTGCCCTCTAGTGGAGATTAGTGGCCTACCTAGAAACAAACTGCCATAGACAAGAAGACATGAATTTTTGTTACACATAAACTCACTGATCTCTATGACAATTGTTAGATCGCGCATCCCCGCTCTGCGAGTGCGGCCACCAGACGACCATCTTGCATGTCGAGAAATCACGTTTTTGGACCGTTGCGGAGGCTGGCCGCAGCGTGCTGAAGACACGTTTTCTACTCGTTCGTCGTCATTCGCCAAAAACGTTTTTTAAAACCCTGTGCAAGCTGGATACTTGCTGATGAGAATACGTGTAAATTTTTACGGAAGCGCAATGCCGCAAGAACAAGGCACAACTCGTCGAAAGCAAGTTTCGCCGGTCTTGCGGCATGATCAAAGCTTTCTTGGCATACCGAAGTGCTGAGTCTCTGTGCCTTCGCACGCTTGGATACCGATCAAGGATCGGTGCTGCGGCAAAGGTTTGAAGGTGTGTCGTGCATAGATGTCTTTGCATCATTTATCGGCCAAAGAGTTCTGGATCGTCTAGATGTTCAGGCGAGTTGCTATCAACAAAGGGGGGAAAGCAATCTGTACAGTTGCTCTTATGGACTATTAACCATGGCTATGTTCCAAATCTACTCCAAAAGATCACATAGCAGCACAAATAGAGCAACGCTGTGGAGCAAGGAGGGTTTTCGAAGGCAAAAGTACAAGACGGCGAAAATGAAAATCTTTGAAGCGCGGTCCATATGGTCGTGCGCAGTCTGTTGACCAATCACAATTAGGCGAGCCGTGCTCAAACGTCAAGTGAAATTTAGTAGGTTGATAATGAGCCACCGCTGATCAGTGATGAGGAGCTGTTGTGCGCGGTATTCTCTGAACCGGCTAACAACGAAAAAAAAGACGTACCTTCCCCCCTCTTTCGTCGCCACTTAGTTACAAATACAGTTGTCAGAGTAATGTAAAACGCTTCTCCAGAGGCACATACGGCTACAGGCACATTGCACTCACAAAACACATCCACACGGTGTCGATTCTTGACCGGCATAGAAGCGTGCGAAGGCATAGAGACGCAGCGCTTCGGCGTTCCAAGGAAGCTTTGAACACGCCGCGAGACCGGCGAAGCTTGCTTTCGACGAGTTGTGCCTTTTTAGATGCGGAGCATCTTTTGCTCGGGTCTATGTCCCGCGGCGTCGGCGTCGGCGTCGAAGTCCGCACTCACACTACGCATGCGCAACTCTCCTCCTTCCCTCTCTCCAACAGCTGCGCGTTACTCTCTCCGCTCTCTCTCTCTCTACCAGCTGCGTGCACTTCGCGTGCGTTCGCTTCTACTCACACCGCGCGCGCATGCGCAACTCTCCTCCTCTAGTCTCCTCTCCTTCAAGTGTGAATATAAGCAGCGGTAGCGCGCTGTGCGCGTTCAGTTCAGCGCTGTTGACTCCACTTCACTCCGTTCTTCCGATGAAGTGTGATGGAAGCAACAGTCCCGTCAGTTAGTGGGTTGGCGCAAGCAAGCGTCAGCACCACACCACAAACTAACAGCAACGCTACGTCCACTGAAGACAAAGCTGCGCAGCGAAGGGCACGCGACGCTGAGCGCAAACGCTTGAAGCGAGCGGCAGACCCTGAACTACGGCAACGAGAAGCGGCGTCGATTCGTCTTTGCGGAAGTCCCTACAAACGTCTCAGAAAAACCCTACATGTCCCTACATCACACCGAAAGTCCCTACGCAAAAAAAAAAATTACATCATCTTCCCGAGGGGAACCATGGGGTGATGCGGAGCATCGCGGAGTTTCCAACAACGTTCACGCGATGTGTGGTAACCAACGCAAGTTAACAACGTAATAACACGCAAGTTAACAACGTTACTAACAACGTTACTAACACCGTTAATAACACCGTTAATAACGATCCGCGATGTTCCGCATCACCCCATGGTTCCCCTCGGGAAGATGGTGTAATTTTTCTGCGTGTTCTCAACGGCACGTCTTACGTCTTACATAGGGTTTTAAAGAACTTCTTCGGTGAATGACGACGAACGAGTAGAATTCGTGTCTTCAGCACGCTGCAGCCAGCCTCTGCAACGCTCCAAAAGCGCGCTTTCTCAACATGCAAGATTGCCGTCCGGTGGCCGCAATCGGGCTGCAGCGATCAAGCGGGGATACGCGATCCAGCAATTGTCCTAAACATCAGTGTATAAACTAGAGAAAACACGACAGGCTCTCTTAAATTCAGTAAGCGAGAGCGCTCATTATAATTATTCAACGAGCGCGGTTCAGTGTTTCATGTTAAAATCTGATTTCTCCGGTTCTTACCGCGCCCGAAAGCGAAACGGTGACGACGCCCGAAAGCAAAAAAAGGTACGAACAGAAAGAGTTCGGGAGAGCCCACTCAGCCCAGAGCAAACCAAACACCCTTGGAGATGAGCCCTGTGCCTGCACACGTTCATCGAGTCAAGTCTGATGCGTGGATAGGTTTCCCTCGTGCAACTGAGTCGGGAAGCTAAAGCAAAAAAACTGAGCGCGTTTTCTGACTCAGCCCGCGTTATTGCGTTAGGTTACGCGTCTTGATTCCTTCTGCACTTCGGTTATCCCGCAAGGCGAATGCGAAAATGAGCTAGCTTACCTTTTTAGTGCGTTTGAATGGTGACAGATGATCGCGGCGACAACGAAGAGAGCTGCCGCCCTCACCGCCTTTGGTGGTTCACTTCACGCGCGAGCGAGCGTACGGACCGGGCGCAGTAAACATCACGTGACGGACGGTCGCTCCTGCGCTCCACCAGCTCCTCTCGCTCGCATCGCTCACGTGTCTTCGTCCGCGAGCTGAGTGCGCCGGCTTTCGGGTGGGTCTCCCTCCGCCGGTCAAAGAGATCTTCGCATTCGCACGAATGGCACGTAACATGAGACATCTGCCAACAAGCAAACTATCCCTAGAGCAAACATGGCGCGTGTTATGTGTTTTTACTTGAAAGAAAAGGGAACACAGACCTGAACTACTAAATATGTGAAGCCGTACATTTAATGACGCGTGCCGTCATGTCGCCTCTACGGCGTTTTGCCCGTGCGCGCCTCTCACGGCGCTTTCCAGTTTTGCAAAAGGCTGTTAACTTACGGGTTTTTTTTTTTACATTGCACGCCTAGCCTTATGGGGATATAGAATTGTTTTTCTCGTCTTGGCAGCCCAGATGGTGTGCGGAAAGTCTTTTGAGGATCAAGGGCGTTCAATCGGACAGGATTGTAGCTTCGGTCGGGCAAGTTCTGTTTTAAGAGTGTTTTCCCAACTAGGCGAGCGAGAGCATTAATATTGGCTTGAGGATATGGTATGGCTCTTACGCTATTTCTGACAATACATTTTGCCGCATTCTCTCCAGCGTCGTCCCCAGGTACTCCACCTTGCCAAGGTATCAATTCAAAGTTTATTTCACGTCAGTACTGCCGCGCCTCGTGGTACAGTTTCCATAATTAATATGCAAGGTGCTCCGAAGAGCTTCGCTTCATGAAATGTAATCATTCAAGTCAGAGCTGTGCGTTCAGGTGTCCCCGCGCGCTCTCCTTTCCCTCTCTCTCTCTCTCTCTCTCTCTCTCTCTCTCTCTGTCTCTCAGTTTTTGCCAACAAAGTTTTTTTTTTGTTCGAAGGCGCTAGATAGGCATGTACAGTCTTCACTAATATGGAAACCTCCTATCTCCAAGCCAGTTTATGATGCGGTGCTTAGCGCATGTTGACCCTAGCCTCTTTATTTTTGGAGCAGGAGAATAACAGACTAACGAGAATAATTCTTAAAAAAAGGAAACAAGGGGTCAAAGGACAAGCACAAATCCCCAAGCACAACTTGTTCCCCTTTTCCAGGGAATATTTTATTTATTCAGCTCGTTTAAACCTTGGCTTGACTCGCATGTTTAATAAAAAACAAAAGTTCATTAATTTCTTCACTCCAAGCAATGTGTTCGTGTTGAGAGCGAATCTTGCACTGCCGCCTGAAACTGCAATGCCAAATGGGTCTTTTATACAGTTGGCTCTCCTCTTTTTCACTACAGATATGCAGTCGTGTTGGTTCAGATGACTCGGGGCTTTTGCGGCGCAAATAAAAAGCAAAACAAAAAATCATTGCACTGAACAAGAATAGAGGAAAAGTGCAACTTGATAAAATGGAAGCTTGGGCGAATTGGTGATTCATATTCTAAGGTCAACGTTACTAGAACCACTCAGTTGCGAAACTGCCATAGAGCCTGCTTTAAAAAACTGGCTCCGATCCGTACTCGAGAACCGAGCTAATGGCGATCGCAACGCCGCCATTTCTCCCGCAGCGTCCACTCTGGGAACTGCACGGCTGCACGTCGAGTCAGGCAAGGGTCGGTGACGCCATCTCGCAGGGCCATCTCGCAGTAGCTATGTAAAGCAACTTTCATGTTTCAACTCGTCGCTAAAAGGTGGCGCTGTTATCGTATTTAGCTCGGTCTCGGTGGACGCCAGTGGCCCAGGTTTCATGGGTGAGTTTCCCAACTGAGGGTTTTAGTAACGTTGTCTAAGGTTAATAGCGCAAGATCAATCATGTACACCGACATACAAAACCCAGCGCGTGTGCTGGTCGTTTTGTGTGTCGGTGTGTGTGATTGATCGTGCGCTGTTAACTTTATAATAGGAAGAAGTGCATTCACTCTTAATTTATGCGGTTGCATAATTATTGTAAAATGGTGGGGCAACTTGGAATAGTCCCGCAAAAGCTTCATAGTGTGTACAGTAATATCATATTTTGAACATGTAGTCTTTATTAACTTGTTGTTTTTTTTGTTGTAATATTCTACTTTGAGTCACCGCAACGCTCGGTACGGATGCGTCTTATTTAGTTTATAAGACTGCTGACTGGGCGAGTTGATAGTTCATGTTGATTAACGGTACAGCGCACCTCAAGGGAAACACTCCAAACACAGACACACTAAAAAACTATACACTTACTCGGCACTGACTCGCAATTCATGGTTTGTAATGTCGTCTTATTCTATGCACAAAGAACAACCTCCTCTTTTTCTATGCTCTACCGACACCAAATGCAATTACAAAAACAAAAAAACAATAAAATTTAAGAACAAAAATTATAAAAAAGTATAAGATAAAAAAGAAGAAAATAATAATAAAAATATCTATCTCAATGCTGGTGCCTAAGAGGCCTTCTGGTCAAATACTCAAGCTCTCTCTGTGCGAGAGTTAAAGATGGCCTGCTGACACACTTGTCAGTGAGTCCTTCGATACTTTCCGCCACGATAATCTCCCTGGTGAGCTGATTGGGGCCCGTTCCCAGCACAATAATGTTGCTCAAAAGTGCCGAACACCCACAGTCCCTACAGCGTGGTCCCCAATCTCCAGAGTTCGCGTTCACGACGTTGTTGGCATGCTCGTGAAGGCTGTCATTCAGACGCCGACCAGTCTGTCCAATGTACACTGCCCCACACTGAAGTGGGAAGGAATAAATTACAGCTTCTACACATGGAACAATGTTCGTTCTGTGCTTCTTGGTGCAACTTAAGATGTGATTTGAAGTCGAATTTACCTATTTACACATGCTGTAGAGCCTGTTTGGGGCTGAAAAGACTACATCTATGTTAACTCTATTCGCTGCCGTCTTAAGGCTATGAGCGAACTTATGCGTGTATGATACAACCACCAGTCTTTAGTGTTTTCAGGCACGAATACTCTGACTTTCGAAAGGCGAATTTCACTGGACGTTTTACATCAACTACTTGAATCAGTAACGGAAAACATGATCTGTGCGGAGCAGCTGTGACAGCGACACCACCTGGCTAGCAGTGGCGTAGCCAGGATTTTATTTCGGTTTCGGGGGGGGGGGGATCCAATGGCTTGAATCGACCCCCCCCCTCCCCCCCAATGACGAAGCAGGGTGAGCTCGGTCGTACGGACGCTCACGCAAGGATTAGCGAGGCGCTGTTAGGATAAAACGGGTAAAGCTGTTTTGCCATTTTTGAAAGCGGGAGCAGGCTTCATTTAGAGTAATACGGGCGTGGTGGCTCACTGTTCTACTGTCGTCGTAGTTGCGGCCCACCAACTTTAAGAGCTTCCTCACAGCGCACGAATCTCCCCGCTTTTTGAGATAGCACCGCATCACCAACGCGTGAAGGCCAGACGAAACACAAGGATAGCTATACACCAGTGTCTGCGCTCTTCCACGGGCGCGGACGTGTTTGTTTATGCTGACGCAATGACACTGTAAAAAGGGGTGGGGCTGTGTTTTTTGCGAGGCTCCGTTTTTTTTCTTAGAAACCTTCGCACATATCGTAGTGCAAGAACGTCGGAAAGGCATAGTCAAGGAGCTCCAAGTACAAAGCCAATGCCAAGAGTACTGTAAAAAGCAAAAACCTTGTTTTATGCGCTGCCCCTCCCATTCACAAGAGCCTGCGCTTGAGATTATTATTTCACATTTTTATAGCTGGGGGCTAGGATTTCGGACACTGCTCTATAGGCAACCTGCCACGCTGTTTGCTTTGACTCTATCTAGCGACTGAAGAAAGAAACATTGGGTATGCTTGGGAGTGGCAGCTGCATTGTTCAAACGTGAGCTATAACTCTGGTGGCGCCGCTATAGCCTAGTGCCTTGTGTCCGAATCAAGAAATACTGGGTAGGCCAGGAAGCCGTGATCGAATACATGCAATTACGACGGAAGCTGCGGCCTGGCGGGCCATTTGGAACGTGACTACGCACCACCGGAGTGCGCTATTACTACGAAGAAGTATCAGGCTTTTCGCTGCGTCATGCTCCAACATGTGTACGTTGTGCCCGTATACGTACCGTATATCGAAGCCGTCGGCACGCAATGTGGCGCTTATCGTTCACCCTTGGCCAAGTTACACCGAGGCAGGGTATAACCTTGAGCTCTCACTCTAATGGCGCCGCCCGGCTGTTACCGGCAGGCTATACTGTCACAGAAAAAATTAAGCAGCAAAAAAAATCTTGAAACTGTAAAATTAGAGCAACCGTCCTCGCACAAACACTAGGGGCCCATATATAAGGCGAAGGCAATTCTGAACGATAACAAAACGAAAATATATTATATATTTAAGGTTTAGCGAATTCGGGCTAAAGAACAGGATGCCGAAGGAAAGAGAGTCTTATTTTTGCTAGGCCGTTTTATCTTGCAGTGTGGTCCAAGCGGCATATCCTCGGGGCGTTGAGAAGTTGTCAGTCCGAACTTGTCGTTGCGTCACTAAGAGAAATGACATCACACACAACACACAAAAACGTAAAGCACACAAAAAACGTCGAAACGAACTAGAATACCCTTGCGCCTATGCGTAGTGAGAATGTGAAGGTTTTTCTGAGTTTCTGATATTCCGTGCAACGAAAAGATTTATCTAATAACGAATTGCATCGGATGCCACCTCGAGATGCCAAGCAGAAAGCAAGACGGACTTCGTCGCGTCTGTGAGCGACCATCGAGACCAGCGTCTCGATTGAGGGAAATTTCACGAAGTGAGGGAAGCTTCGCCAAAAATTGGGAAATGTTAGGCGTCGAATGATAGAGGGAGGAACATGAAACGCCCGTCAAGTCCGCGCTACAAGCGGTCGCCCCCTGTCCGGAGGCTCTATTCCCAAACGTCTATCGTCTCCTCAAGATCGTAGCGACTTTGCGCGCAACAACGGCAGAAGCCGAGCGCTTGTTCTCTTTACTACGACGGTTGAAAACATACCTGAGAGCGCCCACTTTGAATGAGAGACTGCTCGGTCTAGTGCTTTTGAATGTTCACCGCGACATTGAATTTCAAGCGGTGGACATCCTGAATATTCTTTGCCGTGAACGCAGGCGGCTGCGTCTTAATGTGTAGGCGCTTGGCATAAATTCAATGATCGAGAGAGCCTGTAAAATGCTTTTCTGAAATAACTAGTCACAGTTAATTTTTTATTCGCGGTAATTTCTAGACGGAAGCACGTAATTCTGATCGGTACACAAGGTGTGTTTGATCACAGCGCCACCCGTTGCTTAAAGTGCAATGTTTTTAAAATTCATTTAATATTCCTTACATCACTGACATTGTTTTAGGGTGATTTCAGATAAGATCGACCAAAGGCTGGCTGGTCGACATTTTTAAATCAACTGATCTTCTTATATGCTATTTCTAGTGTCTGCTATAAAAGAATCCAAACTTAGTTTTCACCAGAAAAATATTTGGGGACAGGAAAAATCGTAAGGCATGAAGAGGTGGACAGTTGCATTAATGCGCACTGATGTAGGGGGCACCTTTGAGGGTAAATAACTAAAACGATAACATTAGTAGAATTCTAATACTTGTTAAAAGCAAACTATGGGTACAGCTTGATTGTAATATGAAGTAATATTATTTATTTAAGTATTAATTATTTTTTCTAAAAATCGTTAAACATGCCTGCTCGAACAACAAATGGCAAAATTTGGAGGCCTGTATCACATGAGATAATTTAATCATTATCTATATATTTGCAGGTAGTATTCTAAATATATATGGCTATTATTTTAAACGAAATATGGTATTTGAGTGATACGATAGTTGGGATATATTTAGGCCAACATGGGAAAAAATCAAACAACGAAAACTTCCGATGCAAATAAAAAAACACCACCTTCGATTTTTTTCAAAGTTGGGTACCCTGTTACGCTCTATTTCGGCATTCATTTATATTAAAAACATGTTGCATTCTTTTACTGAGAAAGAAGCAACAACTCCCCAAAGTATGGTCCTTTTTCAAAGCCTACACTTAGCAGTTCCCTATACAAGAAGTGACTCTGAGATCCAGTTTCATGAAACTAACACATATCTTTTATATATTTTTATTCCAATGAGGCCATTGATAACTATAGAAATCGTTCACACACACAAATTGAGGAGAAACTACTCTGTATAAAGAGCTATTGTATTACAAACTAGTAATCCAAGAAAAGATCCTGCAGCCGTCGGCCACTGGGAACTTTGTGTACTTTATTTTCCTACGGCACTATATGCTTCTCTCTCTTACCCTCTTTGTCCATCTTTCTCGTTTATATATATCCCTGACTTATATCTGGAATAAAAACTTATTCAAGGATTCCCTTTCTGCGTGATAGTGCTCTGTGGCTAGCAACAATCTTTTCCTCGTGAAGATCACGATTATGACGCAATAGTTGACGGAAGTAGCAGGCGACACTCGTTGCTAGTTCTGGCAAAACGGCCGATACAATTTTTTTTTGCATTTCTCCGCTCGCTGTCAAGGATGAGGGGGTTCGCTTCAACCAGCAAAATATTGCTGCCTATGCCTGTTTACTGAGCAGTCGTGCCTGTCGCCATCGCAGTCGCTGGCTTCGCGGGCGATAATATCAGGCGCGAAGAGGCACACCGACCGAGAGCAGAACCCCCAAATACTCGAGCCCCGCTTAAAAACAATAGAACGTAAACTGTCGACATGATAACTTAGAAAAGGTTAACATGGCAACAGTGTTTACGTTTTAGGTAAGGAAAAGCATGGCGTGTGGTATGAGCCGGATCCTTACACGAGGTGTAATGTGAGCCCTGAGAACCTGTCTGCTGCCCCAGAGTACATCACGAAAGACGAGCTAAAATGTTCGCGCCAAGGTCCCAACCAGAAGGACGTGATCTCTGTCATGCTTGACGGGGAGAAAACGTTCGTCCCAAAACGCTTCCTGACAAGCTCAATCCGAGAGGCCTTTCGTGTATAAAAAGACAAGCATCCTGATTCCGGCGTTGGGCTAGCGAAACTTTATTCCTTGCGCCCTCGATGGGTCAAATGTATTCCACACCAGGAAGTGTACGTTTGTTTGCGCTGCGCCACTTATTGCCTTTATATTGCCGCTGTAGAGAACGTGAGAGGCTCACCATTCAACAGTGGTGAAATGAACTCAGCATTTCTGTGCGACCCACTAACAAGTCTGTGTCTTTAAGGAGACTGTGATCACTGCCCCAAAGTCCAGTCTCTTACAGTCGGGGAACTTCATATCCCAGAGGATGAAGAGATTGTGCTTACAACATGCAAGTCCGTCGTCCTTGTGAGAAAAAAAAACATTGGATTTGAGTCTTTCCTAAAAGTCGTGCAAGTAACGGTTGAAAGTTGGATATTTCGCAACCATATCCGACAAACGTAAGAAAGAGCGATCTACGATGAAATGCAGCTGCATGCAACGCGGGAGCACTGTCTTTCATTTTGATTTTGCTGAAAACTGGACCGTTGTGCTTCCTTACAAAGTTGAAGCATACCACTGAAGAAATAAAAGTTACGATATTTACATGTTTAGTGAAGGCAAGAAAATCTACAAACAGCGTTGCTACATCAGTGAGGACGTCGCTCTCACGTGCTTGGCTCTAGAAAAAGTAAAAGAGTGGGTTGCAGACAACGTTGCGGTATACTCGCATGTGAATTACGTAAGTGACAGGGCCGCCAGTCGTTTTAAGAATCACTACCAGCTTCACCAGTTTGCACAGAATGATTTCCCTCAAGCCCGGTGGTAATGTTCTGCATCTGGACATGGGAAAATACATGCAACGAAGTTGGCGGACTCGGGAAGCACCAGGCCACGCAGAACAACCTGAGAGAACGTTCAATAAACGCAATTCAGACGGCCAGGACAATGGTGAGCGTTCTATTTTAGAAACGGTGTGCATCTTGCGCATCTGGACGAAAATGAGCTTGTTCGGAATCGTCAACAAAAAAGAAGAGTGACTGACGGTGCGCGCCTTTTCTGACATTCAGTCTTGGCACGCGTGGCGGATGATCAAGTCATCAACAGAAGGAACCTGTTACATATACTTTGGAGGGACATTCGGATCTGGTTAGAACAAAACTTTATTAAATGGGTACATCGAGGAAAGCCTTAGTGTAAAGTGCCAAATTTGATGCCCCAAGGACTGCTCATTTTGAATGCTGGGTTATCTTGTTTATCACACTTTTCTTCGCGGGGTATTTAAACAACTATTTTACTTAGTGATAGCTTATAATCTTTATCTGATCACCATATGAGAATCACGAAACGTTTTCCTCGCGCAGGATAAAATATCTCGGCTTGCCACGATCCATTCGTACACCGTGAGTATCGAAGCTCTTACAGTCCGGCGCAGTGGCACCGCTCACCTGAGACGGTTTGTCCCCGGAAATGCATAAATAACCTAAGCAATTTTAGTATTCTATCTCACTTTTTTTGTGTGGAAGTAAAGTTGTTTCGTTTATTTTAAATATAAATTATACCGGAAAGTGAATTAAACTTGACGCTGCATCACCTTTTCTTGAATAACTAGCCTCTAATATGATACCTCTTTGTACGCTGCATGTAAAATGCTTTGTATTGTTTTTCCTCACTTTTAGTGTGTGACCGATTGCTCTAATTGTCAGTGACCTCATCTGGATACTAATATATGAAAGCTGTGTGTGAGTTTCCGGAAACTGGAACTCAGAGTCACTTCTCGTATAGAGCACTGCTAAGTGTAGGCTTTGAAAAAGAACCCTAATTTGGGAGTTGTGTCTTCTTTCTCAATAAAATAATGCCACATGATTTTAATAGAAATGAATGCCGAAATAGAGTATGACAGGGTACCCAACTTTTTTGAAAAATCGAAGGTGGTGTTTTTTTCATTTGCATCGGAAGTTTTCATTGTTTGGTTTTTTTCCATGTTTGCCTAAATATATCCCAACTATCGTATCACTCAAATACCATATTTTTTTAATAATAGCCATATATATGTAGAATACTACCTGCAAATATATAGATAATGATTAAATTATTTCATAAGATGCAGGCCTCCAAATTTTGCCATTGGTCGTTCAAGCAGGCATGTTTGACAATTTTTAGAAAAATAAATCAAATTTAAATAAATAAGATTACTTTATATTACAAACAAGCTGTACCCATAATTTGTTCTTAAAAAAGTATTAAAATTTTTCTAAATTTACCCTTTTAGTTATTCATTTTCAAACGTGCCCCCTCTATGAGTGCGCGTTAATGCAACTGTCCACCTCTTCATGCCTTACGATTTTTCCTCATCAACATCTTGGAAACCCTGAGATGGGGAACGATAAATAAACGGACGAACACAACAAAATCTCAAACGCAGCTGAATTTTATTGATATGAACACACCAATAAATAGACTTTCAGACAAACGAAAAAGAGAAAGGGAAAAAAGAGAAAGGGGAAAAAAGAACTCAAACGCAAAACAAGACGACCAACGAGTTCGCCCCAGACAGCCTGAGCCACTCCCCGGCTCCAACACTTTCGCAAAGGGAGCCGACCTCCCGAACAACAACCCGAAGGTCGACACACACGGCGACCTCCAAAACGCTAAAGCCTAATCTTCATTTCCTACTTCCAAGCAAACGCTTCCCGATTTTCTTCCCACACTCCCCCCCCCCCTCTCAAGTTTGCAAAGCCCCCCTCACACATGCAAAAACTCTTTCATCCGATCACCGATAACCAAGGACGGCTGGCTCACACAATTCCCCCGCTCGCGAATGCACAAGGTCTCCTTAATTAGCCTTCTAAACAATTTTTTTTCGTTACACAGAACGGAAGTTTCACCCCAAAGAGGGGAGCAATTATTACAAGAACCAACATGATTTGCCAACTCCGAACTCTGGGCCCTATTCCTTACATTTCTTTTATGTTCCGCAAGACGGTCATTCAAACAACGCCCTGTCTGACCGACATAACACAATCCGCAGTCAAAGGGGATCGTCTATAGACCAACACGCGGCCCTGACGTCACGCAGCTGCGGTGGCGCTGTCGACGGCATTGCGCATGCGCAAACGCCTCACTTCACGCGAATTCAGTTTCGGCGCATGCGCAGTGCCCACACCTGGTGTGGGCAGACGAGGGCTTGTTTGTAAATAGCGTGTAGGTCTATACCACCTCTGCGACACAGGAGACTGGGGGATCTTTGTGTTTTTTCCCGCAACATCCCTCACGTCTGAAGGTAAACGGGGGGAGCCTGTCTAAATGAAAGTCCGTCTTAAAAACCACATTAACGTTAAATTTTGCACCCAGAGCTTTTAAGCTATGAGAAAAACCATGAAAATAAGTAACCACAGCAAAGGTTCCACCTTGAACCCTCTCAGCGGTCACCGAAGTGCGTACAAGCAGTCTACGTGCACTAGAAACGATAAAATCTAAACTATAACCCGCCGACAGTAGACGTTTAATTTGAACGCCGAAAGCGTTCCCGACACAATGAAAACAAGTTTCTTCAGTGCACTGCCAATTAGTGATTTCACCCCCCCCCCCCCCTTTAACAAGTTTAGAATGAGCACTCCATCTATAAAGAACTTTCTTCATGGTTTCCCTCCAATAAGACCAACAAAGCCCCTTTTTGTTCAATAGTTGCAAGTCGAAAAACTGCAATTTCCCGTCTTTCACTGACTCAGAGGTGAATTTCAATTCCGGTGCAGCGGTCACAATAAAGTCATGGATCTCAGTAGCGGAAAGCTGATTCGGAGCACAAACCAAGATGTCATCAACAAACCTCCGAACCAAAACCCCTTCAACACCCAAAGAGCCTACCAAATCTGTTATTTTCTTGTCCAGAGTATTAAGAGGAAACTCGGTCAACACCGGAGCCACCGCCGAACCAATGCACACACCTTTCCGCTGTATATACCAGTCACCATTAAAGTTAAGCACTGTTGCCTTCAGATAGCACGTCAGAAGTTCCATTACCGCATTTACCGAGATACCCGCTTGGGCCTGAAATGAGACTAAAGTTTTTTCTAGAAGCTCCCTAAGCCTTTCGAGCAACAACACGCTATTTAAAGAATAGTATAAATCTTTGATGTCCAAGGACATCAATGTGCACGGGCTCCGATGCAGGGGAGGAATACCCCCGATTAGTTCCTCCGAGTTCCTAAGGGCAATACTGCCCTCTAGACTGACATGACCCAAACATCCCTAAATGAAAGCCGCAAGCGACTTTTGCCAAGACCCATTTTCGTTAATTTCCACCCGGAAGGGGAAATCTACTTTATGATTTTTTACCAAAAACTTTAAGCCGAAAGACGATCGTGAAGCGCCCCTCACTCTTTTAGCGTGGCCGTGATCTCCTCCTCCGCCAAAACCTTACACACATCCCGTTTTAAAATCGCAACATTTTCGTCACACTTCACAAATAACTCAGAAACAGCCACCAAAGCTTTCTCATTGAAAATAACATCCGGGAGCACTGCAAACAAGCCACTCTTATCAGTCGGGAGCAGAGTCAAAGAATTATCTCTCAACTCCCTTTTCAAAGCCGACACTCTCCTGAAATTTCTTTGTTCAACCGGGAAAGACGAATCCACCAGAACACTCAGCTTGCTCAAGGATTGATTTACAAAAGTCGTTCTATCCTCCGGGGTAGACATTTTGGTACTAATAGCTTGCGCATTTGAGCACAAATCAAACCGTGAAGGTTTCACATCTAGGCAAAACTTTGGACCTTCATTTAAATTTGCTTGAGAACTCTGAGACACTACAACACTTTCAGGATTGAAAAAACGTTCCACAGAAGCCGATAAAGCTGATCTTTTCTTCGTTGAGACTTGTTTCTTCAAGACCTCTCTTTTCTTGGCAGCCAACAAGGAACGAAAGCTTGTGAGCCAAAGAGAGTTCCAGCTGTCGAACTCCACAGAACTGCGGAATCCCTCACCCAGCACACCTTTCCACAACACATCAGAGAGCTCAAAGAGCTCGCGAAGTTGCTGACCTGCCACATTCCGAGACGCCTTCAAGATCCGCTTCTGGTGCCGCCAAGGGAGACTCCGCTGAGTCAGATAGCCGAAAAGGCTGGGATCTACAAACTTCTTCCTTAGGCAGAGCCCAAAGTAGCTCACATCCGTCTGGAGGTCACTCAGTCGCTGAGTAATCTTGCACAACTTTTTTTCTGGTCAAAACTAAGTGTGAATTCGTTTATACCATACACTAGACAATGGGATATAAAAATATCAGTTGATGTAAAAATGTCGATCAGCCACCCTTTGGTCGATCTTTCTGAAATCACCCTTTATATTATCACCTAGCGTTCGTTTTATTATGTCCACTTTAGTTTAATTTAACTATGTATTTCGGCGAGGTTAACTTGTTATACTTTGCCTTAAAATTTCCATCCTTCACCCCACAAATGTTTCGAATTCTTTCTCTATATATCTGAGATTAAGTTCCGCATTCCACTAAATAAGCATGAATGAAGAAATTTTGACTATTTCATTTATTTTAGCATTTTCCACCCCATTAACATTCCTTCCGAAAGCATAAAAGTGGGAGATAATCGGTGCCCCGTGCAAGACCCACCGCGTGAGCAGGGTAACGAGTGGGCCCGATGTGGGCATCGAGGAGGGTAGCTTCGGCGTTTCGGGGTGGTGGGAGGGGAGGTTTCACTCCTCCCCCCCCCCCCCTCCCCCTGTGTCTACGCCATTGCTGGACAGCGCGGCCGATGGCCGACTCCGGGAGGATGACTGAACGAATGCGCGAATGCTGAAAATGGAACTGCCAATTTACTGGAAGGGCAACAATATATGGGCGACTTTCTGGGGCAGTAAAGCAAGCAATGAGCGCCGAGCGCACGTCCACCTTGAGCGCAGATAAAGGCCATCGACACACCGTCTATGCTGACGTGGTGTTGACGTCACGTGACGTCAATTTTTCCTCTAAATTTAGCGGGGAATTTAAAATCTGTTGAGGTTACGTGACGTCGATTTTCCCGCTAAATCCAGTGGAGAAGCTTAATTTGTTCATAGGTGTCGTGACTCCAAGTCATGTGACGCCCTTTTACCTTTCTATATTTAGCGGGGAAACGGAATTGGTGTTAAGGTCATGTGACGTCAATATTCCCTCTAAATTCAGCGCGACAACGCAGACGCCGACGGCGACGTCGCTCAACATGAAAACGGGCGCTTAAGAGCTGAGTTTTAAAAAGAACACCAAGCGAAAGTTGAACATGTTGACAACACGCGCACAAAAAGACAAGGACAAAAAAAGGATGTAACGCAGAACACACACAGTCGCGTACCATCAACTCTGTTATATTAGGTGAAGAAAGGAAAGATGACGCAGGACTTATTCATGACAGGGAACACCGGCACCAGGAAGAGTACAATTCAGTCACAGTCAAATGATCGCAAAAAGGCAACTTATTTTTCGCTCAAAGCAACCAACGGCTTACTATCGCAGCGATTGGTCATACCGAAGATGGTAAGAGACTGGAGCACGTCGCGTGTTTGTTTTCCTTTGAAGCGCCCAATGTTTGTCGCCAAATGTCCGCATATCTCCAAAAACACCTCTCCGGTTTCCGGATTGAGGATAGACTTTTGGTTCAGAATTCATAAACTGTTCTTGAAACCTTCATGACAAATTTATTTTCCAGAGTGTGTTTAGCGTAGATGTACAAGAGCTTTTTTTTAAAGCGCAGCTCTTAGGCGCCCGTTTCCACCTTCAGCGGCGTCGGCGTCGCCGTCGGCGTCGATGTCGCCGTCGGCGTTGCCGTCGGCGTAACCGCGTGGTGCATGATGGGTAAATTTCCCTGCTAAATTTAGCGGAAAATTTTCCCCGCTAAATTTAGCGGAAACATTTTTCCGCTAATTCTAGCGGAAAATTTTCCCCGCTAAATCTAGCGGAAAATTTTCCCCGCTAAATCTAGCGAAAAATTTCCCCCGCTAAATTTAGCGGAAAATTTTCCCCGCTAAATTTAGCGGAAAATTTTCCCCGGTAAATCTAGCGGAAAAGTTTCCCCGCTAAATTTATCGGAAAATTTTCCCTCTAAATCTAGCAAAAAATTTTCCCCGCTAGCGGAAAAGTTTCTCTGCCCCCACCCCTCGAGGTCACGTGACCCCCCCCCCCCCCGTGCCTTCCCCTCCTCAAGAGCTGCGCTCTAATTCGGCGTTGCAGGGAGTTGTAAACGGCTTTCATTTTTTATTCCCTTCCTCATGACCCTTTACTCAGCTCAGTCACCCTATTGAAAAAACCAGCAAGAAAATTAAGTTGGCCAAGCTGTTTTTTAAGCTGGTTCAAGCTTGCTCGAGCTGGTCTACGTGGTAATCAAGCTGGTTCAAGATGGTCAAGCTGCTTCAAGCTGGCACTGCTGTTGGGCAAGCTGGTGCTTGAGCTGGTTTGAGCTGGTACTGAAGCTGGTTCAAGCTTGTCAAGTTGGTTGAAGCGTGTCAAGCTGGTTCAAGCTGGTTCGAGCTGACACTGCAGCTGGGCAAGCTGCTACTTGAGCTGGTTTGAGCTAGTACGGAAGCTGGTTCAAGCTTGTCAAGCCGGTTCGAGTTGGTGCTGAAGCTGGCCCAAGCTGGTTCGAGCTTGTCAAGCTGGTCTTGCTGGGAGCGCGCACGCCAAGGTCGGCTAGAGGTGGTCGAGCTGGCATTGCTGGGTGCGCGCGCACCAAGGTCGGCTTAGGATGGGGTGAGGTCACGTCCTGTTCTTTGTCCTCTCGTTTTTGGAAGACGACCGGGTGCTTGAGGCGCGCTGCGAGCTTCCTTTGTGTGCGAGAAAGAGAGAGAGAGAGTGGTGGGAACGGAGAATTTGAGACACGTTTGGCTATCTTGGTCAAATTTTCGAAGGGACGGCTGTGTGCGCGTTATTTGGAGACTGCTTGGACGGCGGTGCAAGCGAAGCGGGATTTGAGGAGACAGCGAGCTGCAGTCCGTTCAGCGCGGTAAGAAGTCGGACGCCCCGACTGAGGCGTCATTTCCTATCTTCGAACATGTGTGTGCTCGTGAATAACGGTGGTGCTGAGGAGTATCGCCAATGCCATCCAAGCCACACGGATTTCCTCGCTTCTGCCGACTACGCAAGAGGCCGCTTCGCCCCCATTACTGGCGGGACCCAGGTTCGCTTCTCTCATCCGTGTAGTATTTTTTTATTGTTATTGCCTGCTTTTGGCGTGTGTCTAGTATTTATCGTGCTTAGAGATAAGCAATCTAGTTTTTATAGTATTGTTTGTTTTGCACCAAGAACCACTGTCTGCGTCGGTTCGGTTAGTACTGTGTCTGCGCAGAGGACGTGTAGCATATGAGCTCATGTGAGCAGGCCGAAAATAATAAATTGGATGCCGAGCTGGCTTTTCTAAACAGTTTGGCTTGTTTATCTTGTGTATCAATTTAAACTGGTTAAACTGGTGGGGAAGTCCATCGGCTTAACCAACATGCTAAACTGGACATGGTGGAGCAATTACTCAGCTTGAAGCTGGGACCAGATCAACCAGCATGACCAGTATGACCATATCAACCACCATAGCAAAATGGGCATGCTGGAGCAATAACCAAGCTTGAAGCTGGGACCAACTTAAGCTGGTTTTTCCAATAGGGCAGGGCCGGCATTTTTTAGATTCACCATTGGTCGCATGTCAAAACAGGGTATTTTTTTACAAACAATATCGGGGGGGGGGGGGAGGGGGGGGCAAGCGGGGGGGGGGGGGGGGATTTGGGTTTTGTGTTGCGCCAGTCTTGAGTAATATTTTTCTTGCGAGAATCGACCGTGCTCTTGCTTTAGCTATTTAGTTCACACCAGTTTCCAACGTGTTCAGAGATGTGGATGATTTTCTTTTACTGTACAAAAAGACTGCCGATCAAGATGTAGTTAGTTGCATTATGAACATTTTTCATGCGTGCTGTTTCGAACTTAATTTTGCAGCTTGCCCTTCAGCTTTTTTGCTGCAGCAGGGGAAGCTATATTCTCTATAGATTCCTCTGCAGTAGCAGGCAAAGTGATATATTTATTCTTACTCATAAAATACAAGCCTATATGCACGAACCGACGCATCTTAAAGCACACGATGATGTGTTTCCAGGTTTTACAATTTTGGGTTGTTAAGGCCCGTTCACATATGCAGAGGAGCGCTCAGTTAGCACCTCATGAGCGCTGAAAGCAGCGCTCATGCGGCGCCGACTTGCGCGTTACGTAGCGCTTAGCGCTTCAAAAGTGCTTAAGTAGGCGCTCGGTTAAGGCCAAGTCTCACATGCAGCGAAGAGCTGATATAGCGCTGCTCACGTGTCGTCAGCTACTTATCGTCTGCCATGAGCAATAGTGTTAGTAGTAGTAGTAGTAAACGTATTTATTAACATAACGATCACGTGGGTTTTCGATTAATCATCGATTTTCCACGCGCCAGTGGTGCTTCGGGAACCTGGCCAGCCTTTAAAATCTTCCTGGATGACGATGAGGGTGATAGATGATGAGGTGTTCAAGGTGAGGAGGCCTCAGACTCCGAGCTCCCATCGAGACAGATAGTCAAGTAAGGACTTCAGGATTTGAGGTTCGATCCTTTCAGTGTCCCCAGTTGGGTGACTCCACTGTCCCATATTTGTAGGTCTTTCGTAGAGCGAAAGGCCACCCAAGACATCCTCTCGATGCCCGGCGAGAGCCGAGCATTCCCATATAATTTAATTGAGCTGGGGGATAGAGTTGGGATCTTTACATCGTTGACAGATAGGGTCAGGGGGGACGGCATAAGGTTCTATTATTTTAAGAGTACTAAGTTCAATGTGATATATAGTCCTAGGAGTCATTGCACCACCAGTACGAATACGGTGAAGTAGCACCATGTCTTTTCTGCGGAACACTTTTTTGACTAGGTTTGAAAAGGAAATGGAAGACGACGCAAGAAACGAGAAGCGCCCAAGTCCACCATCCGAAACCATATTCGGTCCAACATGGACGCTACGAAAACCAAGCAAGAGCTCAAAAAACTTGAGCGGGAACAGCGGAAGGCCGAGCTCAACGCTCCTCCACCTCCACGCACGGAGCTGCCCAAACCTTCACACGACATACCGAGAAAGCAAACCGAAAATCCAGAATGGCAACCCATGGTGATGCAGATGTTCAACCAACTGCAACAACAGATGCAACAGCAGCTAGATGCATACCTCCAGAAGCACGCTGAGATGCCCTAAAGGGTTCAACGGACATCCCACCCGCTACCCCAAGATGTCTGCTAAAGACTCACTACAAGTCCTTCAGTGGACCTGCAGAAGCCTTGCCGTGCGTAGGGCAGAGCTCGTACAGAGACTTAGGAAAAGCTAATTTAGCTTTCTACTCGTCCAAGAAACTATGTCCGATCCAATCACACTCCCTGGATACAAAGGCTGCTACTGCCTCACAATAGTTCACAAACCACACAGCAGGAAAAATGAAGCCTCGAAATCAACCTATTCAGAAACCGTTATACAAGCACAGACGGCTGTCTTCATTCACGAGAAGATCTCCCACGTCCGAATCGACACATCTTCCTGGTGTCCCCCATCGCAAGAAGTGGTAGCGGCAAGGATTGCTCTTCCATCTATGTAGAAGCATATTCTCGTCTCCTCTGCATACCACCGCCCGACGGCCCTAACCTCGTACGACTTCTCTTGGGTCATGCACCTCAGACGAATGTACCCTGACGATTTCACCATCTTTGGAGGAGACTTCAATGTTCACTTTGAAGAGTGGGATCTGCAAGGGCTTGCCTTCGCTTCCTAACCCTCAAGGCAACCATGAAACTGGTGGACGTGTCCCTCGCCAACGACTTAACCAAACCCACGAGGCTAGCCACCAACGTCCGCAATCAAGACTACAATTGATGCAACACTCGCCCCTGCCTATACCCTCGTTTGCACGCTGCCGAGACGCCGCCTTCGAGGCATCGGCTTATGCCGTCCGGACTACGGTAACCTCTGGAAGGGGAGAAAGTATGAAAGCGAGCTGGTTGTTTCTTGAACATCATGATCTAAACTCTGAGTCATGGAGAGCCGTCTTCTCCGATATTTTATTTCACTTTGTTTGAGGGTCGAGAATATGACTGTAACCTTACGTTGTTTATCAGTACTTCGCAAAGTCGTAACAATTGTACTATGAGCGGTTCCTAGATCCCCTCGTCAAATTTAGGTACCGTAGTAATTTTTTTATTGCCGACACAACAGCCCAATGCGTCAAAACTTCGTTGGCGGCGTATAGAAACTTTTCTTAGTAGCGCAATCGCACCAACAACGAAAATTTCCGCATGTAATGGCTGAACGTGAATATCATATGCTCGCAACGTTTTTCCAAGTTCACATGCAAAAGACTAGGTACGTACACATCTTCTTACCGTTCAGGCGCGAGGTAGAATTCTAGACGGTAACAAGAAATTAAAGGAATATCCTTAGGAAATGGGTTAGCATGACCCTTGGGAAACGATACAGACAACCCTCTTTGGGAAACGCTATCACAGACCCATAACGAAGTAAAAATGAGGAACCAAAAAATAGTTGAAACAAAGAATAAAGCCAAAACAGAAAAGTGAAGGGATCTAAACTAATTTTAGACAAAACGCCGCGACTGGAGAAAAGACGAAGGACAACACAACCCAGTGTTTCCCGAAGAGGGACGTGTGTGGCGTTTCCCAAGGGTCATGCTATGCATTCGCTAAGGATCCTCCAGTGGATCACGTACAGGGATGCCGTAGAAAGAAGACAATTTCTGCAGCCGTGCTAAAGGTGTTCAGTGGGTCTTCGTAGGACCTAGTGCCTGAACTCAAGAAATACCGAAGAGAAACTTTTTAGAAACAGTTGGCATCTGTGCCGAAAATCAGGAAGGGAAGGGCAGTGATTATACGACGTTGTTCTCCTGTCACGGACTGTATGTAGCAACGTAAGCTACTCATTCGAGTCACCTACCGCGGGCCAGCAAGGGGCACCGATTGGGCACGAATGCTGTGCCTTCGGCTGCGGCTAGTCCTCAATCAGTCAGCAAATGGGTCCCTATCAAACACTGACACAATATTTCTTCTTAAGAGGAACTTTGTGCCGTACAAGTAATGATGGAAATGGGTCAGGGCTTTCACAACTGCCAAGAGCTCCCTTCTCGTAACACAGTAATTCTGTTCTGCCCTGTTTAGAACTTTCCTATAGTACGCAATTACTTTTTCGGAGCCATCCTGAATCTGGGACAACACAGCACCCAAACCGACGTTACTCGCGTCGGTATCGAGGACGAACTTGCAGTCTGGTCGAGGAAATCCAAGAACTGGAGGGGCGCTAAGGGAATTCTTGAGTGTGAGGAAAGAATCTTGTGCGTGTACACTCCATTCGAACGCCGTATTCTGTTCTGATAATGCGTACAGCGGTTTGGCAATTGTGGCGAAACCTTTTACAAATCGCCGGTAGTAGGTGCACAGTCCAAGGAAGCTTTTAACGTCGCGCTGATTTTGAGGTTGAGGCCAGTTTCTGACGCACTCTGTCTTCTCAGGGTCCGTCTCCATTCCTTTTTCAGAGACGATGTGACCGAGATAATGCACTCTCTTTTGAAATAGAACGCATTTCTTGGCATTTAGCTTTAAGTTTGCCTTTCTCAGACGGTCAAATACGAATGACAAATTACAAAGTGCTCCCTGGAAAGTTTTGCCGTGCACAAGTATTTCGTCCAGATAAACCAAGCAAACGTCGAGCGGCAGGCCCTTTAGGACCTGGTCCATGAGACGCTCAAACGTTGCAGGGGCATTACAAAGGCCAAATAGCATTACTTTGAATTGCCACAGATAATCTCCAGTAGAGAATGCCGTCTTCTCGCGGTCTCTTGGGTCCATTTCAACTTTCCAGTATCCGCTCCTGAGGTCTAATGTGGAAAACCAGGAAGACCCCGCAATCGCGTCGAATGTGTCATCAATTCTAGGGAGTGGATAGGAGTCCTTCTTGGTGACATCGTTCAATCGTCGGTAGTCAACGCAGAACCTCGTGCTGCCATCTTTTTTCTTTACCAAGACGACCATCGACACCCACGGGCTCGATGAAGGCTCAATAACATCTTGTTGTTGCATATCTTGGATCATCTGGCCGACTTCATAACGTTTTGCCAACGGAATTCGCCGGGGCTGTTGCTTAATCGGAGCTGCATTTCCTGTATCGATGCGGTGTTGAGCAGCACCTGTCCGTCCGGTCTCCAAAGGAGAAGCAAACACATCTCTGTATTCGTTGAGTAAACTCAGGAGATGTGCTTGTTGTGCTTGATCAAGGTGGCATTTGGAGCGGTCCGCTTGATCCAGCAAGGAAGCCGGCAATTCCTCTTGTGTCATGTGGACAAGATCCTTTCGTGGGGGAGTAAAGCTCACAGCACGGGACCACTTCGCAATGCGACATCCCTTCTTTAGGTGGATAGGTTTATCTGTTAGGTTAGCAATGCGGATAGGAACCTTTTCGTTGCCGAAATCTATTAGCGTTCTTGCTATAATGATTCCTGGAACAGTATCGCGCGTGGCGTCTCCTTCAGCGACCACAATACCATCGGAGCAGTTATTGCCGTCCGTCACCAGATAACGTTTTCGCTTTGCAGAGGAATCAAAGTGGACTTGGAGCATAGAAGGAATCCCCCGCCGTTTTCTAAAATTGCTCGTTGGCTGTACAAGATGACGTGTTCGTCACTTACGTCCAATGTGTGACTCTTGAGATCCAGTGAACAACCATTTGCCTGTAGAAAATCGAGTCCAAGGATGCATTCCTCAAATATTCCAGCCACAAAGGCAACATTCACTAACTTTTGCGTGCCAAAAAGAAATGTAAGTTCACATGACGCCGTGATTGGCGCTGTTTCTCCTGTGACAGTGCGCAGTGAGCACCCAGAAAGGCGTTTGTATGATGTTACGGGTGTCTTTATTCGTTCATATACATCTGTTCTTACGATTGTGGCGTTGGCTCCGGTTTCAACAAGCATCTCACATGGTACACCTTGTATTTCCCCATCCACAAAAAGCCCGTCTCTGTCAGCTCGTAACTTTTGAACTTGCAGCGTTGGGACCGGCTCTCTCTTTTCTTTCTCAGCCGAGATTTGGCCGGTACGCTCGGCTGGAATTAGTTTTCCGGAGTGGAATAGCCTTTTCTCCTTTACTACGCCAGCTGCAATATCTCTGGATGTGGCCTTTTTGGCCGCAGCGCCAGCATGTTGGAGATGGCCTCTGATGCGGTGGCATCCCTGTTGCCTCGTGAGAAGTTTGCCGATCCGTGTTGAGAAGCGGCACTGGATGTAACGCAGACGACGTGCCTGGCTGATAACCACCTGGCACTGTGACGCGCCGGGTGGCTCTTACTGCCCTCGTCGTTGCCTCCACCTCTATAGCTCGTGCAACAGCGTCACGCATGCAGGCAGGGGACGACAGGCGGACAAACTGTTGTACTTCAGTGTCTCCGATTGCGTCTAAAAGGTGTCCCACAGCCACAGAGTCCAGTGTCGCAGTTGTGCAGCCTTGATACGAGAGTCGCGTAAGCCTCTCGATGTCAATGGCCAGTTCAGACAACGATTCGTTTCGTCCTTGTATCCGCGTTCGGAGAGTGGCGTGGTAGAGCCGCCCGTGGTGCTTCTCACCGAAGCGCCCTTCGAGTGCTTCCTCAAGCGCCTTGTAGTCCCGCTGGTTGCCAGGAGGAAGGTTCTGAAGCAGCTCCAAAGCTGGACCTCGGAGTTTAGATGCCAGGAACGCTCCTTGCGATGCGGTAGTCCAATCGTTTAAGTCCGCGACGAGATCAAAATGCACTTGAAAGGCATCCATCATAGGTGTCGAGCTTGACAATCATCTTCTGCGAAGCCAAAGCCAGCTGTTCGTTAGCATCCCCCGAAGGTAGTATCTGCTGTCTGTTATCATTTTCGGTTTCTGCTGGGGCTTGCAAGGAGAGATCTGCCGCGCTAGCAGTGCCGCCTTCGCTCGTACCTTCAGTAGTCTCGCCGGACCGCGATGGTGGGTGCAGCGCTCCTCGAGGTCCCGTGGATTGGCGTGATGGCCCGGTCCCAGGATGATGCTGGAGTTGCGCGGAAACCTCCCGACGTAGCTCTGCTAAAGCTCGCCGGTCTTCGTCTTGGTGACGATTCTGCTCCTCTCGCAAGCTGGTCAACGAAGCTTGTAGTGCGCCGATCGCTCTCATGACCAGGTCAGGCTGAGAGGTGTTGGGATCTTCCATAACCCCACTCCTGACACCAATTGTTAGGAAAATCAAGACGGTTTAAAATCCCAGCGTTCGACGTTCAACGTTCATCGCCATTCGTCCTTTTTCTCGCGCCTTCTTCCTGTCCTCCTTTTCGTCGTCTTCTCATTCGCAGCACCGCCACAACAATATGAAGGTATGTATGCATGTAACACTGAGCAAGTTGTGAATATTATCACCGTCTTAACATTAGTATTGTTGAAGACAAAAATGTAAGCGAGATAAATGTAAGCGTTGACCGACTACCACAATTCACAATACCAGGGTTTCATAGCTTCTTTTACACTCGCGACAATACTAGAGGAGGTGGGATTGGTGTCTTTGTCAGGGACTCGTGGTCAGTAACTAAAATTGATGTCTCGTTTAAGAACTCAGAAAGTCTGGCTCTTAAGATTTCTAACTTCAGCCATGAAATATCATTGCTAGCAGTTTACAGACCTCCTACCTCAAACTGTAATAGCTTCTTAGATGAGCTGAGAGAACACTTGGGGGGACTAACTTATGAAGTGAATTATGGTTAGTAGGCGATATCAATATTGACACGCTTAAGGGTTCCAAATCCCACGTCTGCGAATATTTAGCTCTTCTTTCGGATCATGGTATTACATTCACCATTCAAAGCCCAACGCGAGAGGAAGTGCTAAATGGGAATCTTGTTTCTGCATGCCTTGACCATATTAAGGTCCGCGCTTCTGGTGCTTCCATGCAGTCCGCTGTAATTCTTCAAAAACTAGCTGACCACTACTTTGTGGCTTGTCAATGTATCTTTACTAAGGCAGTTCCTGTGACTGAGGCAAGGTACCGCTTTGAGAAGCTTGACTTGAAAATGTTCGATCGGCTCATTACCGGTTATGACTGGGCAGCTTTGTTGTCATCTGTAAACGACGAAAATTTATATACAAATTTTACTAGTGTTATACAAAAATTTCGAGGCCAATCAAAGAAGGTTGTGAATGTCAAGAAACGCAGGCTCACACTGCCCTGGGTGACTTCTGAAATACTTGAGGCCATAGCACTCAAAGAGCAACTGTGGAGAAAGAGTCGGCGTTCTCCCAACAATGCCGATTTCAAGCTGGATAGTAAGATCCACAGGAACCGTGTAAATGCTCTCATTCGTTCAGCGAAGCGGTCCTACTTTGCTAAAAGATCTCTGACGCTGGTTCTGGTGTCAGGAAAACTTGGTCCATCATCAACGAATTTCGTGGCTGCCTGCAAACGAACGTAGCCGATAGTCTAATTAAAAATTTCGGCACTGATCTCACTCTTACTGTGAACAAGTTCAATCGCTTCTTCGCAGGCACAGGCGTTGTCGCATCTCACTGTGCTGGGGATCGATTGCCCGCAGCCTTGTCAATCTCGGAATTTGCATTTCTCCCTTCTTTAACGGAGCCAGACTTGCGTTTTTATCTTTTTGGGTTTAAACGTTTCCGGTCGGCCGGTGTGGATGGCATTACAGTCGGACACCTATGCCGGAATTATGATTCATTAAAGGACGTACTTCTCGTTCTGATAAATAACATTCTGGATTCTGGCATTGTCTACAACGACTTAAAGCAAGCTCTGGTAGTTCCACTTTTTAAGGGCGGTGTACCAGACGAGATTTCCTCCTATAGACCTGTCTCTATACTGTCCTGTATTTCACAGATTCTGGAGAAACATCTTTGTCAAGTTTTCTTGAGAAACACGCAGTAATATCACCAAACCAATACGGTTTTGTCGCTGGTCGGGGTACCACCAATCTTCTCGAAACCTTTTCAGACTTCCTTCACTCTTCTTTCGAACACAACTTGTATGTGTGTGCACTCTTTATCGATGTCGCTAAAGCGTTTGATACAGTAGACCATGACATCCTCCTAGACAAGCTGTATAGATTGGGCTTTCGTGGCCCATTTTACGCACTGCTAAAATGTTTTCTTACAAATCGCACACAGGTTGTAGTGGTAGGCAATGTCCATAGTGCAAAGGCCCTCCTAAGATCTGGAGTCCCTCGGTGTTCGATTTTGTCACCACTGTTATTTAACATATTTGTGAATGACATTTCATCATCCATTACCAATTCACTAATGTTTCAGTACGCTGATGACACTGTTTTGCTTTCTCGCCATTTAGTGTACCAGCGTGCAGTGGAAATGCTCCAACTGGATTTAATTAGCGTCATGGACTGGTTTTTGCTAAATAAGCTTCGAGTTAATTCCTCTAAAACAAAGCTTAAATGTTTCTGCAATTCCTTAAAGAATATAAGGTCGACCTATCCGCTATTTCTCCACAACTCCGGTTGCTTGTGTACTCACTGTGATCCTACAGAATATGTTAGTTCGATCAAATACCTAGGCATTTACTTTGATTGCGATCTTTCTTGGACTACTCATATGACGCATCTTTATCAACGGCTGAAGTCAGTGTCTTTTTATGCTATACAACATAAAAAGACTCCTACCTTTCTCCGTCAGGAAAAAGGTTGTGCACGCTCTGGCCTACGGTATACTAAGGTACGGGATCACAATTTTTTTTAACTGTCCACTCTTCTGGCATTCCAGAATTGACCGAATTCTAAGCGCAATCCTCAAGAACGTCACGTATAACACAACATTTTTGTCAAGCGATAACTTGTTTGGTTCGCTTGAACTGCCCTCATTCCACTCCCTCTTTCTCCAAACTTTGATCTGGCGCCACTTCTGTGAGAGCGAATTTAATGTCACTTCAGATTCGTCGCGTGAACTTAGGGCCACCTCTCGTTTCGACATACCACGAGTGAGAACGCGATATGGTGAAAGTACGCGCGCTTTTTATGTGCCAAAAGTGTTCAATGATTTACCACACTCAATGTTTTCCATTACCTCAAACAAGAAATTAAAGAAAACTCTAAAAACAACTTTTTCTGACGTATCGCGACAGTGACTGTGAGCTTTATATGATATCGGCGAAACGTTGACTATTCTGTTTGCGATATTATTTTCATTTTCATTTCTCAATTTTGTCCTGAAGTAGATTGTTGTTTTATCTGCATCATCGTGAGGCCCTAAGACCTTTGCGAGTTTCGCCCAGTGATTTTGTTTTTCTCGTTGGTGCTCTTTTTCTTTTTAGTGCCCTACACTAATTGTAGCTACAGTCTTGGTCTGTTAGTCCCGACGTTCTGCTTCGCCTTTCTTCAATACGGACGTACAAGTGAGTGCGTGTGTGTGTGTGCGCACCGATGATTGCCGTTTCTTTTACTTAGTGCTCCGACTGATCTGCTGGCCCCACGGCTAACTCCGTTGTTCGTCCTGCGGGAGCAATGACAATTTTGTGTGTAATTTTCTTCTCTTTTATTTTACATACTGTGTGTCAACATGCGAGCTCGTCCTTTGATTCTTCTCTTGCTGGATCTGGTCCCACAAGCCCTTGCCGGCTTTGACCAGGTCCGAAGCTGAACTTGGTAATTCTTTTCTCATGAATAAATATTATTATTATTATTATTATTATTATTATTATTATTATTATTATTATTATTATTATTATTATTATTATTATTATTACTATTATTATTATTATTATTATTATTATTATTATTTGTTTCTATAATGTTTCTTCCGGTCCACTGTAATTTACTATCTCTATCCGTGCCATGTACAAAGTGACTGACTGCCCGCCGCCTCCCCTACCCCCCTCCCTCCCCCCCCCCCCCCCCCACGGACAACTATGACTGTTTATCGGTGTTAGTTTGCTAACTAGATCTATTTAATCACTTACTACCTCTTCCGGGCCATGTCCCACAAGCCTACTTTGGCTTTGACGGGCCCAAAATGATCGTAAACAAACATGAAAGCGGAATAAATATTATTATTATTAAAAAGTTGCTGAAGAAAAAAGGCTTCTTTCACCGCAAATTTAAAAAGACTGGTAGTCTCAGGTGGGAGGCTGAGTTCATTCATTATAGACGCCTCTGTACGCAACATCAGAGGATTGATAATAAGATATATGTGGAGTCAGTGGAGTCTGAATTGAGGAGAAATCCAAGAACCTCTACCGACATGTTCGTTCTCGAGGTAAAAAATTGATAAATCCTGATATTATACTTAATGAGGAGAATGTGACCACGTCCAGTGTATGCGATATATTCGCGCGTCATTTCAGTTCTGTATATAAACACAATAGGAGTGGGTACCAACAGCCGCCATCCCCGGGTGTTAACGGATCCATTTCCTCCCTGCCTGTGGTTGAGGGAATGGTTCAGGAGTGCATAAAAAAACTGAGGCCTACCATGTCCTCAGGTCACGACGGTATTCCAGCAACACTTGTAAAAGCATTTCACGAAATTTTCACACCCATCCTCTATGATATTTTCAACAACTCCTTATAAGCAGGAGTGTTTCCTGACATGTGGAGGAAGTCAGTCGTAGTCCCAGTCTACAAGTCTGGAAGTCGTACCACTGCGTCAAACTACAGGCCAGTGTCTCTGCTGTGTACATTTTCGAAGCTTTTCGAAATGGTAGTCCACAAAACATTGTCCTTTCGTTTAAAAAATGTATTAAGTTCCAACCAACACGGATTTGTATCAGGACGCTCGACAACAACAAATTTGATTTCATTTATGTCCATTGCATCCAAAGCTGTGTGCCACAGAGGCCAGCTTGACGTGGTCTACTTTGACCTTAGTAAGGCCTTTGATGTGGTTGACCATGGCATTCTTTTATCAAAACTTTGTGGTATTGGTGTCTGTGGAGGGCTACACTACTGGTTTCAAAATTACTTGTCTAATACAACATGTGTTGCTCGTGCAAACGGCGCGTATTCTTTTACGTACACGGCCACGTCTGGGGTACCTCAGGGATCAGTTCTGGGCCCGCTTCTTTTTTTCTATTTTTGTGAACGATGTGTGTAAGCAAATTGTAAACTCGTATTTTGTGCAATATGCTGATGATATTAAGATATTTAGGGAGATTAAAACTATCTCAGATTGCAAGTTTCTACAAGAGGACATCAACGCATTTAGCAAATGGTGTTCACTGAACGGTCTCCTACTAAACAGCTCGAAAACTAACGTCATGTCCTATAGTCGCAAAACGCAAACAACGTGTTTCTCTTACAGTGTTCGCTCACACGTATTGTGCCGTTCTACTGAAGTGCGGGACTTGGGAGTGCTTTTTGACTCTTCCTTAAGATTTGATAGCCACGTGGCTCGTATAAGTACCTGCGCCTTGCACGCGCTCGGTGTTGTTTGTCGAACGACTAGAGTATTTAAAAACCCCGCAACCTTTGTAACCCTGTACCGCTCTTTGACAAGGTCTCAACTCGAACACGCATCTCCTGTATGGAATGGTAGTTGTAAAACTACCCTCCTAAGGCTGGAGCGAGTGCAAAACAAAGTTTTATCTATTTATCGATATCAATATCTGCGCGATGAAACATCTCTATCAAAGAGTAACAATGTATTGGACGTCCTACAAATGAACAGCTTATATCACCGTCGAGAAAAGGCAGATCTGGTTTTCCTTTTCAAAGTCCTTCATGGCATGGCCGACTGTTCAGAACTGCTCTCACAGATATGTTTACGGGTTCCTCGGACAGCGACCCGTTTGACAACGTCTTTTTACTCTCCTCAGACGTTAAATATCCTGGACCCCATGTTTCGCATGTGCCGGGCATATAATGGCATTGCAAGTGATCTTGATATTTTTTGTGTGACTGAATTTGTCAGATCTCTCAGGGTCTTGTATGAGTCTCGTTGAACCTGTAGTGGTTGTGATGTTATTATATATTATTTTAATAAGGTATATTCGTTTTTGTGGTAGTCTTCTACTCTGCGTTCGGACATTGTGTTCCGTTCTTTCCTTGTTGTGTATATCGTATCTTTGTGTCAGCATGCGTCATATGTATCATATCTTTTACTCAATATTTTGAGTTTTTATGTTTCTTTTTTATTTTTATTTTTTCCTACTTTTTTGTAGTGTGTAAGTTGCGGTGTGCCAGTACCAAGACCACCTGGTCGTTCCTGGACACCTAATAAAAATTATTCTTGATTCTTGATTCTTGATTATTATTATTATTATTATTATTTATTATTATTATTATTATTATTATTATTATTATTATTATTATTATTATTATTATTATTATTATTATTATTATTGTTGTTGTTGTTGTTGTTGTTGTTGTTGTTTTTATTATTATTATTATGTGTGTTTTCAACATGCAGAATAAATCGCCATCAAAGTTACGTACTGCACATTTCCTTTATTCTTGTTTTCAGTGTACAGGCCACCTTCGGAGAACCCCTCACTTTTCCTAGCAGAACTGGACATTGTCCTCAAAGTGTTGCGGTCAGAAGGGCAATGTTGTTTAGTAGCGGACCTGACTATTGACACATTGAAGCCTAAAAAATCTACAGTTTGTGACTATTTAAGTTTGCTGTAGGACTATGTAATTGAAAATAACATTAACATCCCAACAAGAGAAGAAGTTCAGTCTGGTAGACTAGTAGCCTCTTGCATCGATCGCATAAATATCAGAGCCCCAGAGGCAGTTGTGAAAACCGCTGTCAATCATCAATAGCTTTCTGATCAGTACTTGGTAGGATGTCACTTGGAGCACCAAGCGGCTCAACAGATATATAGTAGAAGAAACCGCGCGTGTGTAATTACATCAGATACTATTCAATTTGGCGCTTTAGTCCCAGCCTTCAACGGAATGACTTCCTGCAATCTACAGAACCTTGTAATGTATACCCTGCTTTTGTTGCTATTTTTGAGTTTTTTTGCGAGGCCTCCCAGAAAGTAGTCAATTTCAAACAATGATCAGATATGCCTTGGCTTGACATCAATATCATGAGAGCCATTAAAGTTAAAGAGGAGTTATGAATACGCTCTCGTCGCGCTCCTAGTAATTTGGAGCTAAGAGTAGAATTCTCTGGCGCGAGAGACAAACTGAATGCGATGATCCGACCCTCAAAGCGCCGTTACTTCCAGAAAAAGGTTTTTGAGACGAGGTCCAATCCACGAGAAACCTGGGACTTAATAAACGCATTTCGAGGGCGGGCATATAGGGAACCCCTAATTGAATCCCTAGAGAATCATTTCGGTTCGGACTTGCAGGCAACTGTGGATGACTTAACGAGCTTTTTGCGACATCATCGGGAATTGCCAGGAATTCCGGAGTGACATGAATCACTCCTAGTCATGTTGACAAACTATCTTCATCTCATTTTTCGCAAACAATAGATGAACACACATTGCTATCAATTTTATTCAGTATGAAGCAGAAAACGTCTCCAGGTAAGTTGGAGACCACTGCCGAAATTTTGGAACTATCAAAAGGCTCATGCTAATCATGATGAATTGTGTCCTGTCGTCTTGCAACATTCCTGCTGCGTTAAAAACCGCACTCGCAAAACCACTCTTCAAGGGGGGATCATCAAGTCGGCTGGAGTGCTATCGCCCTATCTCAATCTTACCGTGCATTGGCGAGATATTGGAAAAACACATGTACAATACAATGACAAGTTTCCTTGACACCTCTGACATTTTATCAAAGAACCAACACGGCTTCGTAGCTGGACGAGGCAATCAGTTCCTGCTTGGGGATTTCACCGATTTCGTACACACTGTATTTGATAACAACCTATTTACGTGTGCCCTTTTCCTAGACGTTGCTAAAGCGTTCGATACGGTCAGCCATAAGTTGCTTCTTCAGAAATTTTATAACTTTGGCTGCCGCGGTCCATTCTTTGCTTTACTAGAAAACATTTCTTGATCGATCGCGAATTGTAAGTGTTGGACATTTTAAAAGATCGCGCGTAATGATAAAAGCGGGAGTTCCTCAGGGATCGGTTCTGTCACCCTTACTTTTTAATTTGTATGTAAACCACATCTCAACCAGAGTGTCCAAGTGCAGAATATTTCAGTATGCAGACAATACTGGTCTATATCTTGTCATCTGAATTATGACGAAGCCTTACATATATTGACAGAACGCGACGCAGTTAATGTACTGGTTCGACGAAAATCTAATTAGAACAAATATGTCCAAGACACAATTTTTCTGCTTTAGAAATCCGCTATATAAATTGAATCTGCGCTCGTCCGTTGTCCTTCACAAATCAAACTGTCATAAATGCAGATGTCTTCCATTGGAGTGTGTTAATAATGCGAAGTATTTGGGCATATATTTCGACTCGGATAGGTCGTGGAACACGCATCTCTCGCACGTATGTAACAAACTTTGAAGTGTTAGTTGTTTAGAATGTAATCAAAATGTGTTTATGTCATTTACTATCAGAAAGTCAATCGCGGCCTCACTTAGAACTATTCGAAACTCCGTTTCCAAACCCCAAGACCCAACCCCGGCGAACGTCCAGAGAGGCGTTATCTACAAGATCCCCTGCGAGGACTGTCCAGCGTCCTACATTGGTGAAACCCGACGGAGGAGAGAGACCAGACTCAAAGAACACAAGCGTCACGTCACGTACGCATCCCATACGACGCGACTGAAGACTGAACTTGTGGACCATGCGTGGACAATGGGGCGTTCTTTTGACTTTTCGGCCGCGACGACCTTGGCGAGGGAGGACAGATGGGGGCCCTGGAAACACCTAGAATCGTGGTTTGTCCGCAGGGACACATCCGTGTGTAACAAAAACCGCGGCCTTCTCCACGAAGCTTATACGGACGTTCCTGATAAAAAGCGTTGACTAGAGGTTGAACCTTGCATTTTCTTTTTAATTACTGAAGATGCCTCCCAGATGGGAGGCGAAACGTCTAATAAAATTGTTTGTTTCTGTTGTGTCAAGTCGGTGCTCTTATTTTAATTATGACGTCTCCCGGTTTTTGGAGTATTTAGGCATTTATAAATGCGGAAGAAAGAAAAACTAAAATATAAGTATTTTTGCGGAATGTGTTATGTTTGCGATTTTTTATAGAAATTAATAGCGTCGATAATTAATAATAAATATTTTGAGTCAATCCTCCTTATACGTAGTTTTTCAGTAAATATTTATAGAACGACAGCCACAACCGTGTGTTCGGGACAGGAGACCTAAATGCCAACTTCGCGCAGTTTGCAGAAAGCGTTTCGCACTGAAAGTGTGCATCAATTGTTTTTCCACAAGGACAAAATGATTTTTTTTTTTCGTAAAACAGATTCCGGTCTTTTTTTTTTCTGATCGGCATTAAGTCTACAACTGTTTTTTTGTAAAACTAAAATTGCAGGTCACTATACTTACTTTCACCTTCAGTCCGAGCGCAGTGGATGCTACGCGCCGTCCCAGCCAATCCAGCACCGGGGGAGTATCGCGTGATCTCGAGCTCCGCGTGTCGCTCCGCCCAACCACAAGGTCACGTGATACTCTCCCGGCGCTGGATTGGCTGGGATGGCTCGTAGCGTCCGCTGCGCTCGGACTGAAGGTGAAACGAAGTATAACCCTCCTGCTTTACATCGCCATCGGGGCTTCGTAAGATATCTTGGTATTTTGATTGATGCTGTAGGCAATATATGTCGTCTGTACAAACCGAAAAATATCTGGCAAAAACCAAATTCCATATATACTTTTCTGAATTTTTATTATACCTTGAAGCTAGTGGGCAACCTGACGGTCCACAGAGTTCGACAAGGTTTCCTGCATGTTAAATCGTCTTCGTGATTTCTACCGCGAGGTGGCGAAGCGTAATCTACCACGCGAGCTACGCTCAGCCGTTGTTAAAGACCTGTGCACAAGTATGCGTGTGGCTTTTCTTGATCACGGCGCCGGCGATAACAGTCAATAAGTGACTCCGTGTTTTTGAACCAGTGCGTGGTCATTCTCCAAGGTAGGTTCCAGCAAGAGAAACTCTACAAGTTTCGAACATATTTGGCAATTGCATTGTCCTTAAGTACTTACCATTTCCCCGTAAGTCTCTCCGTATAAATCCGGCGCTGCAGAAGAAACTTATCATGGGATTCTTTTTCCGTTTTTACTTCTCCACACATGAACGTTATTCCGTTGTCCTTCCTCAAAAGAGGGTCTTCCTTGAATGTACCTCCAACCACGTAAAACTTCATGCTATCTAAGAAGAGCTAATGAGCACACGCGAGGGTTTTATCTCAATTAATACATATTTCATTCAGTAATTCTAAAAATGCAGTTGATGTCATTTCAGATTGAAAAGTGTAAAATAGTAAATAAACATTAACAAAAAATTAGGAGCGACCTTTATTTTTAAATTTTTATAGAGCTTGAAATGCATTATACGGAATTAGTGAGATGATTCGCGAGGGAATTGGTAGGACACGTGTCATATATTATCCCGCTAAATTTAGCGGGGAAACAGATTTGACGTAGAAGTCACGTGCCGTCAATTTCCCCAGGGTGGAAAGGCAACGTGACGTTAGGTGACGGCACGCGGCGCCACTTTACCCACAATATTTAGCAGAAAATACAAGGACGAACGAACGGACGGACGAACGCCCACAGTTTTGGGATTGGGGGTGGCGTTAAAAAGCATTTCATGCTTTAAAACAAGGAAGCAAAGAAGCTGGTGAACATCAAACAGTTACATTATCCAAGACTGGAAAGTATAGTGTGTTGCGTTTTCAAGAGACAGTTCTATGGTTTGCAGGGTCATAGAACGTTGTTTCGTTTCTTTGTGTCTTCTGGCCTTTTGAACTTTAGATGCTTCAGTTCAACACTAAGTTGTAAGCAGGAATGCGCAGCATTACAATTAGAAGTATTTGAAAGGCCTGTGTAATATACTTCATCATTTTCTCTCTTGTATTTAATTACACATTAAGGAATATATTTGTCAACTGTATTTATATAGTGTCGCATTGTCGTCTTGTCCCTTGTATTATTTCTCCTTGTCTCAGGGTTTAATTTAAGAAAAATAAATACCTCTTTTTAAAATACTGCCCAGATACACCTTCGGACACTGGTTGTCACAAGAGAATGCGAGTTTTGCTACTCTTATGTCATATGCAGCGCATAACATTTGATACGCGGACGGCGAACAGTATTCCCCGAAGAAAAGATGGAGAGCTGCAAACGAACGGGATGGGTGCTACTATTAGGGCTTTGGTTGAATGGTTAATGTTTTTTTTTCTTTTTAAAACTATGCAATAACGACATTTTTAATTTATTGATTAAATTGAGCCTTTGAACTTAAACTCACATTAAATGTTCATTTACATCAGTCTGTCATTAACTGGAATGATTAGTTAGTATTTATGAGTGTCAGTATTTGTACTCTAGTTTATTTGATCAAAATATATTAAACAACTTAAAGCTTGTGGGCACTGCAGCCTGGTTATCCACCGCGTTCTTCCTGGTTGCCCGCATTTTAATCGTCTCGTGATTTCTATCGTGAGGTGGAAAAGGGAAATGAACCACGCGAACGACTCTTCGCCGCTGATAAAAGTCCGCCGGAGAAGTATGCGCGGGGCTTTTCCGGGAAGCTGCGTGGGCGACAACAGTCATTGAATGACTGCGTGTTGTTGATCTAGTGCGTTTTGTCATTCTCCGAGGCGGGTATCAGCAAAGGAAATCATCTACTGGCGCCCACAGGCCATTTGCTGCTCGTCTAGAAGGACGCCTGCGAATTCGTTTTGTTGTTCCTTTTTACATGGTTGTTTTTACATTTTAAAGTTCGACTGCGTCCTGAGGCACTTTTTGGAGATCACCCGAGGCAACTGAACCGCTTCTGTTTCCGCGCTTCCGCACGACGTTGGTTTTCGATTTGTTTATGGTTTATTTCTGAGTAGGAGAGGCTGCTGACACAAAACCGGCGGCCCTAGTGCCACTAAATAAGCTACGCTTCAGAGTAACGACACTTGGCCATATTGTGTCTTAGAATCATGGTTGCCAGTTATCTGAAGCTTTATTTGAAATCACAAGAAACGTTTTTCCGCCCTCCACAAATGATTAAACAGTTCGCTAGAGAGACAATGAATATTACATGAGCTTCCTAACACAGACTCTAATGCTAAGGAAGTCGCACCTTTGAATCATGACGATCGGCAGTTGCGTCTGCTCTGCACAAGCCGCAGAATGGTGCCGCCCACAGGAATGTCCGGGAACAAAGTGCCGATACTCTAAGCGCAGCTCATTTAGTGGCTCTAGGCGGCCCTAATCAGAAGCTCGTTTAGATTTCACTGAGCGAGGGACGCAGACAAAAGCTCGTCACCCCAGCCTAAGCTTATTTGGCCTTCGGAGCCCCCCATGTCTACTGTCTACAGGATGTCGTCTATGGAGGACGCCGACGAAAACGGGAGTGACGGCGTCGTTGTGCCACTCGGCGCACTGGTGGAAACGCTTTCCGTCAGCAACAAGGAGCAAGACCACAAGCCGACGGTCCTAGTTCCGGCAGATGTTTAATCAGAGTGGGGGTCTATCAGTACTAAGACTGGTCCTTGTCATGGTACTTCAGTTGTATCAATAAGCAGATGACACGCTTAAGCCCCGCTCCTGCTGCACCCCCCACTCCCCCGCCTCCCCCAAGTACCACTTACGGCTGTCGTTTAGTGTTCTCCTTTTTTCCGGATACGCTGATAGGCCATTCGTGACGATGTTGACCTGGAACCTCTTAGACTAACAAGTTGCGTCGGGAATGGATGATTAAGCAGTGGGCACACGCCTTTTGCCAGAAATACTGACTGATAGCGCAGCGCCCTGGAGAAAGAGACACATTTCTCGCGTATGGTGCATTTTGTTGCGCGATTCATAGCGGAGTTTCTGCCACCGGATAACAAAATGTAAATGAAGGATGAGATCTGTGCGCGCTCACAACGTTCGCACTGTGCGCTCAAAGAGTTTGTAAGGTCCTTCCAAGGGCGGTAAGACCTTAAAGACTCGCCGGCCTCAAATGTGAAGAAAGTAGCAATGGTAAAAAAAGAAGCACACTTCCACCCACCTCTCAATTGGCGTAGTTTTAGGGCCCTAGACGAGCGCACGTGCTGCAACGACGATTCATGCGTACAACCTTGCTGAATTCCGGTACCGGCGTTCGCCAACAAGAATCACAGCACATGAACCAACCTTTGCTTGATCCGGACACCCGGAGAAGTACGAAGGTCACAGTGAGTCTTAGGAATCGGTCCACGATGCCCCTTCCCGAACCCATCATTCTCGCACATACGCATCTTGAAAATGTTTCCTGTACGAGCGCGCAGAAGCTGAATGACTTAGCCAGAAGCGATCTTACAACCCGCAGCAGGTACGGGGACCAGACGTGATACCCTAGGACAGAAAATAACATCCTCCTTCCCACAGAACCCGAGAGGATGATGGAAACCAAGCCTGGCTTCGCTGCTCCCATTTCAGACAAGCAGAAAACGCCCATTGGGACTGCAGCGAACAACCCCAAACCGGGATGCAGGAAAACGGAGAGAGCCTGCGGGGGTGGAAGTCTGCTATCCGCCGTTGGGGCGGACGGTGGGATTCCCATTAAGGCAAGCACTTTTTTGCAGTTTTAAGATCACAAAAACCCGGAGAGCCGCCTCCGCCCTGAACCACGGGTGAACTGTTGAAACCAATATCGGTCAAGAAAGAGTTGGATCTTCCGCTTCGGCGCTGAACCTCCAAGAAACAGAGCAAAGCTCTCCCGGGATCACCGCTTGAGTGTTGAGCCCCGGAAGGCCCCAACTAAAGATAGACTGTTGGATCGCTTCGGCGTTGAACGACGGCGGGCCAGATCAAATCACTCTCGGTCATGAAATACCGGGATTGGCCGCTTCGGCTACCAAACATGGCCACTAGTACTCATGATGCTTGGCCAAGACTTAATTTTAATGAAACAACTTACATTTAGATTTAGCTCAAAATACGTGTCGGTTGTGAACGGAAACTGAGCTAAAGTTATTTACCAGAGAAGAGGATAGCATTCCCAGGGACGCGATTCGTTGAACTTTGCGAAGACCGGTTCCTTTCTCCCAGGCAGTGTCAACAAGATGGCGGAAAACTGTCCTGGTAACAGCCCCCAGAAGCTGCAGCCCCAGTACCTGTTGGAACTACGGTGCCTTCATGTGCGCTTCGCATAGAGTGATGCCAACTGCCTGTTTCCCTTTCCCACACCCTCTTTCACCGCCATTTTGTTCCTCTCATTAGGGAGTTTTCGTAGATAGTTTCCGCTGTCCCGCAAAACTCTCCGCAACCAGGTACGCTAGCGGGAACTCTACAGTCAAGGCCATCAGCGCGCCGGCGCAGTAGCGGCTGCTTCGTTGCGGAGGGCTTAGCAGAGGGGGAAACGCGGTCTACGAAACCTCCCTAATAGGGAATTTTCGTAGATCGTTTTCGCCGTCCCGCAACGCCCTCCGCAACCCGCTACGATACCCGGAACTCTACAGTCAAGGCTATCGGCGCGCAGGCGTGGTAGCAACTTTTTCGTTGCGGAGGGCTTAGCGGAGGGGGAAACGCGGTCTACGAAAACTTCCTATTGTTTCCCCGTGCGCCCGAAAGTGGTCTTAGTGTCCATCGGCCCTCCCATCCGAGGGGGGAAATGCTAATCCTCCCTCCGTGGGTTCCACAACGCTGCTTCGAACTTGTGAGATAAGGTGCTTGTTTCCGGGAGGGTTATAAGCCTCACGGATTATCGCCAAGAACCAAAATGGCTGCTGGTTTGTCGGCGAGAGGTATTACAAAGGGTGGCATCTCCCTAGCAAAGCGCACATGACGGCTCCCTAGTTGGAACTATTCTCCACAATCTTTACGAAAAGACGTAAAAAAAACCGGTCACCTATAGACCTTTGCAAAAAGAGCTCTCTGGCCGCCGCCATTTTGTGAACTGAGCGACCCCTATCAGCCAGACATTTCTGCCACCTGCCTGAGCTGTGGAAAAAGGGTCAACGTGACTCCCCAGCTGCATTGCGCATTCGTAGTTCGCAAGCTTCTCTCGGAAGTTTTTACTTTATTTGCCTGTTTCGGATGCTTACCCTTTGTGTGTTATCTTCCACTGTGAGAACCAGGGAATACCAGGGCTCGTAGCCTGCTCGACCTTCGCAGGAAACGGACGAAGAGAGCGAACGTCAAGCAGCCCCCGACGCGGGCAGTTCGACGTTCTTGGAGGATTATTTCCGTTGAGATAATCTCCAAAAAGCCTCCCCAGCTTGTGTTCCGGGTCTTCGAGAAAAATAGCTGATAGGGTTGGTCCGGGGTGTGGGGACAGAATAGACACGTTCGTTCATTTGCTTTGAAACTGTGCAAAAAAGCAGCTCTCTTCAAAACGTGCCCCGACATCGGATTCCGTCCGATCGTCGTGAAGTGACTATCGTCGACACTGTATATTGAATTCGCAACTTTCACGACCTATAGGGGGCGCACTGGTGCCTATCAAAATGGCTGTCATCTGGATGATCGTCGTAGAACAGCAGTACGAGGCTGGGTCCACGACGCGTGAGTAATCCTAGTGTTGCTATATATGAGCAGTATTAGGGCATTACATTTTTTTTTCACAACAGGAAGGTGTACGCAAGCACCTTTATTCTGAAGCCTATCATCCAGGAGCTAGGGAGCACGATTCTCACACCGCGGTACCACCATCGCTGAAAGTTTCGAATATTGGATATGCTGTGTTATTTGAGACATTTCTCAAATCCTGTTCGGATAACGCGGCACCGTGGGGTACGTACAATACATGTTGTTCGATTGATGAGACTCGTTGAATTTCATGTCGTGGGCGGGGAATACCCATGCAGTTCGGATATCCTGAGTGGTCCAATATTTTCGACGGTTAAGACCTTTGTAGATTGACACGGCTGAGTGTATGGTGCCGTAAAAAGATCAACATAAAAGGAAACAAACATTCCAGTTGCGTTTGTTCTGTCGCACACGGACTCACAAAAACAGCTTTTATTTCTTTGTTTTGGTTCCCAAAAATAGTACAATGCATTCTTAAAAACCCCGAGAAATTCTATTAGCCATAGAACACAAAATAAAAGAATTGAACGCGGCTATTTAGCCTCCACCAGCGTCCAGAAGTGCGCCTACGCTGGCTGCCACAGCCCACTGAGGAGAAACTCCACAGCTCAGCGCAGTCGGGCAACACTGACGTACCCTCTCAAAACCAGGGACGCGCGCTGTAAATCGTTTCGTTCGAGACTGCCGCTGGAAAGGTCTATAGCACCAAACAAAAACGAAAGATGCCCTCCCCCCTTCTCCCGGTGGTGCAATGCGAGCCCTATAGGTGCCCACAACCGGGAACTTTCTGATGTGGCCCTCTCGGAAATACTCGACACGGCAAGAAACCTGAGTTAGAAAGCCCACGGCCTCCTCGGCGGTCCTCGCTCAAAGAAAGATGGCCCTGTCAAGACAATATTGTCACGAATGACAATGGATGAGCTGCTGATAACTGAAGAAACTGAAACGTTTAATGAGGCAAACTTGTGCCCAAAAATAAAAGAAAGAAAGAAACAGAACAAAGCAGAGCGTCGTGAGCGTCGAAGTCGGCGTAACAGCAGAGTCGAACGCTGGGGCGAGACTGACCGTGGCTCGCTACGCGAAGCCCCTTATGTACACGCGTGGGTTTCTGGAATAATCGGCGCAGGAAAGTTCGACGCGTAGAACATTCGCACCTCGAACAAGCACCAGGATTCTCGAATTTGCCAGAACACTAAAATGCAGGGATAAACAAAAGACACGTCGCTCCCAGCAATCGAACCCTGGCTTTTCACGTGGGAGCAGGTACGATAACCGTTAGGCCACGCGCGCGCTGCCTGCTTGGCCAGCTGCGCGCGCGGCAATATGTCGATTACTGGAGCCTAAACGCAGTGTGAGCCAGGGACAAGTACCAATTCCCCATAATTTCCTTAGTTATGTATGCCCTTGGAAATGCAACTCTTTTCACAACCCTCGACTACAGCTGTTTTTTCTGTTTTTTTTTTTTCTAAAATGAAGTTCATCTGGCGGACGTGCAGAACACTTCATGCATTTGTCACGGGGGTTCGTTGCAATTCACTCGCATTCCCTTTGGTTTGCCAAACTCCCCCGTCAGCTTTCAGCGCCTAATGAACGTTGTCCTCGGTAACGGGAAGCACGGGGAGTTTGCGATGGCGTACATGGAAGACGTAGTTATGTATTCACGAACATTCGAAGAGCATCACGTGCACCTTTTCCTCTTACTCGAACGAAAGCCTCAGGCAGACCTTACGACTCATGCAGTTAATGTTCGGGTGACATCGCCTAAAAAAATATTCTTGGCTTTGTTGTTGATAACAGCACGCTGCATTAAAAAGAAGGATAATTTGCGCGGAATGACAAAGTACCCCCCCACCCCCTCGGCGTCAAGAGACTACAGGCATATTTCGGGATGAGAGCTTCTACAGAAATTTTATTCCGCAATGAGCCGCGATGATGGAGCCTCTCAACCAGTGGCTTCGCAAAAGGGTCAAGTGGTTTCGAAGAAAAAAGCAACAAGCCGTATTTGCTTGACTGTGTAAGGCTGTAACAGAAAACACGTGTCTAAATCTACCCCACCTGCATTGTCCGTTTACAGTGGAGACCGACGCGTGCGATTACGGACTGGGAGCGGTTTTTTCGAAGGGAAATGAAAGCGTTCTTCGTCCTCTGGCCTTCGCCAGTCACCCTCTCACCGGAGCAGAGCGGAACTATTATTCAACGATTAAAGAAGAATGTATGGGAATTATTTTAGGATATAAACTTTTTGACATGTAGTATTTCTAAAAAGTTTAGAGCTTAGTTTAGTTTAAGAATTTTAAAGTTTGGTTTATGTTTTTTTTTTAAACTTTAGTGAGGGCGAGGGGGAGCCTCGCTCTCACTCTTTTACGCCACTTCATTATCAAGGCCAGCGCGACGCAAGAGTGAAGTTCCCATCGCTCTCAAAAATCTCGCAGCCAGGGAGCGCCGACGATAAGAGCACCGCTACACACGAACGATCTTGCTTCAGCAATGAGTGCGATGGGCTCTGAACTTTTCAAAAAAGGCTATACATTAACGGGGCTTCGTGTTGCGTTTTGCACATGGCTCTTATGTGGCTCAAGGGGCCTGAAAACCCTGCCAGACGTCTCGTTCGATGGGCTTTTAAACTGCAGCCTTCCACGCAGATAATGGAGTACGAGCGTAATTGACCAACCACGAGGATATGCGTTGTTTTGTGCCCTACTTGTCTTGCAAAAATGATTTCTCGGAATCAATCGGTTTAATTTACTGAATATCAAATTTAGCACCCAGCTTGCTCAAGAAAAAAGTGTATTACTCGTTGTTTTACTCACAACAAATACACAATTCTGTTAGTAAAACTACCATTAAGAAAAATATAATAAATTATCAATACTCAAAGAAAGGCACTACGCACTTTTGAAAGCTGTTAATGTAACATTCGTGATTTTCACAGTGGTCCACTATTTAAAAAGAAAAAAAAAAAGAAAAAAAAACACAGACATACTTAAAGGAAACCAGATTTATTTCTTCAAACTTATCCAGACAATATAAAAACAAAACATTTATCAAAGGAATGAAAGCCCTGCGCTTTTCTATGAATTTAGGGACGCCAAGAAAAGAACTCTCAAAGTCATTACAAATCATGAAAAAGAAAAAAAAATAGATGATCAGGTTCATGCACTGCTAGACCCTCAAGTGACCACGCTGACTTTTTGCTATCATTCCATAAATACCGAACGAAATAAAACACGTGCTTATGGAATACGAAATATGTCAAGGGTAAAACGAAGAAAAGGCAAACTTTGGTATGATTTACACTGTACAAATGAATAATTCTTTGGGTCCAATATTAGCATATTTTTTAATTTTATTATTTTATTATTATTTATTTTTATTATTATTTTTTTGTCCAAATGTCCCATGTATTGACATTTGTCGTTTCGATATTGTCGGCTTGTTTTTACCCGAATGAAAGGCGCGCTGAATAGGCCCGTTGCGGTTGCACTTGAAAACTATCTGTCACAAACCCCGGGGGGGGGGGGGGGGGGGGGGGCACGCATAACTGTGATTGTTGATCGAGCCATAACGGAAACAACTGGACTTCTCTGGTACTTGCTTGTCAATCCGAACTTTGTGGTCGACCCGAACCTCATGGACGCCAGGAACCGATATACCGTTGCTGCGACTTAACGCTTGAATTTTAGTTGCTATTTCAATATCAAGAGCTCTCTTGACCGCCTTCTGGAAGTTCAGCTTTTTGTCTTCTGTGAAGTGGACGCGCTGTACATCTTCTCGGCGAAAGCCGCGCACAAAACGGTCGCGGATCGCTTTGTCAAGAACGCCTCCAAAATCGCTGCTCTGTGCTAGGTCTCGAAGTGCAGCTACAAATTCGGACATAGATTCGCAAACACGGCTGCATGCTATCGCGCGGGTAGGCAGTCAGTCAAGCTATTCACGCAACAGTGTCACGCGCCCGATGCACGCCATGGCACAAGCACCTGCAACACAGAAAACAGCACTGTTTTTCTCTGTGTCAGCAATGAGAGAAATGTTTTTGTGCTTCAATTATGAGTTTTTACATGCCTTGTTCATTGAGAGTATTTTTTGTGTTCCAACAATTAGTGCAATTTATTTCTGTTTTAGCCTCATTTGTGAGTTTTATTAACTGCCTCGCAGTGACATTGGAGTTATAAATAATTGTACAATTTGATTAGTTGTGTCCTTTGTTGCATCCTTAAAGGTGAAAGACAGCGGCGATGACCTTTTGTTGTGTATGTGTTATGATTTCGAGTTATTTTTCTCGAAGGTGTTTTCATGTAAAATGTGGATGCAAGTGTCAGAGGTTGCTTTTGCTCCTCTGTGTTTTTTTTTTTTTTTTTGGTTCTTTATTGCATTTACATTATGTTTGCTGCTTTTAACTGCGGGAGGGGGGGGGGGGGGGAGGGGGGGGGGCGGGAGTAGAGACCTGTGTCAGTCAGAAGGGCCTTCTGTCTTCACCTCCCTATTGTGATTGGCCCGTGAAAATGACAATAAACTTCAAACTTCAGACTTCAAAGATCCGCACCACCTCTCGGATGATTCCACACCGTCTGGGTCACAATACAACCTGCGAGGGCAGTGAAGACGGCGAAAGAGGGAGCACGAGCCCCTAATACACGTATTCATGCCCCCTTCGTTTTTTTCTTTTTTTCTTGTTTTCTTGTTTTTTTGTTTTTTTTTTTGGGGGGGGGGGGGGGGTGAAGGGGGAGAAAAGAGAAAGTGACAGTGCTCCTGTACTGCAGTTGGGCAGGCGTGGTACTTAGGCGTCGTGCTTCTTATTTCTTCCCCGGCATGGTCTCATTTTGCTTTTTATTTTGTAGTGGCTCGCGCGTCCACCAGAAACGCAGTAGCAGCGACGCAGACCCCACACAGGACGCACCCCGGCCGGCATCGGTGGCGTCCCGAAATACTGACGTCGGTCTCAATATCAAGCAAGGCGCGGTCGGACCCGTTGCTGGGTCATCTGCTTAGGCTCGATCCTCAGTGACCCAGAAGGAAGGCAACCCTGAAACGTCCTAAACCGTCTCAATTTCTTTTCTTTTTTTTGAGGGGGTGAGATGTGTGGACAGCCTGGGGATCCACAGCGTTTGACCAGGTTGCCCCCATGTTAAATCATATCGTGATTTAACCCTCGAGGTAGCGAAGTGCAATGGGCCAGGCGAGCGGCGCTCCGCCACTGACGAAAGGTGGGCGCGGAATTATGCGGGGGGCTTTTCTCGGTAGCGGCGAGGACGTTATCACTCAATAAATGACTGCAAGCTGCAAAACCAGTGCGTTGTTTTCCTGCTGCGATGCGGGTAGCCGCAAGGGGAATCCTACATGATACACTCCATGACAGGGTTAGCTCGAATAAGACATCGCCCCATCGTCGGTTTTTACGTTTTTTAGCATTGAAGGGCTGTCATTAAAATATTATTGTGGTAGAAAGTGTTCAGTTGATTTACTAGCCTATGTGGTAAATGATGATGTGCGCAACTACCCGATCGAAATAAAATGACGAAACGCGCCGAAGTTATTTTCGCTCTAACAGTGTCGGGCAGTTTACACTTTATGCTTAAAATATTTGTTTAAACGCAGCCTTCATAAAGCGGAAATCCGATATAATCGATTTAGTCATTGATAACTGCGCATTAATCTCTTATTAATTTAATACATTCGGGGATCTCTTTGACCAAGAGTATGTTGTCAGGAATGAGAATTGATGAGGCGCTAAATTATGAAAAAAAAAAAACTAAACTATGACGAACTGACGCCGAAACAAAAATAAATGATAATTAGAAAAGGTAAGAGGACAGCGTAGCTGGCATCGAAAGGCGTCGTGAGCGCTGAGTCGAGCGATTGCAAAAGACTGACTTCGCATCGCGCGTACGTCTTGTTTTGAGCCTTCCCTGGAAGCCTAGAACATTCTACCTCATTTGTATGGAAGGGTGCAGTGTGAGCATGAACAAGGTAAACGGTTCTCCAAAGTTCTAGAATATTTTTTTGCATAAAGAAAGAAACAAAACCACAAGAGGTGGCGGGATTTGAACCCCGACCAACTGCGTGGAATCAAGGCGCGCTACCTACTTGGCTACCAGAGCACGCTGCGTTATGGGTGTCCGAATTTCGGGCACGAGGCTCATTTTAGGCATTCACGTTAGCTCTGATTCACCAAGTTCCTCATAAATTCTCATAAATATAAATTCTCAAATATTAAACCTGATGCCTTCTTCTCAGAGAAGGTTCGACACAAGCATATTTGTGATCGCATAACAACTGAATTATTTCACAATGTTGTCTGTTAAACTGTAGGACTCTTGTAATATGATGACTTCTCTATCTCCTGTTATTTGTTCGCGTGGAACTCATCAAATCTTTAAATAAAATACTGCGGAATAAATTCCAAAATTCATGTATTTACTAGACGTTCATAATATCCGACACGAGAATAAAAACTCAAATTGTGTATCAAAGAGATTTTAAGTAACCAATACAAAAACTTTAACCTACTAAAAAAGCTGTTGTGCAAAAAAAAAAACAATAGAAATAGTGACGCAGAAATACGCAAGAAATTAGAAATGCGAAGTTGAGTTTTAATTTGTAGCAGACAGCGCTGACCGAAATTCAGAGTTATGTTGCTTACCAGTCTAATGGCTTGAGAGATCTGATGTACATAATCAACAGCGTCCTTAAAATGAGCATCGATCAAGCTGAGTTGCAAAAAAAGACATAAAAAGGCGGCTTGCATTGGCCATGCCATCTGGTCAACCTATAAAAACAAAACTGTGTATAAACATAATATAATGTAATCGAGAAAGTATAACTGTTTTATATTATAAATAGTAAGATTTATTTTATATAATTGTTAAAAACATCCCGCTATGTGAATATTGAATACATAACTATTTTGCAAAGAAAGTGGGCAAGAGTAATTAACCTCCAGTTATCAAATTCTTCCAGTAAACATCAAATGCTGCAAAAGAAAAGCAAACACCGTCGAACTATAAATTCGTTTTATAGGTTCACAATGTTTTACAGACCACAAAGCGCCCCCCCCCCAAAAAAAAAAAAAATAATTTGAGCGAGAACCTTACTTGTGTAAGTACCTCTCGGCACGAGCTGAGATTATCATGTCAATATATATATATATATATATATATATATATATATATATAAATATATCATATGACATTGCACCGCCTTTTTGCGTGAATTATTTTCCTTTCCGTGGTTGGGTTTTGATCATTAAGAATGTACACAAATAAAAGTCCCCTGTGCTCAAACAAAAAAAGACAATTGTAGCAAAATTAGAATGCCCGGCAAACGTGATCTCTGCGGTGTAGTCAGGCAAATGACTCATTGCGCGTTCCAACGTCTACGCGAGCTCGATAACGAAAAATGAAAGACGTTTCCAAATCACTGTAATGGGAAAATAGAGCGCAGCTCTAGAGGAGGGAGAGGGGAGCGTACGGAGGGGAGAGTATGCTCCTACTCCTCCTCCGTACGCTCCCCTCCTCCTCTCCTAAACCTCCCCTCCTCCTAATCTCCTCCTCCTCACGTTCCCTGTTCCTTCTTCCCTCCTCCTTTCCTCCTCCTCCTCGATTTCTCCTCCGCTCCTCCTGACGCTGAATTTGTTCATGGGTGACGTTTCACGAATTCTTTGCATTATTTTTTTCCGCTAACTTTAGCTGCGAAACTGAATTGGTGGTGAGGGCACGTGACGTCAATATCCCCTCTAAATTTAGTGGGAAAACTTAACTCGCCAAAGTTAGCGGGGAAATATTCCCGCCAAATTTACAAGAAACGTTTCGCGCTAAATTTGGTGAAAAAACTTTCCCGCTAAATTTGGCGAAAGAATTCTCCAGAAAAATTTTACAGGAAAAGTTTCGCGCCGACTTTGGCGGGAACATTTTACGCTAAATTTAGCGGAAAAGTTTTCTCGCTAAATTTAACAGTAAAAGATTCTAGCTGACTTTAGCGACGAAACGCCCCATAATGCAACGCGCGCGGTTGCGCCGACGTCGACACCGCTCAACCCGGAAACGGGCGCCTAAGAGCTGCGCTCTAAAATGATCTGCCTATGAGTAGAGTAGGTGCACGTAAAGTCACTGTATCTTAGGAGAGTAGCGCCAAGCTCCAATTATGGTCGCCATTCTGGTTCATGGAAGGAGCAGTTTCTCCTTGACCTTTCCATTCTTAGTGAACCGATCTTTAAAGGTGGTATTCACTGGCGGCTATAGCTGGGATCGCTGCAGCTGAGTACGTCTTGGCCGCAAGCTTCCACAACGCTGGCTGGTAACACGCACAGTGCACACCATCAACACTGTCTTCTTTGGGAACACATCCCGAGCATCCGCTATGAGCAGTCCCCTCAAATATGGCGTCCGGTGAATACCATCTATTGACTGGTGATGGGTAGCTTTATAGTGACGTTTCTTGTAAACTGAGATTTCGCTTCACTCTCGTAAAAAAGTTACATTATTACACCCCTTGTCTTACATACGACACCCCAAAACTTCAGTTCAACTTACAGCGCACTGACGTCGAACAGATTACCTCAACGTTTGCGAGGGGCTTGAGAACAGTGATATATACCTCATTCAACAGCTAAAGTACGTATCAAAGACTACGAAAAACAATACAAAAACACTAGGGTTTTGCAGTAGGACCAAAAAACCCCGATTACTTTTTTTTTTGTTCTAGTCAGTAACACGTACATTATCTATTTTAATAAGTTGTACCACACGGCTATCAAGCCGTTCGTGAAAGTGGGTACCGCCGCTTTAATACACGTGTGCGTTCATCAATGTTCAAAACAAGAACACGCGACGATGATCGAGAATGAACTGTGACTTTTCAGAACTCAGACAATGAGAAGACAGCTAAAGCAAGGGTGCAGGCGAGCTGGTCGAATATAGACATTTTAGACCTGGAGAGTGGGGACAAGGAGGACAAACACGACACAGACCTCCGAAGACTCCAAAGATCTCCAGACACGGGATCGGGCAAGATTCGCACCCCGTTCCCCCGCGTGCCAGTCGAGTGTGTTAAAAAAACTTTAGCGGAAATACGACAATATGCAAGTACATTGCAGAAAATGGCGCACACCAAAAGCGGGGCACAGCTTGGACACAGCCTTTTGGGACAATGAGGCAATCTATGGGTGCCGAGCGGCCGAGCGCAAGTCTTCATCGAGCGCCGATCAAGGCCATGCAAACGCACTTTTTACTTACTTTGAATTTCCACTTGATATTTTCCCCAAGTTTAGTGCATCAATACAACGTGAACAAAAAGAAAGCTGTTTGCAAGTCCCTGTAACGCCGAATCAGAGCGCAGCTCTTGAGGAGGAGGAGGGAAGGGTACTGACGGGAGGGTATACCCCTCCTCCGCACCTGCTCATCCTGCCTGCCTCGGGACGTCGCGTGACCCTCGGGACCTCACGGGGGTCACGTGACCTCAGGAGGGTCACGTTACGTCACCGGGACAAGTGACCCCTTTGAGGTCACGTGACCCCCCTCAGAACCCTCTGAGGGGGGTTACGTGACCTCTTAGGGGGTTCACGTGACGCCCCTGAGGTCACGGGACCCCGCGCGGACGTTTCTTATTGGTACCGTGTCGTTTTTTCAAGAAATCTAGACACGAGCATATGTTCGCTGGAGCTGGGGAAATTTCACACCCTGTTTTTTCCAGCATAAGGCCCGATAAACACGGATTTTGTATGCGACATCAACTTTTGACACCGAGAAACACAAATTTTGCTAGAAAATAAAACCCCGAAACGAAAAAAAAAAACCTTCGAAAGCATAGACTCCTACGTGAAGACGGTTTCACGCAGCTATTGTTTACTTAAGTTGCGTTATGCTACGGGAGCTCACGTCTGCTTATGTCGAGGATCAACGCAACATCTGTGTTTCACATTAAGCACGGCGCCACTTCAAGGAATAGCCTTAATTCACTTCGCTGAAAGAAACTATCCCAGATGAATGGGCCACACACTAATACCCCTGTTACACGGGCACACTTAACCGCGGTTAACTCAACTTAACTGCTGTTACGCGGCACCACATATACCGCACTATAATCTCGGACAGCTATTCCATAAGAAGTGAAGAGAGCGCGTGCACCGCTTTGATACGTGCTCAAGATGCTCGAGCGCACGTTCACCCGTAGCTTTGACTGCATAGCCGCAGAATGTTGTCGGCAAGTATTGTGCGCTAACTGTGGCTTAGCGTAACTGCAGTTAAGTGTGCCCGTGTAACAGGGGTATAAGAAAGCATAAGCGTACGTTCCTGTGTGACTGGGCCACACCTTCGAGTGACACGGCTCATTGTAAGTGCGTACTGCGACGATTTTAACGCGAGAGCATTAACTGTCACATGGAGCGGAGCCGGCAGTGTCTGCAACCGCTTTTAACATGCACGCGAATCCCAGGAGCCGGCGGCGTTCCTGACCGCGCCAACCCGCGCGAAACGTGAAAAAAAAAAATGTGAAAGCCGTTTACAACTCCCTGTAACGCCAAATTGGAGCGCAGCTCTTGAGGAGGAGGAGGGAAGGGTACTCAGGGGAGGGTATACCCCTCCTCCTCCTCCTCCTCCCCTCATTCTTCAATTCCTCCGGGGGGGGGGGGGTCACGTGACCCCCCCCAGGGGTCACGTGACCCCCCCCCCCCCCCGAGGTCACGTGACCCCGGGGGAAGGGGCTCGCGCGGTGCATTATGGGATATTTCCCATAATGCACCGCGCGGATACGCCGACGCCGACGGCGACGCCGACGCCGCTCAAGCCGGAAACGGGCGCCTAAGAGCTGCGCTCTAAAAAAAAAACGCCCAGGGGAACGGCTCCTTTATAGCCATTGGCCGGGACGCATGTAGTTCCAAGGAACGCCACCCCACAGAGAAGCCTGCTCCCTGGTGCTCCGGCACGCACGCATGTGAGCGCCCTCCGCCGCCAATCTCGTGTCAGAAGTCGGCAGGGTGGGGTGGTTAAGGTAGAGGGGGGGGGGGGGGGGGGGGCTGCGTTTGGTTCTGTTAGTCTCGGCGCCGAGGAACATCGCGGCGCCTCAGGCATCTATATCGTCGGCGGCCGCATCCTCGGTAGTAGCGAAACATGGCCGTCCACGCCCCTACACCGCAGACGAACTAATTGAGCGGAAGAACGACATTGACCCTTTTGCGTTCAAAACTCATAGGAAGTGCTTATTATTTTAGTACAAAAAACCTAAAACTTTAGGCTAATGCGGCTTGCTCTAAAGAATCTGAACAGGCAGATGTGCTTTGTGTCTCGACGTCAGCATAGCTACTAATATGTAAAAAAATGTCGCAGCGCGACGTTCATGTAAATGTAAAAGGTAGAACTAGTGAGGAAGTTGTAAGTATTAGTTTTTATGCTATCGATTCGGTACAAAGATTCCTCCTGATTAAAGAGCCAATTTCAGCGATGTACGAAGAGATCCTGACTGAAGACGAAGCAAGAAAAAAAAAAAACTCTTCGCCCAAACATTTATTTTTTGAAATGCTAGTGGGTATGAACTTGCAAGCTCAGGTTGCATTAGATACTAGGCCTAAACATTTCCTTAACTGCCTCATTGTACCGCCTATTTGCGTATGTTCTTGTAATTTGTGTTGGGTACTTGAGTTTCGTTGATGATGTAAAAGCTCGGCCAAGTTTTCCGATTATTTCGGAGAAATGTCTGCGTATTTTGAAGCGAAAATATTGCGTAATAATTTTAACGGAGCATGCAAAAAGTAAGCGTCGCTTCTCAGAAATCCGGCTATCGCAAAAATGCAGATCATGAATGAAGCTATACTCACGGCACCTTGACCGATCAAGGAGAAAGTCGCTGCAGTTCGACCGTTTATCGTGGTCAAGAGTAGGAGCCCACGCTTATATCTTCTTACATAAGCGGAAATTGTTGACAATAGAAACAGCGGACACGTACAACCAAAAGAACAAAATAAACAACAAAAGTAACATCGTGAAATCAGAAGACGAAGTAACAAAGAGACCTGCGTGTTATTTACGCAGTTGACGCTGGGAAGTGAGCAGTGGGCGGTTGACGTTCGCGAGAACACAATTTGCCTTGGATATAGTCGGAAAAATGCAATGCCATTCGTAACGCAACTTTCACCCTATCCAAGTAGAGGTGAATGAAGCTGAATGTTAAGTTGGGCTAGTTGGTTGTTCATGACTGCAAAGTTGCGAGTGCGCCACGTGTCGTTGTTACCTCTTCTTTTGTCCCCGTCTTTCGGCGCTTTCTTTGCAGGCAGGAATGAAGCTCAAAATCAAAGGTACAGTGTATTCTTTGAACAAACAATTGTTGAATTATTTTGGTCTTAAGATGCTAACAATGCATACTAAAAATTTTGAAGCCGATATTCGTTAAAATATACGTAAACTAAATAGTTTTCTTCACTTATGGCGAGCCCTGCGAAAAGAAGCATTTATATTATGATTTGTTCAATAACCATATCCCAAATTATAATAAACAATATGTAGGTAGCCTACAGGGTGTTTTCGGAAACGCGAGCCATATCGCTCATGTCAAAATTAGGCATCGCAAAGGACAAAGATTGATGCCTTAATGGTTTATGTCAAAGGTCCATTAAAAACGTTATTAGAGTTCAGTATAATGGTGTAATTATTTACGTTCCAGTAACTGAATTTTTACCTATTGATTTGAAAGGCGTTGTTTTAATTATATACTTGATGTGAATTAGCGAGAACTACCAAGTCCACCAGCCTTAGAAAGATATAAGGCACGCGCAGAATTTTAAGGTGTTCCGGAAAAAATGATTAACTGGACGCGTTTCTAGGCTTCGGTTTCTTTCCGGGGCGAATCTCCGCGGCAGCATTCTGGCGGCCCACGGCTAAAACGTACAACGTACAACGTGCGCCGCCACTCATCGCACGTATGGGAGACTGTACTCCGTTCACCCTTAACGTGAGACTGCTGCCAAAGCTACAAGCCTACAAGCACGAGCTCGCCCGCTCTCCAGGCTCTGAGACATGCATTGCTAGCGCGAGCGCTCGTTCTGCGGAAAAACGCTTCAAGGCAGCAACCTCGAGCTTTCGTGCTTGTGGTATTGGTCGCACTCTCAGCTTAAGGGTGAACGAAGTATAGGGAGTATTAAAAAAAAACAATTGGGTTGTGTGTATGTTTATACAGCCTAGAACTTGGTCTGCCTCAACGGGCGACGAGTCTCCCAGCTGTATGTAGATGAGCAATTTAGCCAGTGCAGTACCACCGCTAGCCTGGGGTCTTTAAAGGCCGGTTCAGACACTTGCGTTTGACTGCGTTTGACTGCGTTGCGGCGAGAACCGAAAGCGAGTCACCGGCACATCTGTGTTTCGTATGAAGCGTGGAATCCAATTCAAGGAATCTTCTTGGCACGCGATATAAGCAGCAGGGATGTCCTGGTGTCTCGCTGCCGCAACGCAGTCAAACGCAGTCAAACGCAACTGTGTGAACCGGGCTTTACGTGCACCACGCAGTAGTGATACACGACCGCACGCCGGTACGATGCTCATCCAGATCGAAACGGGCAGGGGTGGGGATTGAACCCAGGATCCCTGGGCTCTGCAGCGCGAGGTTTCGCTCCACGTGCTCCGAGCTGGTGTGCGCTAGACCACTCGGCCACCGATCCCCCCTGGGGAGTATTCACTGGTGAGCGCGTGCTGACGGCGAGCTTCCACAGTTCTTTTGCAACATGCATTCCGCACCATCAAGAGTGCCGGTCTTAGCAGCCTATTGATGTGAGCTCGTTCTGAGCATGCGCTCTAAACAGCACCCACAAATATGGCGTCCAGTGAATACTCCCTATAGATAAGCAAACCTCCGGACTGCCGAGTGATGTTTGCTTTCTTGATGTCGGTGAAAGTCTTAAGACCCACCCTGACGTGCAATGCCTGGCGGTGCACGCATGTTGCATGTTTTGGCTACGGGGAGGCAAGGGGGAAAGGGGAATTTACTGCGCGAAGATGCGCTGCGATAAAAAACCGAAACCTAGAAACGCTTAGAAACTGATACTTATTTTTCGTACCACCGTAATGTGCTGTGCGTGCCTTATACAGGGTGGTATATCTTATTTGAAACAGATTTAGAAAAGGCGTCCTTACTACTGCGTGAATGCCGTCTTGACTATATCTTTCTTGAGCTCGGAAAACTTTCGAGGGGCGAACAGTTAACCGTCTGTCTTGTGAGTAATTAACTAAAATGCGTTAATTAGCTCTTTAATTATAGGTTTTATGGGCCATGTTGCAATTGTAATTTTGAAGACAGCCACTCTGAAAAACTAAACCAATTTACACAGTTTAAAAAAGAAAAAAAACTGGGTGGGAGATATCTATCGACAATTTCTCCCTTTTCAATCCTCCGGTTCCAAAAGCAGTGACCACGTGACGCTTGTAGAAGTGTCCGTTTTGTGATTACAAATCGTCATGACCTCAAATCTCAACTTTTATTAGGCAATCACAGGGCATCATTACAGATTAGTTTCATTAGTTATTTCCAAGGAGATAGGCATGTAATGAGAAAAAAAAATGTACTTAGCAGAGCATTATTTTTATTTTTTTGTTAACCCAACTTGCAGTGCCGGTGGTCATGCGCCTACGAGTTCTGGTGAAGCGCCTCCCCAACTAACAAGCAATTGCGAGTGAAGTTCCGAGTTCAATGACGCAGCAGATGTGAGAGTGCTCACGACTGTCCCAGCGAGTTTGCATACAACGAGCCGCACCCTGACAGCCTCAGTGCAGATATCAGGTCATGACGATTTGTGCGTCACGGAGCGGTCACTTCTGAAAGCGTCACGTGGTCAGTGCTTCCGGCGCACTTGGAACTTTCAGTTTCGGAATCGGAGGGTAGGAAGGACAGAAAATGTCAGCAAATATATCCGAGCCAGATTTTTTTTTTTTTTAATTGTGTAAGCTGGTTTAGCTTTTCAGGGCGACTGTCTTCAAGATGGCGCGTGAAACCAATAATTAAAAATTATTTACAAAATTTAGTTAATCACTCACCAAACTGTGACGATTCTTCGCCCCTGGAATGTCCACCGAGCTCAAGAAACATATTGTGAAGACGGAATTGACGTAGCAGTAAAGATGCCTTTTTTTTTAATTTGTTTCGAATATAAAATAACACTCTGTATAATTGTAGTATGGAAGGAGTTAGTAGTTTTGGATTATTCGCATCAAGTTTCTAATTGAAACCCTCAATTTAAAGCTAAGAATCAAAATGTGCTCTCAAATATAATTAAGTGGTCAATTATACTGAACCCTGTTAATTTTCCTTAAACCTTCTCTGGCGTACACCACTCCGACATTAACCTTTTTTTTTTCTTTGTCCGATGCGAAGCTTTAGGAGCGATCGATCGTTCTAAGAAACGCCCTCTATACGTTTTTATACAATCATACCTGAAAGTTGAGAATCGTGTAGAGTACTCCTATTGAAAATAATTCTAAAGGGCCCATCAGCCTTGGAGGATTATGGGACCTCACAGACCTTCAAAACCCTTCAAAAATACCCTACAGGAAAACCCTTCAGGTATACCCCGCAGAAAAACCCTCCAGCCCCACAGCCCTTCAACCCGTCAGCCCAAACCCCTTAGCCCATCAACCCTTTAGACGCCCAAATAACTGTGAACCATAGACAAAAATGCAGTTAAAAACGTTATTGGAATTTTATTACGGACATGGATTTTTACATGCATATTAAAACTAAAAAAGATGATAAAAACCAACGCTTGTTCAAACCCGGGCGCAAGCAGCTGTAGACGAACGAGATCGTATCAAATAGGAACAACTGTCTTCTTTATCACAACAAAAAATATCTTTCAAAGTACTCACAATGCCGCTGGGTAAATTTTTGATGCACGGTAGTTCAGCTAATAAAACCTAGCAGGTGCACCTCACAGGACACATACAGTCTCAGTAAGCACGTGTAGCGAAAATCACGAACTCGCAAGCAGCACCCGTCACCGCTGAGAAATCCTGAGCACAGTTACGGTTTCGTCCATGATGCCGTCGGGGCGGCGTCTTCGGCGTATTTTTCGCTTGCTGGATGCTTCTGAAGCCGGACGGACGAAGAGGCGCAAGGAACAAGGCGGGACAGCGGCCGTCATCCACCGTCTCAGGAGCCACAGTGCCATGATCCCGGTGAGCATGGGGTGAAACGCTGATCCCGCATTCCAGGCTTGCGGCGAGTAGGCCGACACCGGCCACCATATCCTTGAACGCGCTGAACACGATGGCGCTCGAGCGGTGCTGAATGCGGCCAACGCCGAACTGGGGTTCACCTGCGGAACCAAGGAAGCAACTTCACGGATCAAAACAGACCAAGGGGCGAACCCTCAAAGCCATGCTCACCTTTCTGGAGGAAGCAGGTCCGTCAGGTCCGTTCCAGATATCCACAGCGGTAAGAAGCAAATCGCCCACGAGTAGAAAGAAAATGGCTACAGCGGCATCCTGGCCGTCCTGGCTTCCTCACACCACCCTCTCCCGCCGGGCGCTGGCCGCTGGCCGGCTGGCCGGGCACCAGGCAGTTCTGCACCCTCTCCCCATCGGCGGGCGGGGAGAGGCGCTGTTTGGCTTGTTTTTAGATTCGGAGCATCTCTTGCTCGGGTCTATGCAAGCTGCGCGCGTTCCCCATCACGTGACCGGGGCGGGGTCTGAGCGTGTTTCCCCGGAGGAGGGAAAGGAGGAAAGTTTTCGGCGCGCGGGTCGCAGCGCCAGGCCAGGCCTTTCTAGTGGGGTGAGCTTTCCCCGCAACTCCGCGGCCGTCGTTTTTTTTTTTTTTTATGGCATTTCCCGATTGCTCGCGTCCGTTGCAGCCTAGATCTCGCCGGCCAGCGGAAACCTGCAAGCGCTGTTAGGGCATTTTGCGCCGCCTTACCGTGCGGTCTGATTATACTTACAAAGTTACTCGTGCTACATCAGTTCACCGCTGTTGACTCCACTCGCCTCAAAACGCCGCTCGGCCAACACTACTCGGCCGGCGCCTCGTCAATTCTCCACATGGGGTGGTCGCCCTCAGTGGCCTCCTTGGCGACCGAACAGCCGGCAGTGACAGACAGGTCCAGGAGCCCACTCGTATTTGATAGAAGAGCAGTAATAAAAATAGGACTGTACACACTTACGATCGGCATTCTCCAAATACTGTAAACGACTAAATTTTCGCGAGAACTTAATTTTCGCGAATTTTGCGAATCGCTTACATTTCGCAAAAAATACGTCCCGCGAACAATTCGGGCAATATGTGAACGCTACGGAAGCCACACTCAATTCGCGAAAATTAGAACCCGCGAATAATTTCAAATTCTCAGCTTCGGCCCGATTCGCGAAAACTTGAGCCCGCATCAGAGCGATTTTCAATAGGGACTTCGAAGCTTGTAGTGTTTCTAATACATTATATGAATCATTGAGATGCCATTTATTGTTACAATTCTAGATTATGAAATTTACTGACTACAAAAGCCAAAGAAAGAATTACGACGGGTGACCTTAATAGACAACACCACGTTTTTTATTTTTTTTTATATTTTCTGGTTTAGCACCGTGGCAGCACTTAAAACTACATATACTTCCTCCACGATACACTCCCAGAAAAAAGGATGCAGTCTGTTTTATTTTTTTTTTCCTATAATACACAACAAAACTTCGATTCGACGTGCAGCGCACTGACGTCAAAATGACGGCCTCAAATCATACGAGGGTCTTGATAACGGTGCGATATAACTTAGTGAACAGCTAAAGTACGTACGAAAGCACACACAAAAAACTGAGGGTTTGCAGTTAAGATAAAAATAAACGATTACAAGTTTTTGTATTAAGTACCACGTACATTAGCTATTCTAATAAGATTTACCCCTCGGCTATCAAACCGGTCCTGAAAGTTAATACTGTGGATTCGATGTCAGTGCTCTGCACGTCGCACTGAAGTCTAGTGTTGAATTATATTGGAGAAGAGGAGTGAGACCCCACCCTTTTTTCTTAGAGTGTAGAGCCAATTGAAGTACGGTGTACTGTGCTGCCGGAGGTACGTGGATGAGACACTTGCCATGCCTGCCATAATTCATGATAAAGTTTGCACTATTAAAATATAAGAATAACGTAAAACTGAATATTAACATTTCATAACTTGTGCCTAGAACCTTAAAGTGAAAGGCACCAACGTCACGCGTTGAAAACGGACGGACCAATGCCCCCAAACAGCGCTTCAACGCTGCTCATATGCACGCGGTATGATCAGGAATGCTCAACCAGAACACACAATCAGAAAATAAAATGGGCAGAACCTTTCTACAAGAGCAATATTTGACACATAAAAAAGAGCCAGCCCGAGCTTGTTTGAAACCGGTTCCTCCGCGAGGCAGCTGCGTAGCTTTCTAACTCCGCCATGCAGGCCGCAATATACATAACACTTGCCATTTGCGATTAATGGGTTGTAGTTGAGCTTGGATGCAGAGTAATGCAATTTACCGAACTTCGCTAGGTTCCTCCGTACCAAACAAGTTGCAAGTTATTAGTCATTGCTAACACTCATGTTAATCAATTTCAGCGTTCCTCTTAGAGTCAGCGCATGCCTCTTTGCCTCGCCTCATAAGAACATTTCACAATGAGCAAGCTAGATCTGTTAGCAGCAAAATAGCGCAGCCCAAGAGCCTGACTAATATTTAAAGGATGTGAAAGACCGGGTAGTTTACCTACCAACGCAATCGGATAAGACTTATTATTTCTCTTTTCGCATGTGTCCACGTTTCGTTAGAACTATCAGGATTGTTGTCGAAAAGGACACTACTTCATCATCATCATCGCCCAAGCTAAGGGTAGCGGTTGACGACGTTAGACCTCAAAGCGTAACGTTAGCCCTAACGTAAGGCCTAACGTCAGGCCAGCGCATACCCGCGTCCACTCTCTCCTGCTGCTCTGCCAGCAGTTCGGCTAGCTTTTTAGCAACGATAACGCCGTTGCTATGGAGCAACATGACGCGTCGCAGCCAATGGGAATTCTGCTACAGAAGGCTACAGACAACGTCGGCTTCGCTCCAAGGGACAGTTAAAGGGGTACTCCGGCGATTTTTTTACCTGCCTCAACTAACCATATTTTCTGACTCCCCGGCCTTTACCCTTTCCTGTATGCTATTTAGTATCGCGAAATTCATAATAGTTATTGTGAAATCGGCAAATGAAAATGATGCAAAAACCAACATTTAAATCTTCCCGCACATTTCAGTGCCATGACGTCAGTGGCGGGCAGGCTTGCCAGTCGTGCAAGCAGTGTAAAGAATAAAATATGCCAATCATTTGTTCCGTGCTGGAACGCGGCTACTGGAGCGAGCTTCCAAGGCCTTCATTTGACACCAATCAGTTGGGAACAAATTCTACAGCCCAAAGACTGAACCCCTGCCTTCCACTGACGTCACTTTTTCGTTGTTGCCAGTAGAGACTTTCAGTTCGAAAAACACGGTGAAGACCAAAACTGTAAATTCTATAACTTCGCGAAAAAAATATATTTTGACCTAATATTTGAGATTCTGTTTCAACCATGTTTTTTGGCGAGCTTAGCAAAATTTCAAGAAAATCGGAAACTATGAAGAAATTGCCGGAGTACCCCTTTAATGCTTTCGCATTAAAATGTTTGCTTGATTCTCGACGAGCGCTGCACATTCTGTTTTTTATAAGATACACTTCTGGCTTTGCTTCATTTCATCAAAGGTCTTCCTCAACACTGCCTGGCCTGAATCAACTAGAAGACAAGCCCTGCACCTTTCCCCCTGCAGCCATAACTAGTTGATCGACACAGCGCCGCCTAGTGCGCGTCGGCATCGCCGCCAGCCCGATGTGCAGCTTCTCAAAACAAGCGCGACGCTAGCACACGGCGAGGCCAAGACGGGCGACTCTGCCACCTTGCGGCATCTCTCGTCGACCTTCGGCGTGTTTGCCGCTTGGGAGGGGTCGTGGAGTCACTAACAATGACGTCACACGGATGCCTCGCCTTCTACTGTGGTACAGGTCTGGCTCTCCACGAGCACTTGCGAAAGAGAGCTGTGCTCACACGAAAATAGAAACATCTGCGAAAACTTGGTTTGTTCGCTCAACAATCGTAAGACCGGGATTTCTCGGGAGTTCCTCGAAACAAAGCAGCGATCTAAGTGACGCAACACATGTTTACACGTTAGGCTGCAGAGAACCCAGACGACGACTTTGAAAGAGCGGCATATCTTTTGTTCGTAGGGTAGTAACCTTCCTTTCCGTCACCGCTTATCGTTTGTAGGAGCCAGCGCATCTCTGCAAACATATTAAACTCAACATAAAAAAGAAAAAAAAGCATTTAAAAAAAGAGGACGTTGTAAAACTACAGCCGTGTAAATGTAATAAAGACAAAAATAAACTTCCGCGTAAATGGTGGAATCGACAGGCCTACGTGGTTGAACTAAAGCCACTACGTGCACACAATTAATGCCGTTGTCCCAATGCTCATACATCATGCAAACGACACGATGTTTTCTACAGACATACTGACAGAATTATATGTGGACATACTTCAAGCATTTTCAAAGCATATCTAATCTTCTTACCAGGGTGTCAAACTGGTCATAATTTCGGTTCAGTTCGGGTTCGGGTTGAAGTAGCATTGTATTTTGTTCGGGTTCAGTTCCGGTTTAGGGTAGCGCACATAATATCACTCCGGTTACCGCTTTTAGTAAGCGCAAACCGGTTTGAACCGGTTCCTAACTCGACCTTTAGATATTAACCGAGCACTAGGCTGCAGCCTTTTCTGAGCACGATATACTTGGAGTAGACCCATCCCAATACTACTTCCCCTTCAGGCAGATATGAAAACTCCGCACAGTGACGTGCGCAAAAGACACCATTAGTGTTGCAAGGCTATTACTTGTATATTACTGTTCTTAAGTGAACTATACATAACCGCTGGGCTTTCCATTTTTATGGTGTATTTTGCACACGCAGCTGTGCAGTATTTGAAACTCTGCCAGAAGAGGCCGTATATCCGGGATGGGTGTGTAGACCTTTCCAAAAAAGAGCTTGTGGCCGGTGCCATCTTTAGTGTTCGGGCGTATAGCGCGTGCTTTGCTCGCTTCCCGAAGCCAGAAACACGCACGTGCTTGGTTGTGAAGCTGGGCTGTGATTTTGAAAACAGTAGAAAGGTCTCTAGCTAGATTGCTTGCCCTCCATATGTTCTGGTTTGGTCTGTTTTCCTATGCACACACGTGTTTTTTATACATGCTACCTGTTTTCAGCACACAGTAAGAGGTCACAGCTATGCCCCAGAGTGTCTGACAGGGGAACGAGAGGAAACAAATATGCCGTAAAACACAGAAACAGGGACGTCGAGTGCGCAGTTGGGGTAGTTTATCAAGTCCCGTTAAGCTGTGGTCGTGTATACATCGGCCAGACTGGCCGATCAATGACCGGGCACATAAACACGCATGTATAATGAAATGTGACTACATCTTGACAGCGCTTCGGGTTCCGGCGGAAAAAACGCTGTTCTAAAGATCTCGTGGCGATGCTTTGTCTAGTCACTTTGACTTTTTATCGCAAACAGCGCTCTATGCAAATGACCCGGTGTGAGAGACTCAGACCGAGTCATTTGTACCTGTCAGCCACCGAACAAAGTTCCGGTAGTGCTACCACAGCGAACGACGTTTCTCGAACGCTCAGTTCAATACGATGAAAGAGGACTTCAAACAAAAATGAGAAAATAGTTGAACAGGCCAAATGCTGGCCATGCTAGTCTGGCAAACATACAAAAAAATTTAACAAAGACACATTTTCTTCTCTCCCCCTCCCCCTCCGCCTCCCCCTTGCCTCCATCCAGGGCGCAGCGTGTCGGCGAATCTGCCTCCAACAACCCATGTTTTTTTTGTTTTTTTTTTCTAAGATAACACTCTGAGCACGCAGAACAAAAGATTGTTTTTCATTGAAATGGACCACAGGCGACCCTAGCAACTATATACAGCCGATGCAGCGCGGTACTTGTCCCCCCTTCCTCCAGGGTGTCGCTGTACTCAAGCGGAAGGTCACGTGGTGCACTCTCGGTGCTCGATTGGCTAAATGGCTCATCGACTGCAACTACGGTATATCTTGAGGTCAAACATTCGCTGACGCGTAGGCCTCCGCGCCTCACAATCCGCTCCGACACTTGGACATTTCGTAGCCAAGCGGCCAAGCGGTGCTTTGAAATCGCCGCCGCCACTACCGCGCCACCAGGGTCAATCCAAGAAACAAAAGGAAATTTGAAGCTCTCTACACAGTGTTTTTTTTTCTATTACGTATGCAATAAAACCGAAATGTAAAAATATCTCACAGTATCTCACATTAAAACTTTGGTTTGGGCTAGTTGGTCCATGGTAGGTATCAGGTTTAAAAGCGCAAACAGACAGGGACAAGAGAAAAGAACGCAAACGACAGGGACGAGGCGCTACTCTCAACTGATTTATTGGAAGACCGTTCAACGCTTATATGGACAACTCATCTACCATTTACATTTCAAACAATACCAACAACCAGATGTTGGCATTGGCGCGCCATCTAGTAGGCTAACAGATGGCGCGCCATCTGTTAGCCTACTAGATAAAGAAGTGACCTATCTAGATGGGTGTCTGTAAAGTGTTTTATTGGTTGTTGGCATCGTTTGAAATATAAATGGTAGATGAGTTGTCCATATAAGCGTTGAACGGTCTTCCGATAAATCAGTTGAGAATAGCGCCTCGTCCCTGTCGTTTGTGTTCTTTTCTCTTGTCCCTGTCTGTTTGCGCTTTTTAACCTTATACATCTCACAGTATGTAGGATTAGTCTTGGCATGATATAATCCACGTAAACACTAAAGCGAAATTTGTAATTTATGCAGATGACACTACCAATTTCTTTTCTGCCGAATCCTGTGACGAATTAATTGACATGGCGAACTTCACTCTATAAAACATAAAAGGCTTTGGAGATAGCAACTCACTGACAATCAATATTAATAAGACGAAAGCAGTCATTTTTCGATCAAAAAATAAGTCGGTGCTTATATCGAAGGTTCTCCGCTTTGACTCGTCTCCCATCGAAATTGTTAGTTGTTTCAAAACACTTGGAGCGTTTTTTAGTGAGACAATGAGCTGGGATAATCATATAAACTATATTGTTCCAAAGCTTGCTCAGGTAGTTGGAATCGTAAATCGTTAGCGATCTAGCTGTTTTACCAACGAGCGTTGAATTGTTGCTCTATAAATCACTATTTTATTACCATTTAACGTATTGTCTTCTAGACTGTTGCACATCTACAACGACTAATATAGAAAAAATGTTTTTGCTACAGAAAAAAAATATTGAGAGGAATATGTAATGTACCATATGACTTTCATTCTGCCGATTTATTTAAGATTCGTAAAATAATTGAAACTTATAAACTATATCAGTACAGACTCGGTACAAGTTTTAAAAGTGAAAAAAGGGGATTGTGTTTTCAGGAAAGACTTGCGTCGTAAAGGAACATTTCCCCACATTATTCTACCCACAACGCAGAGAAATGGAGGGTGGACACATAAAGAACAAACTGTAACTATCAAATGTTAAATTTCACACTCCCACATTTACTAAATAGTCTTTGCACTGATAATATTGAGTTTGATAGTTTAACTTTCAAGGACCTGCGCTGATATTTTTGTACGTGATTTTTATTTTTATTCTATGTTTTGCACTTGGGTGAACCTTGGTTTGAACAAATGTGAACCGTAGATGTGCAACAATTTCACTGTATACTTTGCCTTTTTTGTATTTTTTCCGCATGCTTGCTGCTGACCAGTGTACGGGGCCCGAGGGCCAGCCAAGCTACCGGCTGCAGCTTTTTTTCCTTTGAGCCCCCCATTATTTGATGGAAATAAAGTTATTAATATTATTATTAACATAAGAAAAAATATACGCCCGCAAAGTTTCTCATTTAGACCAATTATTGACACACTAGGCCCTCAACCGTTTTCGTTGAACCGGTAACTGCCACATCAGATTATGGTTTCGTTCCGGTTCGGGTTCAATATGAAGTGTTCGATTTCGGTTTCGGTTTAGTTCCGGTTCGGCCAAAAATAACGGTTTTGATCGGGCTTTTTGTTCGGGTTAGGGTTCGGTTCGACACCCTGCTTCTTACACGTGTTTTCTTGGAACATGTCGGTAAATAATGTTGGTATGGCCATTGTGAAATGACCGTCAACAACGAAGAAATATTCCTCAGACATTGTCTGCAGACTTTCCTTCGTATGAGGTACGAATGGTGTGACCGCGGCTTTGGGATGCAGTCCACGCTCCTCCTATAGGAGGACAATATGCCTTCAATAAACCTTCATCGAACGCTCATCCTAATCCTGGAGGAAGGCAATGAGCGCGTGTTGGAGGCCGAGCTTCTCCTGAATTCTTAGCCTGTCACTTCAATGTCAGCGTCTAATAAACTGTGTAGGCTTGCAAAGCGCGTCTTCACAATAGGTACTCGCGTAATGAAAACAGTGAAACAATCATGAGACATTTTACTCTTTGAAGCTTCTTAGCACACGACTTAGACGAGACACAAAAGTTTGAACAAATGTGCGAACACACTTATTGTCTTGATCGGCGGTCATCGTGACGAGAGGTACGTACACAGACTTATTGTTGTCTTGATCCGTGCTCATTAATTCGCGTGGACGACTATCGCCGCCCCGAGGAGCCGGAGGAAACGAAACACGCGGGACGGGACCGCTACCCAGTGGAAAGTAGACACGCGCGACGGGACCGCCACCCCGGGAAAGCGGAAAGAGAGGAAACTAGGGACGCAAGCGGCTTGGAAAGACGACAAAGAGGGGGCGGTGCAAGCGTAGACATGGCCGACGCGGGTCGCACAGCGGCAAATCTTTGAGAAACCTTAATTATATAGCTGAGAGTCTTCTGGTCTTGGAAATGGTACCTATTGATAGATAATCTACTGAATCGGCCTATTGGTAAATTACCCAAGCAACAAAGAGAATCAGGGAATGGTGTTCCACTCGCTGCCCGTGCCGGCGTCTGCAGCAGCATAGCTTCCTCTATTCTCACGAAGCCTGGCAGATCGCCACGAGAAGCGGCCGCCGAAACAGAAAAGGGGGAGCGGCAGACAACGCATTAGAGGAGAGCCACGTGACTGGCGCCCCGCTGCAGCGAGACGCCGAACCACACTTCTCCCGAGCGAACAAGTGTGTTTCGGGCCCTTTCCGCGGCAAAAGCTGTCCGCTGACGTCCCGGTTCCCCTTGAAATGGCTTTTTCATACTCTGGTGAGTTTAAAGGAGGCATTGTGAGTATAAAGGAGGCTATGAAAGCACTAGCTGTTCTAAAGCAAAAGACTAAAACAAATAGGCCTGTAGCTTTCAAGTTTTGAGCAGCGCTCCAGGCGAGCAAAATAGAATATTTGGCTCGCGTTTTGAACGTGCGTCATCACGCTTCCCCACCACAGTTTTTTATACTCCGTTCCATTCTAAGTGCCAGTGTAGCAGAAGCCACAAGAGCGAGCTCCGAGCTTGCAGTGTCCCTTCGAAGGAAGCACGCGCGCTCGTGCAGTGCGAGCATCGTTCCGGGGAACATGTTTTTGCAAGTAGCTTCGGCTTCGCTATCACGTAAAGTGAAACATACGGGCTCACGGAAGCTATAAAAGAACGCAATCAAATGATAAAGCTGAACGGAACGCTGAGGCCGCGAGCTGCATAATTCTTTTTTTTTTTTTTTTTATTTGAGTTTTTTTTTGTTTAGGCGTTTCATTATCGCGCGTCTACAGATGCTGACAGACGCTTGCATTCGAACGTGGCACGTGCTGAATCGTTACAGAATCGAACGTTACAGCGCCGCCTGGATAGTGCTGCCAGCATAACATGGTCGCGTCTTGCGGACGCGCTCGCGCCCCCTGCCCGAGACCAACGGGTCTATGGCATCTTGCACGCGCGTTCGTCAGTGCTTTATTTTGGTTGTTTACTTAGAATATTTTATACGGGGAAGGCGCGCGCGCGCATGGCCGGCATCTGCAGCAGTAACTGTTCTAAAACAAAAACCAACAAATTGCATCTTGGACGCGCGTTCGTCAACGCTTTATTTTGGTTATTTACTTCGAATCTTGTATACAGGGAAGGCGTAGGAGTGCGGCGCCGGCATCTACAGCAGTAACTTTTCTAAAGCAAAAGCTAATATCAAATGGCATCTTGCGCGCACTTTTGTCAACGCTTTATTTTGGTTATTTACTTCGAATCTTTTATATGGAGAAGGCGTACGCGTGCGGCGCCGGCATCTGCAGCAGTAACTGTTCTAAAGCAAAAGCCAATCTCAAAAGACATCTTGCACGCACGTTCCTCAACGTTTTATTTGGTTATTTACTTCAAATATTTTATACAAGGAAGGTGTGCGCGTGCGGCGCCGGTGTCTACAGCAGTAAGCATTCTAAAGCAAAACCCAGAAAAAAAGTGGCATCTTGGACGCGCGTTCGTCAACGCTTTATTTTTGTTATTAGGGAGTTTTAGAATAGCGCACGGTAAAGCTAAGCGTATGCAAAGAATAGCGTCGTCGCTAACCACGTCTTGCGCTGTGCGTGCGCTATTTTAGCGTGCACTATTTTTCGGAAATTGCGTGCGTTGTTCTAAAACTCTCTATTTACCTGGAATCTTTTATACGGGGAAGGCGTACACTCTGAGAAAAAAAAAAGGCATATTCTTACACCCCTTGTCCCACATACGACACCCCTAAATTTGAGTTCGACGTACAGTAGACTGACTTCGAACAGGCGACCCCAACTTTTACGAGGGGCTTGAGAACGGTGATACATATATCTCATTAAACACCTAAAGTACGTATCAAAAACCACAGGAAATGAACACTGAGGTTTTGGAGTAGGGCGAAGAGAACCCCGATAACTTTTTTTGAGTAGTCAGTAACACCTACGTAACCTATTTTGATAAGTTGTACCCCTCGGCAATCAAGTGGCTCGTGAACGCCGTCGGTTCGACGTCAGGGCGCTGTACGTCCAACTGCAGTTTTGAGGTGTCGTATATGGGACGGCGGGGTCTAACAATATACCTCTTTTTTCTAAGAGCGTGGTCGTGCGGCGCCGGCATCTGAAGCAGAAACTGTTCTAAAGCAAAAGTCAATATCAAATGGCATCTTGCACGCGCGTTCGCCAGCGCTTTAGTTTGGTTCTTTACTTTAAATCTTTTATACAGGGAAGGCGTGCGCGTGCGGCGCCGACGTCTACAGAAATAACTGCTCTAACGCAAAAGCCAGAAACAAATGGCATCTTGCACGTGCGTTCGTCAACGCTTTATTTTGGTTATTTACTGCGAATCGTCTATACGGGGAAGGCGTACGCGTGCGGCACGTGCGGTGGTGCGAGCATAGATGTTTTGTTGATGGATATAAAAACAAAATCAAGGGAACCCTAAAAATATTGCAAAAATATTTTAATTCAGAATTCTCCACTTGATGGAGCCGTGCAGCTGGCAGCTTCGAATGCTGCTCCTTTTGTTTGTATCTTGAACCGCCCAGTGCAACTGGGCACTTCCCACTTGTGGGATTTCCCTTGCTGCTACACGTATTGGGAAATGACACGTAGCACACCGGTTCAAACACGTAAACATTTAATGACCGTTATCGCACGCACCGCGATCCCAGAAGCATTCGTGCATATGCAACGACGGCCCTTTATCAGCGGCGGAGCGCCGCTCGCGTGGCCAGTTGCCCTTGGCCCCCTCGCGATGCAGATGACCACTGACGATTGTCGGAGTGGCAACCTGGGCCAAACGCTTTGAATCCCCAAGTTGCCCACACATCTCCCCCCCTTTCGAAAACCAAAATAGGCGAAGTCTTAGAAGGTGTTGGGGGCCTTCTTTCTGGGTCAGCAAGGGTCTTAGCAGATGGGCGAGCACGGGTCCGACGTCAGTACTTCCGGTCAGTATTGATGCGGCTGTGGCAGGTCTGATCTGCGTCACTGCCACCACGTGTCGGACACGAGGGACTAGAAATTAAAACAACATGAGGCCATGGAGAATGATACTTGCCCCACTGTTCATTCAGGAGCGCGGCTAATTTTCTTCACCCCCAAAAAAACCGAAGAGGGAATCAATTGAATGCATTTGAAGATCATGCTACTTGTCGTCGTCTTCAGCGCCGTCTCAAGTTGTGCCGCAGCAGAGACGGTGTGGAATCTTCCGAGAGGTGGTCCGGATTGTCGCCATCTCGAACATGCAGCACATCTACCTCCTCGAGTTCATAGAAAGCATTTAGGTCGGCGACATGACTAGACCCGCACACTTCACCAGATTCGCAATGCACCAGCTCGTAAGACAGATTGTACAACTTCTTACTGACACAAGAGGGGCCCTCCCAAATGTTTTTGCTAAAGAGGCCGTGAAGGCTCTAGCAGCATCACTCAGCGAATGAGTTCGCCTCAGTACCAGATCTCCTACATTTAACTGAAGATTTCTCCTCCACTTGTTGCACTGGTTTGCCTTCTGATGTCTCAAGACATCGAGGCTCTCTCGAGCTTCACACAGGCTTTCCTTAAAGCGCTTCCGGAAACCTTATATGAACTGCGTGGTAGAGCGCCGCATGCTTGCGGGCTCTGTGCAAGGAAGGCCGTTTCCCAGGGCAAACACGAGCTCTTTCCCGAGGTTAAGTTGGACCGGAGTGAAACCCGTGGACCGTTTGATTGTTGTGCGTGTAGCGAAAGCCATTTCTGCCAGTTTTGCGTCCCAGTCTTTATGTCGCTCTATATGCGCTACAAGCATGAGCTTCAGGTTACGGTTCACTCTTTACGCGATATTTGCCTGTGGATTGTACGGCGAAGTTCGTTTCTGCTGTATCCCTACCGCTTTACGGGTATCCACGAATACGTTGCTAACAAAATAAGAAATGTTGTCCGTAATCAGCGTTGCGGCAAAGCCAAAGAGCGCGAACGTCTCGAAAAGACAGTCCCAGATTTCCCTTGAGTTCAGTTAACGCACAGAAAACATTTCGACCCACTTCATGAAATGGTCGGTCACCACTAGCAAATATTGATTGCCGCGTGGGCAACGGGGAAAGGGACCGACAACGTCACAGGCAGCATACTCCCAGGGGTACTTGCTTTCGACCGACTGCATTAAACCTGGTGCTTGGCCATCTCGTGGTTTCGCCTTCTGACAAACCGTGCAGCTACGTGTGTAGCTCATTACATCCTACCTCATGCCCGGCCATGTTGCTATTTGGGATAAGTTATCGTAAGTTTTGCTCCCACTGCTGTGGCCTGCCAAGGCGGGATCATGCATATATCTTATAAATGACCTACGTAGTTTACGTGGTATTACAGCTCGAAATGGCGGGTTGCTAAACCCATCGTCCGCCTGGGGAATGTATCACAGCAGGATGCGTTGCTGCTCAGCCGGTATGAGTCCAAGTCTCTGAGATTCTCAGCGTCGGCTGCGTTTTCTTCTGCCAGCTGGTGCCTCAGCTTCTGACAAAGTTCATCGGACAGCTGGGCCGCCCTGAGCTCCGCTCTGCTCACGAGGGTTCCCCACCGGGAATCTGGTGATGGGAGCTACATTGGCCAGTGCCACCAAGTCGGGACCCACCAGAATTTCCTGCTCGAGAAGTAAAGCACGGTACAACGCATCTGCAACGTGGTTAGCCTCCCCCCCCCCCCCCCCCCTCCCCCGCTTGTACTCGATTATATATTTGTAGCGCTGGAGCGAAAGGGCCCATCGAGCGAGTCGTCCTGCAGGGTTTTTTAAAGCCCTTTGAGCCACGAGAGAGCCACACTCTAAGAAAAAAATTGAGAAAAAAGTAGCAACTGACGCGCCCCCAAGCGGACACGAGAAGAAGGGATGGACGAGACGTTTTCCTCCTTCTCCAGCCAGACTGGAGAAAGCTTTCGCCCTCCCGACTTATTTTCTTTCGGTTTTCTTTTTCGAGCAGGACGCGCACGTTGTTTAGTAAATGCTGTTGAGTTGATTGAGCTTCAGCGGTAGCGAAGGCCGCCTGTCATTCCGTCTTCTAGTCCAAACGTGCAGAACATTTCGGTTGCATTGACGTTTTTATCACTAATTTTATCAAACGAGCAAACGAAGCCGCTAGAAACAGCGAAGTTCAGGAGCAGTGCCAGCAGCGCCACGTACACTGGGAAAGATGGCCGTCTCGGGATTGCGGAACTCACGCGGAACTGCAGTAGCGAAACCACGCGGTACTGTGTCGACGTTTTCGACGTTATGGAAATCGCAGGAACTGCGTCCAAGACAGGCAGGTTTTGCTGCCGGCTGCCTGTGTGCCTTCCTTGCTGAGTTTGGTTCTGCTTTCCGATGCTGAGTGCAACCGGCGTTCAACGTGGTTCTGTGTTTGTGCGTGTCAGCAACATAGCAGCAGCATCGTGATGGCGGTGTTGTGGGTTGTGAACAGAAGACTGGAATTATCGCCGATGTGACCGTGTGTTCGCGTATCAGTGGTGTAACAACAAGATGAGACGGCGTAAACTGTCGGGCATTGATGCCGCTGGTCGGGCCGTGATCGGAGGGGGCGGGGTGTCGCAGGTTGACATTCGACTTTACATTAAAAAGTTTAATACCACTTGAGGAATTAGGTGCAATCGATCGATGTGAGGATAGTCATGTTGGAACGCTGGTCTGAACAGTAAGCTCCTATCGTACAGTGGCTAATGTGACTGTCGGTTGTCTCGTCCCCGAGAGCGATTGCGCTCTGGGGAAAGGACTGAACAGTACGAAATAATGACGGAAAGTACGTATATTTACAGTGTGGAATTTTAGCATAAAAGAAAATACTAGGTAAAATAAAAGAAACGCTACCCTTTATTTTGCTGTTTAAATATACTACGGTTCCTGGAGAAACTGCCCTCAAAGTGGCGCGCTGGGATGAGCGCTAGAAGTTTTCGAGCTTGCCACGGCGTAGCTCCGTACACTTAACACCTGGCGCAAGTCGCTGCTTTGACTGCATTCAAATTCATCGAAAAGCGATTTCCCAGCCCGTGAAGCATCGCTTCCAGCTGAGTGAATATCCGCTCTACAGAGATTAATTCAAGACGGCAATTGCAGCCTTGCGCGAACAGCACAAAGAGAAAAACAAACACTACAGTAGAAATAGAGGCTACGACGTGCCGTGCGGGGAAACAAACTCATGGCTTCGAACCGCATGCGAGCGGCTTGATTTATTGGATTTCAAATAATTACGGCTTGATCGAGCGTTCGCTTTTTAATAAGAGATTCATCCCCTGGGCCATTCAAAATACTCGCAGAGGTATGACATTGCTGGAAAAAAATCTACATGCTCGGAATATTTTTTGTTGCTTATTCAGTCACCGAGAAATTCCGTACGTTCAAAGCGACATGTATAAAAGACGGAAACGCAGAGATCGGGTGTAATTTACTTGTTTTCAAAACTCTAACTAACTATCGGGTGTAGTGTTCGGTTTAGTGTGCCGTCGTATTGATGTTTGAATCTGTCATGTATGTGAATGTGCTCAGTGTATGTTCAACTGGTGCTTGTATAGGGAGTATTCACTGGCGGCCATATCTGTGTGCGCGAATGCTGAGCGCGTGCTGACGGCGAGCTTCCACAGTTCTTTTGCAACGTGCATTCCGCACCATCAAGAGTGCCGGTCTTAGCAGGCTATTAATGCGAGCTCGTTCTGAGCATGCGCTCTAAACAGCACCCACAAATATGGCGTCCAGTGAATACTCCCTATACTTCGTCTCACCTTAGTATGGACTATTGTTAGCCGCGCGTGCTAAAAGCGCGAGCTAGTCGCTTTGAATGAAGCAGCGGCGGCTGCACGAGCGCTCGTGCAGCAAGTGCTCTAGTCAAGGCAGTCAAGGCTGGCCGCTCGCGCTAGCACAGCCTTCGCGGTTAGTCCATGCTAGGGTGAGACGAAGTATAGTATGCGTAATGTGTGTATAGGGTGTATTCACTGGCGGCCATATCTGTGTGCGCTAATGCTGAGCACGTGCTGATGGCGAGCTTCCACAGTTATTTTGCAACGTGCACCCCGCACCATCAAGATTGCCGGTCTTGGCAGCCTATTAATGCGAGCTCGTTCTGAGCATGCGCTCTAAACAGTGACCTCAAATATGGCGGCCAGTGAATACCCCCTATAGTAGAGGTTCCCGAAGATCCCGAAGCGCAATAGTGGCCTGAGGAAATAAAAATATTTTTTGTAGAACATGAATTGGGCAGTACCTAGCGCCACCTAGCCTAGCTACTTGCAATTACTCTGCTTGACCCTGCCATCTGGTGGCAAGCGATTTTACCTTCTTTCCCGCTATGCGATAAACAGCGGCTTCGAGTTTGTTCTTTTGAGAGCGGCTTTTGGTTTCGCGGATTAGGTTTGCCATTCCTCCGTGATGCGCGGCTGACGAAGGAATTGTGACTCGAGGAACACCAAAGGTAAGACGTAAAGTGCGTGAAGTAGCTGGGTATCGGTTGTCTCCGTTTAACATCGCAGTGCTGTCGACGAGAAGACTGAGTAACTGCTTTCGAAACGCAAGTTTCTGTACCTGTGGGGGGAATCTGGCCTCGGAAATAAACACAGTTTGCGGAAAGCTCGAGTTACGTTTTTATTTGCTGCTCCTCTCGTCCCGTACAAGAGACGTAGCGTCCTCGTTAAGCCTTATTGAGCTCGATTTGCTCGATTCAGGGCCGCCATAATGAGATGCAGACGACGGAGGAACTAGTTGCCCCCCCGCTTCAGGGACGAAAGTTTCTCCCTTTCTAAAGGAACATAGGTTACAAGACCGCTCCTCCCCTAAGGGAGGACTATCGGTACCCTTTTTTCTACGAGTGCATTAGGTCAGTCTGAATGCAAAACAAATCGCCGTTTAGGTACGTGTCAAACTGCTTAAGCGAAAAAAATAATTGCCAGACACTCTCTTTCGGTTATTAAGCAGTTTCGCTCCGCATCGAATAGTGTATGACTGGCGAAAGCTACGGGACGAAGAGCGCTGTTATATTCCTGCAGAAGAACTGCTCCACGTCAATAATCGCTTGCGTCGGTCTGCAAGATAACCGACGATTAAAGTCAGGCAGATTAAGAAACGCGTTTTCAGTCGCAGTCCCTGAAAGACACGCAAACGCGGTTTTCCGCTGTTACCCCCAACACCACTTCGTTTTTTTTTTGTTTGTGGAGCAATTGATTGAGAGGTTCCGTTATCTATGCGCATTGCGGAATGAAAACTCTATAAAACGCAGTCATCCCGAGATACCTCTGTAGTCTTTTGAGGTCATGAGGGGGTGGGTACTCCGTTATAGCGCGCAATGTATCTTCATTCGGGCGCAGTGTGCCGTTATTTACAACAACTCTAAGAAGGTTGATTACAGGCGAGGTCAACTGAACTTTATCTGGATGAATCGTAAGGCCGGCCTGACGCATTCGTTCAAGTATGATGCGAAGGTGCACGAGATGCTTTCTGAATGTTCGTGAAAACCCCACTACGTCATCTATGTAGGCCATCGCAAACTCGTACTTCGCGTCACCGAGGACAACGTCCATAAGGCGTTGAAAGCTGGCGGGAGAGTTTTACGAACCTAAAGGAAGGTCAGTGAATTCGAAATACACCCTGCGGCAAATGATGCAGCATTCTTTACATCAGCCGGATGAACTTCGACTTGGAGAAATCCGCGGCTGCAGTCGATGGTTGTGAAAACAGTCGATGAGGAAATACTGGGAAACAGGTAACTGTCCCCGACTCACACTTCATTTAGGCGCCAGTAATCAACACAAAGCCTTGCTGAGCCGTCCGTCTGTGGAGCAAGGACCACCGGGGAAGCCCATGGGCTTTTTGTCTGACGTACTGCGCCTGTGTGAATCATTTCCGATAGCGCCGTGTCAAGAAGTTTGCGCTTGTGAGTACTTATGGGTCTCGGATTGCACCACCGGGGGGTACATACTTGGTTTCGATTTGGTGCCGTAGAAGATCGGTTTTTCCAGGTATTTCCATGAACATTGGCGAGATGGGTTCCAGCAAGAGCTGGAGCTGCTTCTGGTTGTTTTCTCTGGAACACTTCTGCACGGCTTTGAGCACGCTCCCTCGAAGTAAAGACATCTGCCCGGCAAAGTTTACCGGAAACGCTTGGCCGTGAATACAATCCTGCCGTCTGGTAAACGGCGTTAATTCCGCTTCGCCTCCCAACCAATATCCAGGTTGGGCGAATTCTGGTAAAACCTGCTCCGCTGAAATAAAATCCCGACCAAGGTTCATGGGCACTGGCAGTCCAGGGATGTGCACGCAACGTTGTCTTTGTTTTCTGCCAGGAAAGTAAATTCGTAACCTCACTGCGCCGGCAGCAAACAGTACAGACCCCGGTGCTACCTGCAATTTCACGTTCGCTGACCGGAGATGTATCGGTTTCTTCTTACATTCCGCAAATACACTATCCCCAATAATCGATATGTTTGCACCAGTATCTAAAAGAGCGGCCACTGGGGTGCCTAGTACATTCACAGTCATACCAGGTTCAAGAGACTTGGGTGTAGCTTCGATTCTACTCACAGCTGGGACGAGCACTGTCGGTTTCTCGGTTGGAGAGGTTGTTCCTATATCCCCCCCATCGGCTGGTGAAAGTCCATTGGCTCCCGGCCAACCAGAGCGACCATCCTTGGTGTTGAGTACTAGAAACCGGCTCTCACGCTTTTGATTGGGCCGAAATCTGGCGGGCCGACGTTTGGCTGAAAGGGAATCGCATTAGGGTCGATCTCTAATGCAGTTGTTTCGGGTAGCTTACGACCGAGAATAGTGTAAGCTGGCCGCCTGGGGATCAGTGCAAAGGCAGACGCACCGGGAGTCTCGTGACCAAGAATGTTGTGAGCTGGCCGCCGGGTGTCGATGCAAAACACGCCGGGAGTCTCACGACCGAGAATGGTGTGAACTGGGCGCCCGGGTATCGGTGCTAATTCAGACACGCCAGGAGTCTCATGACGGAGAGTGTTGTGAGCTGGCAGCCCGGGTGTCGATGCAAAAGCAGACACGCCGGGAGTCTCAAGAACGAGAACGGTGTGAGCTGGGTGCCCGAGTGTCGATGCGAAAGCGGACACGACGGAAGTCTCGCAACGGAGAGTGTGATGACGGAGCAAATTGATGGACGGCCACTGAGGGTCAACGGAAAAGACACAGTACACCGGTTCAACAACACGTAAACATTTAATGACCATTATCGCCCGTGCCGCGATCCCAAAAGCCTCCGCGCCTACGCTGCTACGGCCCTTTATCAGCCGCCGAGCGCCTCTCGTGTGGCCAGTTGCCCTTGGCCCTCTCGCGGTGCAGATGACCAGTGACGATTGTCGGAGGGGCAACCTGGGTTAAATGCTTTGAATCCTCAGGTTGCCTACACACCACTTCATGACATAATTTACTCTCCCCTCGCCCTCCCCGGAAAGGCTTGTGATCAAAATGTCAATGGAGGCAAAATGTGTAAGACATAGAAGTGCTTGACGTTCAGGGACTCAGCGCACCTTCGGCAAAACAACCGAGACGTCCAGGTAGCCACCGAGATCCAGCCAAGCTAAGACATCAATGTGCGTAAGTGTTCACCTTCGGAACTCCTTGACGCGTATTGGCGTAGAACTCTGCCGAACATTTATATTCGGTGAGAGTGTGTTGCCGTTCGTAATTCTTACGCTAAGTGTATAAACTTCCAGTTGTTTTTGGACAGCCTTGAGTGCCTCACTCCAGCGACAAGGCTTGAGACAATCACGAGACCAAGACAAAGCATTTAAGGTCCTTACAACACAGCGTGCAAAAGACGAGAACACAGAGTAAATACAAGAGCACAGGAATAGCGCTTGTCCTGTGTTCATCTATTTACTCTGTGTTCTCGTCTTTTGCGCGCTGTGCTACCATTCTTGTGGATATGCACCAACTAGACCACATCGCCACCTTAACTCAGTAGAAATTAATCAGATAGAAATTAATTGAGTAAATTACTAACCACCTTAAAGTAAGTAGCGAATTACTTTTGAAGTTACTTTTACATATTTTATGGTAAATGAAAAGATACATAGGCTTTCAACTGTTTGCGAAATTCTGCTAGCCAATTGTAAAGCGGCTTCTGTATTCGCAGAAATGCCTTAATAGTTGGTTCTGCTTCCGCGTGCCTAATTGCTTTGTATTTGTTTAAGGTTTTTGGTCAATTATAAACTGCGAATGAAAAATTTCTACTTTGAAGTTTACCACTTCCTGAGCTGGATTTTGCAGACAATGTTTGCTTATTTACAGTATTGCGGAAAGTACATCTAAAAAGTACTTCAAGCAAAGACTTAAAGTAAAAACGCTCGCATTGCTGCAGCCGTTCAAAGCGTCAGGGCCGCATGGTTGTTGCTCCGTGCATGACGAAAGTCGATGGGGCGCGGTTGCGCTTTTTTGCAGATTCTGACGGAAACGTTGCGATTTCCTCAGCCTACAGCGCAGTTGCTAAAGCTTTGTCAGACAACGCGCTCGGTTCTTAACCCTGTCTCTCGCGCCTTGCCTTAGTGCAACGCTCGGAGGTAGTGTCACTATATATGCTACAGCCAGAACATCTGGAGTTTTCGTAAGGGCATCCCGAACAATCGTTTAGGCGTATTGCGGATTGCCTAGCTTCTTAAATTTAGAAAGTGGCTTTTCTTTCGCCTTTTTGCCAAGCAAAAAATGCACTGACATGTGGCAGATGCAACGTCGGGCAGACTGGAGGGCGTGTTAATGATCGCTTTTGAAATAACCAACACTTTTTACAAGAGATGGGGGGTCGTATTTCTGTGGATTGCAGACGCCGTAATAAACCTTTCACACTAAGCGTTCCACACATGCGTGACGCGGCCATAACTTTAGTTCACACCAGGTACGTGGTAGTGCAAGAGGCGGCTTGTTTTGTCTCGCGCTCTAGGCGGGAAGAACTCCAGCGAGGTTGTCGCACGTGCAGAAAGACTAAATTTCCCTCGATTTACTCCGGTAGCGGCGTCGTCAAGGCACAGCCACACTAGCGGAAAGCGTTCCGGAGCGGCAGCCGGCCGCCGGCATGTCGCTGTAGCACCCCGCAGTGAGAAGGCCACACTGTCGTCCGTCTTGCCGTCGCGGCACAGTTGTCGTGTGGCACATCTTATAAGCACGCATTTTTCGACCTACTCGAGATTGAGAGCAATCTATTGAGCGTAGTCGTGGTTTTCTACACTTTCGGCACGTTCCATAAACCATACTTTGACGTCAGCTCTTTACAGGGTCGTTTTGATCTTCGCTCTCTATCTACGTGTCTAAATGTCAAACTAATCTTCACTTTTTTTTTTTTTTTTTTTTGCCTGAGCCAAGGCAAGTCATAGTGTTGGTATCGTGACAACCATGAACACCTTACCGCACAACATTCGAAGCATTTGTGACGACGGGCAGTGGCAACTGCCGTCCAGGGACGTTGGCTGCCGTATTGGCTCAGCTCCGCAGCTCGTGATTTGACGAAGCTAGCAGCCTTGGTAGCCTCAGGCGCAAAGGTTGGCTTGGGCACCGTTGTCACCATGTAACAGGTGGCCCCAGCGGCCGAAGCGACGTGCGCTTTGAGGAAGTTTGCCGACCTGCAGCACGGAAGAGTTCATAGGGGACCAGTGGTTCCGACGGTCTGGACCTCAACACGACGATGCCGTTTGCGGTGCACCCTGGCGAAGAACATCCACGGAGCTGATGTGCGTTGATTGATCGACGGATGGAAGAGATGGAATATTGATGGTCCAAGCTACCGACAAAGCGAAAATGTTCAAAACTGACCCAAGTGTCAGATGTAAAGAGCTCTTCGGTAGAAGGACGCTAGTCGCCAGGAATGCCTAACGCAAATGTAAAATTACGCTGGTACAAGCCCACTTATTCACTTCCGCACTTTGTTGCATAGTTGTCATTAATTTGTGAATGTGAAATGATGATTGCTCGTTAGAGGAGTCATAATGGCCGCATGCCTAACGATTGTAAACATGAGTGCAAGTAACGGAACTTGGCATGGTTTCCTGTCTGATGAATGGAAATGTGATGGTATCTTGTGGGAATGATACGAGCTGCTTTTTTCTAATTCACGTTTCTGCTCCAATTGGGTAGCGATGACATTTAGGGTAAAGGTGCAAGTCTTGTCTTTTAGGTGGCATTGAATGAAGACGATGGCGAATTGGGTAACTGCTAAGGGAAGTTTTATTTTTCGTTTTTTTCTTATTACGGTGGAGCATAACCTATCGAACATTTAGAGAGAAATATTTTTGCAATAAAATATCTGGGCTCTTTCTGACACTGCGTGAACTTAGTTAGTAACCAAACGCGCCACCCGCCGAAAAGTGAAACTATGTTGTTTTTTTCTTTTATTTTACAGCTTTATATAAAAAAATAATATTAGACCAACTATGTAGAACTCAACCAAAAAGGCACGAGGCTGGCCTGTTTGCACGTGCGAACGCAATCATTCATGAGATAGAAAGAGAAAAATTCAAGGGACACTTCTGGTTTGAAGTTATAAAAAAAAAAAAAATAAACCGAGCGCACCATCTGATCGTTATTGTTTCGGAAGAAAGATTTATATCTGTATTTTTGAAAACAACTTATTCAAATACGCCATCCCGAACCTTAAATGCTTTAGCTTAGGAAAAATTTCCAGTCGTGTGCAATACAAAAAAAAAATGTTAAGGATGTCCGTGTTTAAGGAATCATTGTTTAGAGAAAGTGCAAAACAACTGCGCAGCTCTAGTCCGTGTCACTATTCCAACTATAACTATTTATTTCGTTCTTTATTCCTGTGGTTTGTTACTTATATTTAATGACGTGCGTACTTTGTCGGTCGCACTGTATACTCCATATTGTTATTTGATCTCAGACGGTTTTATAGATACGAGTTCAAACACTGATTGTCTATTAAAATGGGGTACAATATTATAAAGTAAAAAAGTCAGCAAAAGTCACTGTCAAAGCGTCGGACAGTTACTATTGTCGCTTATAAAAAATAGCGTTCATAAACTTTGCCTTGACCAAAGAAGCAAACATAAAACAGCATTGTGTAGTTAAAGAAAACCGTCAAAAATGTCTTCATCAAACAATCCACACTTTTGCCTCGGATGTGGCGCCACCGGTTAGCTAATATTGAGACTTAATTGTGCGTGTGTTTCGGGGTTTTTTAGGTGGAAAACATTGTCGCCATCAGTCTTGATTTCTCCACGTTCCTCGTCTTGACTTCTAGTGTAACAGCTTTATGTCTAGTTTCTGTGGCTCCGTTACTTTTCGGTGACCACTGAAGATTGCCGAGGACGATGACATCCCGTACCCGTTTCAGCCTGACTGCTTGGTTGAGAAGCCACATAAGTTCGCGGGCCTATTGCAAGTCGAGGTGTGGCGATATCTGCACTTTAAGACGGACCTGCTATGACAGGCGCACCAAGGATGTGCTTTTCATGAAGAGGGTTACGCCCGCCCCGTGAGGGGGGACACCTAAGGTGACTCTCGGATATGCCTTATCCGAGGCGTCTGCCTTGCGTCAATGAAGGCGGCGCCGTACACGGTATCGGCGTGGTTCTCGAAAAGCACCGGGAGACAAAGTCATGGGCGGCATTGGTAGGCCGTCACTTCCTGCCTTTGGTAGGCGCGCGATCTTTGTATCACTCGTAGTGATGGAGCGAACACAGTCGGCACAATGTATGGGTGATGTTTAGAGAGCGATGGTTTTCCTGTTTAATAAAGCGGCAATGCAACTATCGCCCAACTTTCTATCGTACGTATCTGAGGCGCTACGAGTGTATCTGACCTGTGACGAAGTGAGCTCCGCACACTGTGAACGACTTGATTTACTCGAGCTCGATATTTCGCGAATTTCGGGAAGTGTGGCTTTCGGGAATATTTCGCAAACAAAAAATTTTGAGAGTGGGAGTGGTTTGCTATGCATTATTTACCACAGGGCAATATATTAGCGGGATTTATTTTTCGCGATAATATTCAAGTTACGAAACTCGCGATAATTAAGTCGTTTACAATAGTCAGGAACGCTCATTTGCCTCTCAAGCCCTTGTGGGGCATGACTGGTCAACCTCCTTCACGGCACTAATCACCGCCGCTCTGACATCAAGGCCGATTGTAATCGGAGGAAACCGAAAAGAAAAAAACACTCGGCCTGCCAAGGTCACTGCTAATTCCGACATCAAAGGCAACACAGTCCTTTGGCGTCGTCCAAGCATACAGGGAATCACACGTCACCACTCGCGTCAAGCAAAATGGCATCCTTGTTTTCCCCCAGCCTAATTCGGCCTGGCACCCCGTGAGTTGTCTACTCTCGAACATGCAAGTCAGAAAGGGGTGGACTTTAGTGCTCATTGTTATTGGTTTAATTGGTAACTCCGGTCAAAATTTTGAAATTTGGGATTACGACATTTTTGAGCTCCGTCATCACTAAATTACAAGGTATATATATATATATATTTTTTTTTTTCATTATGGTGTGTAGTTTTATCAATATCACGGCTCAAAGTCTTGTTTCGGGCTTCCAAAGACAAACAGAAATTATCTGCTAGAGAGACGGCAACACTGATCATCAGCTGTAAAACCGCGACCTAACGTCACCATGGTGCTAAGGTACGCGGCACAACGTGCAAAATCAACCGCAGCTCCACCGCAACCTGCCGCCAAGGGTGTGCTAAGCTTAGTACGTGTTCCCCTGTTTTCTTTGACTAAAAGCTAACCCGCTTGCCACCCGCTAAAGATCAGCTGGTAGCATCTTTAAAATCTGTTTTAGTAGACTACCCGTCTTCACCTGGACGCATTATTTTGTCTGTGATTATATTTCATGCGACGAGTCATTAAACAAAAAGAAAGTTAACACGTGCTTAAGGAGAACGATTGTTGTCCTTGAAGGGCAGGGGGATTCGCAATGAGTGTTTTGCCAAGGATCAATGCTTGTGGTACTTAAAAAAAAGAAAGTTACTGTAAACAACTGAACATTCGAAAAGGACCTCACTTTCGAAAATGTCACAGAATTGCCCGAATTCGCAAAAAAAAAAAATAGGTCCCGTGATTATGTGTTTTTAGGTAGCGAAACAATATCAGACCACCACGATCCGCTTATATTAAAACCCGCGAGTAATTCCAGATTTTCAGGTTTGGCCAGATTTGCGAAAATTCAAGCTCTCAAAAATTAAGCTTTTTTTAGTATTTTACATCGTTTCTCCTCTACTTGGAAACGCTGCAGGTCACATTTGGAAGAGCGTTGGACAAATCCGACAAAACATTTGCGTAACATTAAGTTTTAGTTGACGTCAATCGAACGTGTTCATGAATTCCAACGTCAAATGCGTAACTACGCAAGTCCCCACAGCCCCTTTTTTCGTTTTGTTATCGCTTTCGGGTTGGCACGATCTTGAAAGCTCTACAGCTATTTTGTATATATTTGCGTTTTTTTTTTTTCATTAGCCTCAGTTTCTACTTATATAAAAGACCGCCGGTAGTTTCGACTACTTTGCTTAACATCGGCAAAACGTCTTGCTGCAATATTTTCTTTTGCATCGGTTCAGGAGTTGTGAGTATTTGTTCTGTCATCAGCTGTATGTTAGCCGTAACTGGGATTATAAATTCTGGACTCTAGTTTGAACAAAATCCCCAAAAATGGATTGCAGTTTTTTTTTCTCTAGTTTAAGCAGGCTCTTTATCCCTAGCTATTTTTTTATAAAGAACCGCAAAAGGGCAAAATATGTTAATTGACTTAAGCAAAAAGGCGGTGCAATTGGTCATTTGGAAAGACGTTTACATTGCTATTTACCTCTAAGAATTGCATGATCATTTACAACAACCACGCCCAATGACACTTTATAGACATTTTTTAAAGGTGAAAAAGTTTCTGACTTTGTTATTTTTCGAGTTCTTCATGCACCGCGGGTATTGGCACTCCGAGAGCCAAATTTTGTCTAGTGTGAGTACTTAGACAGCGTCGCTCGTCAGGAGAGTAACACGTCTATACGCTGTAGAAAAGCAATAGACCCTTTCACCAATGCCGTGCCATATTTCGGCGCCGGTATATAATTACGCGCGACAAGTGGGTCGCCATTAAAGGGGAGGCGGTGGCGCAGGCCAGTAGGCCCAGCACGCTGTAGCGACCGCGTCGCACCTTTCCAGGTGGGATTTTAGTGCTGCGCAGTACTGTGCAAGGGGAAGGACGATAAAATAACTTCGAATCAAAGATTAAGTTTTGTGCTTTGTAGCAAAAAATACAGCTGTCGACAAATATATACTTACCAGTACATTACGTGCGTGCAACATGCTCGATATGAATGGACTCATGCGGAAGGATATACGCGCGTGCACGGCGATATTTTATGAGAGCTCGAGCATTAAAAGAATCCTAGCTACGATCATACCAACAAAACTTTGTCTTATGAAACTTTATGCGGGCGTGGCGTATCAACGATTCTGGAACTTGGCCTTCTTCAAGATGTCCCTTTCTTTCTTTCCCGAGCAATGCCATTTTTCTAAGCAACAGGGTAAATGCTATGAAACCACAAAGGGGAAGAACACTTAATAACTAAAAGCAATGCGGAGCGCAAGTTTGTCTGCGTCTCTGCACCCAAAGTCATGGACATCCAAGTTACCAGTAATGCGTTACGCACATGTCTGAACTGAACTCACGGGGCATTGCGCGGGTAGCCCAAGTTGAGCAAACCCCCGCGTAGCCAAAGTGAGACCCTCCGGTGTACTCCGTGACTCCGTCCCCAGCCCACGTGGGCGTGCGCTCGCGTTTCCCACATTTACGCAAGGGGCTGCCCCAGCCCACTTTGACCAGGTGGGGCCCACGTAGTCCCCACTTCATGTGCTACCTTGGTTCCCCACTATACATTTGTAACTGTTTCTTCCATATACTTTTTGTTTTTGTTCTGCTTCATAAACGAGCTTCATCAACGCTTTTTGGAGCGCATCGAAAAGTTATGAACGATAATCGAGTTTATTTAAAAGTTGGAAAACTCTGTGAAAACTGCAGTTTGCTCCATATTCATGAGACCCCGATTTGCCTCAGTGTCGCCACAAAAACAGAAGCAATCTTAAAGAAGGTTGTGTTTCAATACATAGTCTGCAGAAAATCCAGTCACTGATTTTGATAAGAGTGGCGTATGTTGTTTTGGTCCGTCGAGTAAGAACTTAGACTTTCTGTTTGCGCTTGCATAAAAAAATGGCTGGCGGAGCACTTTAGATCCTTAGTACTCAACAAGTAGAAAAAAAGTCCAGAAGAGCTTAAAAAAAAACGCACAGTTGTAGTTGACTGAAAGCAAGCAGAGAAGAGGCACAGGATCGTCAAAAGCGATAGTACTTTGCTCTTTTTTTGCGGGGCTTTGTGACGACGCATATTTTGTATTGCGAAAACAAGAGTGTTCCCAGCGCTTGAAAAGTTTCATGCGAGATTTTTACCTCGCACGAACCTCTATGAATACGAAAGGTTTGAGTCCGAAAATTTGATAGGATATCATTTCAAAATGGGTGGTTTTTACAACAAAAATATGAAGCAATTTGCCTGCTTTTATAGGATATACAGATCTTGAAACGTAACATCCAACATACTTCCCATGCATCAGTTATTTCGATAGGTGTTAAATGAAAGCCAACAATTTGTAAGACTAGGTGCCGACAAATAATTAATAATTGGACACGGACAATGAGGGCCATCCTCTGTATAAATAAATAAAGCAACAAGATTTAGGACATAGGCTATATGCCTATGCTCTATAGGGTTATCTATATGTTAGAGACCAGATTTTGGCAGTAGCAGCACCGTTTTGACCACACCTGACTTTATACTCGCTATGGTGCAGGCTAAGAATAGGTAGAAGGCGTGTTCTTCAAGCCAGCAGCTGCTCCATCAACTGAAGACACGTGTTAAAACACGTCCGCTTATTAGCTGCAAAAGGCATCTTTTGATTCGACAAAGGGCTAGAAGCGCTACGTGCTGCCACTGAACTGGGGATACAAGAATCGGCTGTCTTGGGACACCACCATTTTGGCAGCAGCGGCACTGTTTTCGCCACAACTGATATTTTACACGAAACGTTGCAGGTTAGAAAGGTATTTTATTACTCTTGTATTAAAACTAAACTGCGTTTTATTTGCGGCGGCTCCAACTTTGTGTATTGTTTGTGCTGGATTATTTACCTTGCACTTAAGGCGCAATATGAGGTATAGTAGTAGACTGCCAATTGCACGAACCATGTCTAACATTTGCTTTTGTTGCGATGTTGAACTGAGAGACAACGAGATTTCAATCAAATGTGCAGTATGTGGTAACTCATAACATAGCTACTTGTTGCAGCATTGCGGAGTCCACCCTTTAATCTCAAGGTGATGCATGGCGCAACGCTTGGTTTTGTGAAACATGTAGGACGGCAAGTCTAGAGGAAGTCAGAGTGGGAAGCAGACGGATGTCTGCGAGACAGTGCGTGTGATCGCCTTACGTTTGTGCGTAAAATCGTGATGAATCCGACAAGATCATCAACAAACAAAAATATATTTTGGCTGCCTCCTGGCGACATAGAGGTTTCAACCTAGGAACATAGGGAAAATCTGTACGATTGAAAAGAGCTGACTAAAGGTACGAGTCGGCTCTAGGATCTCGGCTTTCTGCTCTTAAAGGCGGGGCAAGTATAGATAATGCTAATAAACAAGAGTTATGCGAGCGATCGTCGCATCCTGGCGTTCCTGACCTGGCTCCGGTCTGGCTCCTGAATACCATATCCGAGCTCATCCAGTCTGGAAACCCCTCACTCGCGACAATGCCTACCGAAGGATGAAATGGCCTGAGGAGTACTCCGCGCGCCGGGAGTCTCGGAGGCCATCCTTGGGTAACGCGTGGCCATTAAGTTTTGGTTTCGATTGGAAAACCTCACTTGATAAAATAAAGTCACGAAGAAAAAAAACTCTGCTCAAAATTAACAAATATGCGAGATCTTTCATTTTTATAAGAGTGTACGTATCGCCTACACATACAAATATAAAGATTAAAAAGTTTTTTTTTTTCTTGGGGGGGGGGGGGGGGGGGTTGACGTGCTATAGTTTGTCCGCAAGTAAACAAAGGTCGACGATGGAACATATCAGTATACTAGGCCGGTCATTCTGTTTTATTGGCTCGTATAAGTCCTAGGCTTTTTAAATTACTCGTGAGCCGGCAGGGTCAAGCTGCACTCTGTGCCAAGGATCCAGAGAAATGGGATGCGACAAGCCATACCCACAATCCTCGCTAAGCCTAGGCAGTCCCTTGAGGCCACTGGGGGTGCTTATTTCAACGGAGGCTGACTTTATTTTCATGCAATGCTGAGATCCCCCAGTTCGTCAACAGGGCGATCGAACCCGAAACCCCTAAACCACGCTACTCCTCTGCATAACAAACCTGGTCCCATAATGCAATGCGTGCCCTGTTGCGCGCAGGGAATTTTGAAATGATTCTACTGTTCGCGGTGGAGGAATACAACGCTACACGGACTCATTACTGAGTGCTTCGCGTAGTGTAGTGAGCACGATCAGTGGACGGTGCCAGTGGCGTAGCCAGGGCAGGGAGCTGATGGAGCATCACCCCCCTCCCCCAGAAACCCAGCCTACAGGTTTAAATGTGCATGCATTTCGACAGCCCAGCTCCCTCATCTCTAGAGGTGGACATTCCAGTCACCTAATCTTCACCGCTCCCCTTCCCTTTCCCGAAATAAATTACTGGCGAAGTAAGCCACTGGACGGCGCCACTGCGAAGGGCGCTAAAGATGCTGTTGAGCAGACAAATTTTCAATTTATTCAAACCTCGAATTTATTGATTTCATTTGATAACGGAAATGGACCGTGAAACTTTGTTGGCAAATATCGAGTCACAAATAATTTTAAGACTGCAGCTCTTTAAAACAAATTGTATTCAACCTTTATTATAGTTGTTTTCGGGCGCATAAAAGTGGATGCTAAAACGCCGACATTTTCTGGGGGTAATTGACGGCCCCGTAAAATGGAACAAAGGCGTAATCGATAATGTTATATTGCGAAGCCATTAAGTGTTTATATTCTTTCGACTATAACCGCTCCGATGCTACTAGTTTCTTTAGTTCCGGAAAATAAAGACAAAAAAGTTGTCACATGAATTGCAAGGTTTGGCGGAGATTCACAGTAGAATTTTGTTTCTCGGATTTATAGGGAGATTTAGAACCCCAAGTCCGAGCATATGTTGTTGTTTTTGTCGAGTACGCACTGACGGCACCTCGCGGCATGCACCATTTACCTGACTTTCCCTCGAGCCGATGTATACGGCAACTTAGCAGTCGTATAGATCTCTAGACTCCAGTGCAAACATCAAATTTGCCGGGCGTTTTTATTTTGCTTGTATATACAGACATTTTCATGTTTGTGTGAATATAAAAGTTTTATCCATGAAAATTCTTAAAAAAAAACAAAAAAAACGACGCATGCCCCTTTAAAAAAAACAACAACAACAATAATTTATGCAAAACAGGCGGATCATGCGTTATGCATTTGGGATAGCCTTTAGCCCCAGTCTCAAATGTGAAGCAGAGAACGTCGGTAGCATGTAAGTCTATGCCTGGTGCAACTTCCCTGGATTTGTGAACCCCCACGCTGTTTTTGCGCATCGCAGGGATTTGCTTACTTGTCATTTGTAAACTTCGTGAAACGCGGTGAAACAGACCGACGACTTTACAGTCTGGCGATGTGTAATTTTGATAATGTAGCGTTTGATATTTATTGGTGAATGTTTTTAATTGGTATTACTTAAGTCGACCTATTTTATACTACAGTTTATATTTTAAATAATCAGATATTATCAGATATTAGCAATCAATTATGATGTGTTGATACACTTCTCTTCTCGATGTCAATAACAGTGTGCTAAGATAAAGACTTGAGGCCTGTTTTTGAACAATAAAATAAATTAAATTATTACTAAAATTTTTAAATACTTAAAATATTGGAATTTCTAAACAAAACTATACTGCTAACACGAATTTTGTTTCTTGCCCGCAGGTCGTCCAGATGGCATGGATAATTAATGCCGCCTTCTTTTGTTTTGTGTTGAGGCTCAGTTTAGTTGAAGCTGATTTTCTAGATGCAGTGTATTATGTATTTCAAAACGCTGAAGCCATTAGGCTGGTAAGCAAAATTACATTGAATTTCGGTCATCGCGCGGTTTTATACAAATAAAAACAAAAATGTGTAGTTTTAAAAAATACTTTAATTTTACTTTGTCACTCTTGGTAAAGTGTTTACCGCAAATTAGCACCTCAAGCTGGTAAGACTGCTTTTTTGAAGATGAAAGCGGCAATGATATAAAATGTACATTTCAGGGGCCTATTCCGCAACTTAGCCATCGTATGAATACATGGATATTGGAACGAGAGTCATCTAATATATATGAATATAAATATACTGTTTTTTTTAAGTTAACATATTTGTGTAAAAGAAGCCGTGAAAACTACACTAATGCGGTTTGTGGATGTGAGTTATACGTCCAAGGGGAGATTGTATAGGGGGCTAATCGTAAAGCTCAGTCGGCTAATAAATAAAATGGTTTTACTAAGGATTAAATTGGTGAAAATAAACATATGGTTCTAATAAGAAACTGGCTGGGCGTCACCTAAAAGTACTATATAAGTCAATCTAAGTAAAACTTACAGCATATGGACGCACGGTGGAGTGCTCAAGTTACCGTTTCTACAGCAGAAGCAATTCTTCGGTGTGATCATGCGTCCGCGAGGTTTTTCCGTCCCTTATCATGGCCCGAACCTTCTGCCTGATGCACGAGTGGTAATTTTAGCGCACTACCACTCTCCGCACGCCCATAAAGTATCTATAAAAATTACTGCTTTAGTGGTTTTCGATAATTAGTAGTAGTTTTCTTATTTAAACCATATGTCTATTCCCGCTAATTAAAAAGTTGATCGACACATTTTAGTTAAATAGCCGATTTATATCGACGTTTTTCCCCTTATATTATCTCCCCAAGCAGTATAACCCATCTGCAGATACCGAATTGGTGTAGCGTTTACCAGTGGCGTAGCCATAAATTTTTTTCTTGGAAGCAGAGGGGGCGGGGGAGGGGCGGGGGGGGGGGGGGGGGGAGAGGGTAGCTGAGGGGCTTGGATATCCATGACTTGGGGTGCAAAGGGGGGGAGGGGGGGTCAAAATGCATTATAGGGTCAGGTGGACTTGGGGGGGGGGGGGGGGCTGAAGCCCAATAAGCACCTTCCCTGGCTGCGCCCCTGGCCTTTACGGATTTATAAGCAAATATGTTAGGCTTGAAAAATACACCCTCTCTCTATATATATATTCAGGGTGTTTTGTTTTTAATTAACAGATTTGTTTCAAAAATGCCGTGAAAGTTTCACTATTGCGGTTTGTACAGGTGAGTTATACGGCCAGGTGGACATAGTGTATGTAGGTGGCTAATCGTAACGATCAGTCGGCTAATTAATAAAAATTCGTTAATTCACTTTTTAATTAATGAAAATATATATATGGTTCCAATTAGAAACTTGCTCGGCGTCATCGAAAAACACTAACTCCACTCTTCTTAGAAGGATATAATACTGGGGCAGTATATTACGGCGTTCCGTAAAAACGCTGAATTTGGACGCGTTTCTAGGTTTCGATTTCCTATAGGAGCGCATCTCTGCGCCCGCGGTGCTGCTCCCCAGTGGCTGAGACGCGCAACACGTGAGCCGAACTTCCCTCCATGCTACGAAGGAGGCGAGGATGTGGCTTCGCGCCGCGACCACCTGGGAGCAGGACCGCGAGTGCTAAGATGCGCTACAATAAGAAACCGAAACCTACAAACTCGTCCAAATTGAGCGTTCTTTTTTAGAACGCCGTGAAATACTGCCCCTGTAGTATATCTTCCTAAAACGAGTTTATTGGGTGCGTTTCGATGATGTTTAGGAAGTTTCTAAATGAAACCATATATGTCTAGTTTTATTATTTAAAAGGGTAATTAACAAATAATACTTAAGTAATCGACAGAATATTATGTTTAGCCCCTATATATTTTCCCCCTGGCCGTATAACTCACCTTCTCAAACCGCAGAAGTGTAGCTTTCACGGCTTCCAATATTCAAATCCCCGAAGCTTAAAAAAACTCCGTATATATATATATATATATATATATATATACTCACTAATAACGAGGTGACGAAACAAAGGATAACAGAGAGACTGACTGCGGCTTGCCACGCGGAGCTCCTTTTGTACACGCGTGGGCTTCTGGAATAATCGACGTAGAAGGTTCGCGCGTAGAACTTTCTAACCTCGAATTAGCAACACGGTTCTCGAACTTACCTGAACATCAATTCCAGAGTCAACAAAAATGCGTATCCGCGGCCAGAAATCGAACATTGTCTTTTTGCGTGGAAGGCAAGCGAAATAACCGTTAAGCCACGAGCGCTCTGCCGGCTGGGTCGGCTGCGCGCGCGGCAATATAATCGAAAATATGAAGATGAATGAACCTTACTTGATCGAATGATTAAGAGTTTTACGAAACCGCCGAAAGTCGAAATGTTTGGTGGAGCCAGAATTTGCATTCCGGCCGTGTGTGCTAACCACTGGACCTCTCCATCTTGACTTTTTGTCATTTTGAGTGTCTTATTAATGCACAAGAAATGAAATGTATCCAATCAAAAATGTTCTGGACGGGCACGCCGCCGCAGAAACTCTGCAACGAAGAAACAACCTACAGTCTTCCGATAAACCTTAAAAAAAAAATAAAATGTTGAGACCACAACGTGAAAAAAATACCCCAGTTTCGGGTAAAGTCACCGTCTAACCTTCACCAGCTTTCTTGCACCCACGTTTTAAAGCGCACATCTTAGGCGCCTCTTTCCGGCTTGAGCGGCGCCGCCGTCGGCGTAACCGCGCGTTGCCTTATGGGACGGTTCCCATAATGACGTCACACGCACGTCAAGTGTGACGTCATGAGGGCAAAATTTTCCCGCTAAATTTGGTCGTAAATGTTTTCGCTATATTTAGCGGGGAAGTTTTACCCTCGTGACGTCACACGTGACGCACTCAACCCGGGAAATTTTTCAGCTAAATTTAGCGGGAAAACCTTTCCGCTAAACTTTGCGGAAAAGGTTCCTCGCTAAATTTAGCGGAAATATTTCCCCGCTAAATTTAGAGGGGAAATTTTACACTCGTGACGTCACACGTGACGGACTGAACCGGGGAAAATGTTTCGCTAAATTTGTAGGGAAAATATTTCATCTAAACTTAGTGGGGAAATTTCTTCTGTAAATCTAGCGGGTAAATTTTAAGCTAAATTGAGCGGAGAAATTTCCCCGCAATTTAGTGAAAAATTTCCCCGCTAAATTTAGCGGAAAATGTCCCAGCAAAATTTAGCGGAAAAACGTTTTCTGCACAATTTAGCGGAAAATCTTGCCAGGGATGAGTGCGCGCGTGTGACGTCACACGTTACGCACGTCTGACGTCACACGTGAGGTCACCTCACGTGACGTTGATTTGCGATTTTATGCCTCATGATGAAAAATGATCTGAATCAACTCCATATCCTTTCAAATCTATCTGTGCGCATAATATGTATTCATTAAACTAAAACTCTTACGTTTGTTGATCAGCTATTTTTACGATCCACTGAAGTATTACGTGGTTGGAGGTACATTCGAGCAAGACCCTCTTTTGCCACCTCTATCCGGGCTACCTTTCAAGTGCGGACAAGTAGAAACAAAACAACCTCACCAAGACCAATTTTACCTGGAGCGGTGGCTTTGGACGGATAAACTTAAAAATAGACGGTATGTATTCGTGAGTAATGTAACAAATAAAATATTTCTAGGCTTCTTTTTAATAGGCGTTAATAATTTTATACAAATGAGCAGTATATACTTATTTTCCTTATCGCCATCTTGCTTTAACGAAACACTGAAAGGAATAAAAATATGCAATATCATCGATCTAACTCCGAGCAGCGAAATCTGCTCCATGAAGTTTTCTTTTTCTTTATTGAGGAGGGGATAACATTTTTCGTTTTAAACACTGACAGATGGCTTATCTGGGTGGCAGAATCAAATACCGAAGGACGTTTGCTATAGAGAAAAGGAAGGTGGTAACACAGGAAACCGAAATATTCCCATCTCCCACAAAAATGAACTCTGCAGGTTGCAACATTGTATAGCTGCAAAGAACTCAAGGAATATTTGAGTAACAATAGAGATTTTAATACACAGACGTTTAGGAGTATTTTCTTTCTCAGTGTGTCCAACCGACAGTTGCCAAATGTTTGGCTACTCTCGGTTGTACACACTGAGAAAGGAAAGACTTTACGAAACGTCAAACATCACTGTATCCAAGTCTGTATTTTTAGTCAAATTTCTCTTTGCGTCGTTATTATCTTGACGAAGAACAGTTTTAACTACTCTGAGTGTAGCAAAAAAAAAAGTAAATACGAAAAAAAAAAAGAAGCTTCGTTTTCATGCACAAGTAACTGGGAGATCATTTTTCCGCTTTTCGGAAAATTATTTTCGTATGCAGATTTTGTGTTTAAGGGGCGTTGCAATTACATATTCATTTGGAATGTTCTTCACTATACACGAGCTAACTCGCACTAGTGGGACCAAAGTACACTCGAACGCAAAGCTCCTTACCAAGAAGCCTCCTTTGTTCCCGCTTAATTTCAAGGGTCAAGCGAGCGTTTTTCTTTAATCTCTCGTTGGCAAACTTTGATGACACTAGCACGAGGATCGCATGCGTTCACATAGTCCACCGAGTGACGATATTTGAACGCGGCTTAGTTTCGATGGACACTGCTTGTTTAGAAAGCACAGAGAAAAGGTGGTTACATGGCAGCTGGCACGAGACTGGCCTAGGTTTTTGGTCAGCGTGCTCTTTTATAAGCTCGGGACAACAGTGTTGCCTCCTATATTTGATGCACCTTTCTATTTCTTGCGAAGTAAAACAACATAATAATACAATAAATACGCACACAGACACACAAACAACTACAAAAGTCAAAACACCAAGCTATACGAAACACTCAGTCTACCTAAAATATTTGTCGTACCCTACTCTGGCGAGTGATTATTAAAGGGACACTGACACGCCCCAAAATTATTTTTTTTTTCTTTTGCGAGACGATCCATTATATTGTAACAAGACTACCAAATCAACATTTTGCTACAGTGTGACGTATACTTTTAATAAAGTAAAAAAGCACAAAGCGCAACTGCTCGAAACGAAATCAGAACTGGACTGGGGATGAATAAGGAATATAGAGTAGGAGAAAGTTGTCAAAAGTCACGTGGCTCCGCAACATTTGTTTCTTCAGTCAACGTTTTTGCAGTTTTTTAGAAGCCACAAAAATTGGTATCCTATTTTTGTGTTCATTTCTAGTGTTGAGAGTGTGCCTTCGATGACTCACGACTTTGACTATCTTTGAGGGTTGTGTATAAACCAAAGCAAACGGCACGTGACCACGGAGAAGAGAGTGAGCGCGACTCAAACCGGCCAGTTCTCGATCGGCGGTTTTCGGGCCGGAAGAAAACGAAGTGCGAACCACAAATTGTGTTTGGGTAGTTGGGCTATCATATATTATCTACAAATAAAAACCTTGGCGAGCATAAATACTCTGTCACTGCCTCTTTAAAGGGGCGGTGCAAAGATATTCAATTGGAAAGTTTTTCATGTTACACAAGCTTACTGGCACTAGTGTGACTCAAGGATAGAACATGGTAAATATTGCGCACAAATAGAAAGGAGCAGAGGAGAGTGAAGATACAAGCGCAAACTCACAACTTGATATATCGAAGAAAGAAAAAAAGATACATAGCCCGCAGTATCAGCTCGAGCCGAGGCCACACTGGTGCGGGGCACCCGAGCACGCGGAGGGCACACAACATCAACCACACTCATACGATAGCAGAAAGGCGATTTCTTTGTCGATTAGTGCCGCAGAAGGTTGGCTGATAAAGCGCTCGCCAAAAAGGGGTATTCTAAACTCTTTAAAAATGTTTCTAGTGTGCTTTTTGTGGAATCTGACAATTATTAAGGTTTTTTTTTGTAACGACAGTGTACACTTACAAGCTTGACAATGCAGGGGTAGGTGACCCCACACCGTGGAATTTAGAGAAATATTGTGTTCTATTAACCGTTCAATAATACACCTTCCTGTTTGTCCTACGTAGGATCTACCACATGAAAGGAGGATGGTATGAATCACACTGGTTGAACAGTGCACGTAAGGGTGGACGTATGTTGTGCTGCACCTGTGTTTTGTAATATTTTCTACTTTTGCTCGAACTTTAGAAGAAATTTGACCCATTTCTTAGGGGGCTGAGATCAGTACGGGGATTCCGTACCTATTGGCTACTTGTTTTCGATTGTGGAAAATTCTGTGTATATACGGAACCACCACCCCTCTTTTTTGTCGACAATACGTGCAACTTTTTCACATCCTTTTACTTTTTTATCAGTGTTCCTACCACATCAGTTAGCACTTGCGTTGGAAATCCAGACGATGTAAGCCCCTCAATTTGAGCATTAAAACAGCCTTTAATGGTGTGGAAACATTACTTCTTTAAGGCTGAAGTACAGCAGGAAAAAACTATGCCTCTTTTTACGACTTTTGAAGGCGAGGACGGATAGTGTAGTAAACCTTTTTTTTAGGACGGGGTGAAAATGACCAGCACAGGTGGCTTTCTTGCAAAAATAGGGAAAGGTCTAGAAATCGTAAGCATACAATTCCATAGGGGTTTCATAAGTAAAAATAAGTCCCGACCCGCACTTCTGGAAAATGTCCGTGATGCTAATAATTACATTATTTTCAAATGCCTTTCGGTACACTAGCAGGAAATCATCTACATACCAAAACACGTGAAGAACTGGCATACACGTTGTGGCTGTCTTAATGGCACAGTCGAACTCCGCAAGAAAAAAATCACTTAGGACCTGTGCAACACATGAGCCCATACACACTCCCGACCTTTGCAAAAAAAAAAAACGTTTTGTTATTCAATGAATGTGGAATTAAGATTGAAATGGAGCAGCTCAAGAAACCTTTCTATGGGTACACTACTTGAGTTCCGGAACGGGAGCTCACCGTGGGACTCAATACATTACTTTACAGAAGCAATTAGATATTCATGGGGAAGCGAGTAAAAAAGGTGTTGAACGTCCACGCTGAAAACAATGTCATTGGACAAGTCATTTCTCCTATAGTATTTCAAAGACGGCTTCAAAATTGCAGACTCTAAAGGGATCTGTAATCTTCAGACCAGAAAGATGCTTTTGAAGATAGGCCGACATCTGCCGTTCCCATGACCCTTTCCTGGTGACAATTGCTCGGAAAGGACAGATCCCTGCATTGTGTGTCTTGGCACTAAAGAATACATCAAGGTGCAGCCCCTCAGCATATATTAATGTTGCTTGCTAACTGGTTCAATGTGAGACGTGTACAAAGGAAGAGTGCCTGGCTCTTGGCCTTTTTCAGGACTATCGGCAGTTACCGAAAGTTCTTATGAACCGCTGTGCATGCTTTTAACAACATTAAGTTAACAACATTTCTATGATCTTGGGCATGAACTCCCCTTGAGCCAGATAGAGAGTCAGCGCATTCGGAAACACATCGTGATCTAACCTGGTTCTGTACGCAACGTTCCTTTCCAAAGTAAGAAGCTCCGGAGGTAGCAGGTTCGGTTGAAAGCAAAACTTGGGACCCAGACCCAAGGTTGTTTTTAAGGTTCTGGGGAATCGTAATATTTCCGAGGTTGGTAAATCATCCTGCAGCTGACACAGCTTTTGTTTCTTTTTTGGGAGGTTATGCTGAATCCTTTGCCACAAACCTCGGTTACGTCAGCCAATGTCCTATTCATTTTCGAAGAGGATTTCGTTGTAACTCCAAATTGCCTTCACGTGCACTACATGCGACCAACGGGTAATCTTTGAAGAATCGGGCCTGGCGCCAATACTGAGCTTTTAAGATCCTGCAAATTCTTCTTGTGTGACCAACAGACAGGTGTAAGCTTGTGGGAATAAAAAATACTCACACGCAACGCCACTGTCCATGAAACTCCTTGTTTGCGGTGTAATTTCAAGGACAAAAGCAAGCGTTTTCATTTAATCTCTCCTTCGCAAACCTTGATGACATAGCTGGGCGCTCACAATACCACCCAGTGACGACATTTGAATGCGGGTCATGGATTGGACCCGAGCATTGCGTGGGCACTCGATTTGGGCTCGTGATAATCAATACCTCGAGAAGCATTCGGGTGGTGGCCCGTGTCCAATCGCTAGAACGATAATAGCCGAACCATAACAATGTCTCGAACTCAGCGCGTGTCCTGTGCCTCGCCAACCCCAGCGAGTGGCTATGATCAACTTTGGCTGCATATAATCCGCTTCAGATCAAGTGGTCGCTTGTTCTGGTTCCGAGTTTAGAGATGAACGCTGCTCGTTTTTCTTTAATTTTTACTTCGAGTTGGGTTGCGTGTGGTGAAAAACGAACGGGTATTTAACAGGTAATTAACGTCAGGGCTCCGTTAAGCGGTATTTGTTCAAACAACAAAATCGTTGTATTCCCCCTTTAATTCTTGTGCAACTGCAAAGACAAGAAGCAGGAACTTCAGCTGCATCCTGTGGTTCGTCACGCAAATCATCCAACTTACTTGCAGATTGGTTAGTGCTTTGTGATACCGTCGTGGTCGCTTGGTCGGCCGACGGCGTTGTGAGCAGCATGTTCTGTTGCTCACCCCTGCTCTCGCCTCACTGTCGTTGCACGCTTTTCAAGGTCCCTCTGTGGTCTTTAGGAGATGGTGTTGGTTTCTTCGAAATGACCTTCCGTGTTCCGTGCCAACTTGGTGGGAAGATGGGGCCACATATCCTTCAATCTACGCCTTCTTGACCCAGCTATGGTTGTCTTGGTATGGAAATGACGTGGACAAATTTATATTTACAATACAAAAGTCTCTGAAGTCTCTTCATACAAACTAGGGTCCTCCATGAGTAGAAACCTTGAAAAAAAAATACCATGACTTGCAACAATCATTGCTAGTGTTTCGATAACTTGACAGTTCGTTGTACTAAGGCGTGTGCTCCACTTCTGAATAGCTACAATAATGCACAGTAAGCAACAAGATACGTCTTCGCTGGATACTCGCTAAGCTATACAATGATACGTGTTGACTGCTGATGTGTGACTTCCTTCTGTAAAAAGGGTTCGGCAGGTTTCCCATCTGCAAGACTTTGGCACGCTGCGCACTTGCTGATCTAATCTGAAATATCGCCGCTCATGCCCGTCCAATACATCGAAAATCGTGCTTGGGATTTTTATCTATTTACACTCAGGTGTCCCTCGTGTCCTTTCTCGTTGATCTTGGGATAATCGCTTTGGATCTACGAATTGATATTTCGTTAATGCATGACAATTTCCGCTCAAGTAGGCCGGCCCTTCAAGGATATCTTGGTTATTTTGCGGAGCGCCAAGTACTTGTCGCAGTTCGTCATCTTTTGCCTTTGCTGCTGCTATTTTCGACACCATTGCGTCGCTGACATGGCTGCTGAGGACGCTTGTGGCATGATTGGCCACATCCTCTAATTCACTCGTTAGGCAACAGTGGCTAACGGCCCGTATGCGTGATAATGCGTCGGCAAGAAGCAGCTATTTTCCCGGCACAGACGTCTGGACGAAGTCGAAATGCATCAGTTGCAGAAAAAGATCTATATTCTGGGAGGCATGCTACTTTGACTTTTTGGCGATATTACTAGCAGCGGTTGCCGATGTGTTTCCACAACCACTTGGTAGCCTATAATGGTCTCTCGGAAGCGCTGTCAACCGAAAGTGTTTCCAAACGCCTCTTTTTATTTTCTATCTGAGCGCACCATGTTTCACTGCCTGCGAGCATGCGCGATGCTTAAGCATTGGGGTGCCAATCTTTGCCGTGAAGCTGCAAAAGAGCTGCCCCTACTGTGAGACTTAATGCATCTGCCGATGATTTCTTTTTTTTTTTCTATCGATGGATCAAAAATAGTCAGCAATGGGCTATCGTGAGCAAGTTGCCCATGCTCTGCCACGCTTTGTCGTGGACGCTGGTGCACTCGAAAAACGCTCTCACGTTTACTAAACTGCGCAGAGCATTTGGCTTATCTGTCAAGTTTGGTAAACCCTCCGAAATTAGTTTACGGCTCCCAGCTGATGTTGTTACTCTTTCAATGCATGTCGCTCCTGGCAAGTCTGGGATAAGTTCCATTAAGCTTTCATCTGGTTTCCTCTCTTCCTTGCTAATCACAGTCTCAAAGGAACCGCAGGTTTTTCAACTTCAAAAACACATCTCTCAAGGTTGAGTGTGAGCCCAGATGTTTGCTCTGCGTGTAGGCCTGCACGTTGACAGAAGTCATGCTTTCTCTGTGAAGAGCCCCAAATGAGTACAATCATCAATGTAACCAGGCGTCCCCTCAAGGTCATCGAAAACTCGGCTCATGGTTTTCTGAAACACTTTTTGGGCGAAATATATTTCAAATGGTAACCCTAAAGAGCGGTACAGACATTGGAAGTTGTATCGTCCAACGGAATTTAGGGGAATCCGCAGTTAGCATCTAATGTGCTGAAGAACATAGTACCAGAAGTTCGCCTCAAGTACTTTGTGGAAGGTAGTTCATAATGTTTGCGAATCAAACTTTGGTTCACGCGCAGTGAATCCATACATACTCGTAGAGGTCCGTCTTTTTATATGGTTCTTACGAGAGGACTCACCCAATCCTAGAGCTCCGCCATCTTGGTTAAAGAAGCCCGCAAGGCCTGTAGCAGCCTTCTACGTGGCAGAGCAACTAGCCCTGATCGTTCCTTGAGGGAAATAGTGTATGCTTGTTTAGTACCCCGTCCTTTGAATAGCGAAGGAAATTCGCTAATATCGTATCGCTTGAATTCTTCTGACGCCGACACTAAATGAACACGGAACACAAGCCCTGAAGCGTTGAGACACATGCAGTCATAATAAAGCCGCCCTTCCCCTCTTCACGGCAAAGAACGTGGCAGCTTCTTTTTCTTCAATTTGCAGAGGCAAGGTGACTGCTCCGAAAGTTCAGATTACCCCTATTTGTTAAGTAGCACATAGACGATCTTGCTCCTTTTAGCTAAACGTGAGATTAGCACTTCATCAGCAAAGGATTTACTAGTAGAAACTACACGTTTCCAATGCATTTAAGCACCAATAGCGTCTTCACTAAATAATATCTAGATAAAATAAGTGTAGAGGACGGCATTTTACGAACAACCTGCAATAAAGAAACAATTGCACATCTGCTTTGTTGTAAAGAATACAGAGTACTCTGAGATGAATATTTTACAAGCTTACAAAATTTGGCGTCACAGAACTGAAAGAGACGACATAATATTTCCTACCCAATCCACGCACCGACGTTGTAAGCTTCAGCGACTCCTTCTGAACGTTTTGAAATCTACCGGCTTGTTCGGCAGGCTCTAGACTCTAAGAAAAAATGACTACCCTGGGTAGTGAAAAAGGCGTTTTGGCGGCTTTGATTATCGCAAAGGGCGAGTGACAAGCCTTTGACCGCTGTAGAATAACCACCTTTCTTCAGGTGACGACGGGGGGGGGGGGGGGGGGGGTCCCTTTCGAATCTGATGTTCACGTGCAGGCAGTCGTAAATGATATTAGTAACTTAGATAACTACAAAAAGACAATAAATTATGTTCCTTTTTAGCTTTCGTGATCCTTTAAGATCCGCCACTTTCACATATGTTGTGCAATTCGCGTAAATCGGTGGAATACAAATTTTGTCGGCGCGAGCGGCAACACTGGTTCTGAACAGCGGGGCCTGGCATGGCATCAACAACAACGAACAACCCGTTTGGTTTGTCGTGAGTGTTTGCCGAAATGAGGTAAGGATATTGTTTTTGCCGCATTTTATTGTAAAGATTATTTAAAACAAAATTACTAGTTGTACATCGGATCGTATTGAACCATTGATCACTGAGACCGAGGATCGACAGGGTAAACATGCTCATAGGTGTGTGAGAGTGTCGCCCGTACTGTTTTCCTTAGTCTCGGAGTGGTTGAATTTCTGAGGTGCACCAGTCGTGGTTGTGATCTCCCGGCTCCCGGGCTGCAGTTCAGTGGCATTGTAGTAATTGGTTTTTGCTATATGAGTAAAGCTATAAGCACTTCGTCGTGCACCTCGACCGCAAATCGCTATACGCACTACGCGGAACTCGTATAGAACGAATGGCTGCAAATTTCCGAAGCGGTGGCAGTGTCAAGGTGTCTGCCTCATACGCAGCGGGACCCGGTTCGATAATCGGTAAGCCTACTTTTTTTTTTTTCGCGAACATTGTTTTTGGAGCTTTTGGCGATATTTACTACATTTCGTTTTTACGAGTAACACTGAAAAAAAAACGAATGTTTTCGACGAAACTTCGCGGAACTTAATGGTATAGGACTTTCTTTACGGAGGTGCAATCGTGGACAGCGGAGCTTGGGATGCCGGCTGGACGCCGCGAAGCAGCGAGTACGGGTTAGGTTTTGTTATCAGCAGCCGCACACTGTCGCAGCGAAGCGGCGTGAACGCAAGGGAGGGGGCACGGGTTAACGCACTCACCAGTGGTACACGCGCCGTCCGAAAAGGGTGACCCAAATGGCATTTTCTCTCTGCATAGTGCGTATAGTCATTTCCGGTCGAAGTGCACGACGTAGTGCTTATAGATTTACTCTTACTAGGTTGTTGCGTCTTCACGGGCACTATTTGTGTGGTTACAAGCGCCAGCTCGAGCTTGAACTCGCACCTCTTTCGCCAGTCGTGTTCTTCAGTTTTGATGTTCTGCTCTGTGATTCATTAAACCTAAACCTAAAAGTCAATCACCTATGCATCGTCACCAGTCAGGGCATCCCATAGCCCTGCCGCTCTACCTGCCCTTCCTGGATGTCTCCTGCCGCCAAGTAGCAGCCTCATCGTCGAACCACCAACGAATCGCCTCTACATCAGAGAATCACTACATTTTGGTGCGTCAGCTACCACTACATTTTTGTGTGTCGGCCGCTACTATGTTTTGATGCGTCTGCCCATTCCGTTCTTTGGACTATTCAACTCTTTCCTGGCAGAAAAAGAGTCCCTGCGGTTTGTCACGACGTTCTTGCGCTCATGATTGTTCAGTCTTTTTAGGGCAGTATGTGAGCTTCTGAGGTTCTTTGCAGTGTTCCAACACTTGTGTTCCTTCAGTTCTTTCAGGACAGTAAATAAGCCCCTGAGGTTCTTCACAGTGTTCCAACGCTCGCGATCGTTCAGTTTACCAGTTTGCCCTGCAAGACGTTGCCTTTCAAACCTTCTGATCTTTTCGCCTTGGCCGGTCGCTCTGCTGCACCCGGTTTTGGACTTTACGAAATTTCATTGCATTGAGACGTGCTGCCCTATACTCCGTTCACCCCTAAGCTGAGACTGCAGTGGGAACTATGTGCCTGCCGAACAAATCAGCCGCCTTCCTTTCATCACCTGACCCAGTCCTCGGCAAGTGGGTATGAGCGGGAGCATGGTCACGTAACGAAAGAGGGAAGTATGACTGGTCCATTGAGGACGTAGCTTCCATTGAAGTCTCAGCTTAGGGATGAATGAAATATATTCAGCGCGCAGGATGGCCGCTCAGCTCCGGCCTTCCAAGAAGGTGGCGTAGCAAGCAAGACAGCCACTGTCTTCATTGGTCTCCTTGTTCGAGACCCTATGGCGAAGAACCAGCGTGCATGACCACGCTCGCGCCACGAAGCTTCATCGACGGCTGCCCGTACGCGGAGGAGCTGGCATCTCCTCCACTGTGGTCTCGGCCGATGCTTCTATCTGCTTTTAGTCTGAGTGGACCACGATCAGTATTACGTAACTCTCCAGCAGTACGGCATAATATAAGCCGCGTGTTCAGCGTTGTTTGGTATCCGACCAGCTGACCCGAACCTGCACCAATGGCATTTAACAGGACTAGGCACATGTCTTGCACGTTCGTACAAGGTCTTAAATGTCTTTGTCAACACCGGGGTACCAGAAGATAGTGTTTGCCAAGCTCTTCATGACTGACCTGCCTTGATAGGTGTCATGGAGCATAGCCTCCTGTATACTGATAATTCCTGCTCAATTGCCGGTTGCCAGCTATCACGAAAAGGGTGGGTTGCTTCCTTATACAAAGCAGAAAATGTGAACGACGAGAATAAGCGTCTCTCGTGCGTTGTTGTCTTCTTGGTGCTGTTTTTGGTATTTGTCGTTGTACATGGCGAGCTGTTATTTCACGAGACCCCAAGCCACACCCGGGATTATGAAAAATGACTGAAGCGTATTTTGAGGAAAGGCTGCGTCCAAATTCTACCTCATATATGCGCGATAGTGTGCGGTAGGCACCTTTTTGTGACGGACATTAAGGAAGGCCTGTCTGGTTCCGCTTCGTGCATTCTGCTCAGGTCCCACTCAAAGCACAGCATGGCTCGGGCCTCTCTGCTGTCAAAGCTGGATGAGCCCATGTACCCTTCCAGGTCCCGTTTTGGTGCTGCTTGACTGGCTCTCACTGCTTACCTACCCACATCTTTCTCGCACTGCTCGAGGTGTATAGTGACGGGCGCCTGACAACAGGCAAAGTGCGTCATTACGAAACGTGAGCCCCGGCATAGCTAACACCTTCCACACTGCTTACGTGACTTCGCAGCGGTCGTTACCCCAGAGGTCCGTAGCCGTTGCAATTCCTCTCCACTTTCTGAACTTTGAAGCCAAACCAATTATGCAGCAAAACCAAGGCATCCACTACCTTTCAGAATTTTAGCACCGCTTTTCGGCATCATTGTCGTTGTTGCAATGAGAAAATTGAGAAAATTGCCTAGGTGGCGCAAGCTCCGCTTGATTCAATATACTGTGTCAAGCAGTCCTGTAGCTATTGGTTTACAACGGCTGGCATGGCTGACCTGCGGTTCACAGGCCTTCCTACGTTCCTGCTTCTCAGTTCGATAATAATCGTAATAATTGTGCCAGTCAGCCACCTAAATGCTCGTTTGTCGAAGAGCTGCGAAGTGCAGGCACACACGCGCACGAATGGATAACCACGCCGGTAAAGGTAAACCCAAAATAAAAAAGAAAAAAAAAGAACTAGCGGTAGCGTTGGTGCGAGTTGAACGCCTCTCGTCGGTGTCGACGAAGGCGCCCACCGATTCATCGCCGCATACGACAAGCATACGTTTTTTTCAATAATGGCAGCATGTCCATTCCTCGTGTAGCGATTTTTTTTTTTTTTTAGCGTTCTCCGCCGGTGGTAAAAATAGTCAATCTAGCGAGATGCCGTCGCGTGCAATCTCGGCAATTCCGGCACACATACTGCCGTCCTTACAGGATATAGGTACGGTACCGGTGCCTGGGGGCGGATGTTTAGAGTGTCTGAAGGCAAATACGTCAAATAGGCGTATGTGCTCTATTCTCTCACTCGGCCGAAAAGTCGTGCTCTTCGCTAGGCCTTACCGGGGAATTCGAGCCTCGCTAACCGGCCGCCATGTTGCTTTACGTGGTGGTCAAATTTGACTACCTGCTTTTTGACTACGCGTGGGTTCGTCATTTTTACCCTAGGCGTCGTTATATTTGGAACAACTTTTTACCACTTCAAAGGTAGTCACATATCACTACCTTTTTTCCTTTGAGTGTAGCGCTTCTTCACATGGATGCACACCACAAGGAACATAGGACGCTCTGTCCTATGACAGCCAAACGAGCGCATCTGTGTCTATTTGTGAGTATGTGTGAGTACGTGCGTGCTTGTGTTTTACACTCATCAGTCTATCATCACGACTTTTATTTCTCTTATACTCTTCGTCCTCCATTGTGCTTTTCATTTTCTATCTCCCTCCCTTTTATTCTCTTTCTTGGAGAATCAGTTCTACAACACAGAAAAAAAACATCTCTCACACGTGCGACACCCCCCATTCCCCTTCTCCGCAGCCTGCAAGGGCCTGGTTCAGTATTGTTGTTTATATTTGGAATAAAGAATAGAGCAACAAGTTTGATTTGGCTCCGGTATCGACTTCCATGTGCATCGCGCGCCTTGCTAGATGAGCTGTGATGATCCATTCAACTTGACCACTTGACCAACGCTGATGCTGACAGTCAACATTTGAAAGCCGTCGTCCGACTCCGCGGATAATAGCTGTCTTTAATTCACCTCTTTTTTTTTTTTTTTTTGCCTTTTGCCTGTAGCATGCAGCAAAGTGATTCTTTTTACCGCGAACTGTGCGATCCTTTCCACGGGCTATGTATTGTCTTGGCTCGTGTCTTTAGTTGCACTAGCTGCAGAAATGCGCGTTTTAAGTCGCAGTATTGCGTTGCTTTTTTAATGTTTCTGGAGTGCCGTGACCTTAACTTTATTCGTCTCCCATTTTTCGGTTTTGAAGTGCAGTCAGTTCTGCCGCTTTTCAGGATTCGATGGCTTTCTTTTGTGTGAGTTCTGTCGCGTGCAGAAGTCGCATTCACGTTTTTATTCTTCTATTCCGCACACTAGCACACTTCGTACCACGGAATCTTTGTGCACGCCAAAATTACAGGTTTTCTCGTGCAAGTATACATCTCGCAGAAATTGCTCGGAGGGGTCGTAATCTCGCTGTTGTCGAAAGCGGTAAGCGTAGTGCTCGTTCGTTTATTTCTGTCTTGGGTGGCAGTAGTTTTCGAACTTCAGTACAATGGCGTCCTAGTATTCTGTCGTAATATAGAACGTGACAAAAATGTCGATAGCCTCGCGACCTGCTACGTGTAGAAATACGGCTTCTTCCTGCGCCCTGGTTCGTGGCTTGGAGGAAGGTGCGGCCTTTAAGGACAATTAAACGCGCTGGCGAAATATTTTCTAGTTTTCAGCAGAAATCTCCGACAGCACGAGGCGTTTTGGCGGCGGAAGTCTTTCCATGCTTCAAGTCAATTCAGCTCAGCAGAAGCAGGTAGAATATGTAGTGCAAGACCTACGTTCTATACCACTTTTGACATCATGTTTAGGAATCGGAGAGAAAACAGGGCTACGTGGCAGATGGAATGAGACTTGCCTCGGTTTATGGTCACGGAGCTCTTTTATAAGCTCAGGCCAACAGTGTTCCCAACCTATATTTGATTCATTGCTGTCTGGCGGAGTAGGCGGAAACGAATTCTGATGTATTTAACCATATCTCGAAGATCTCCAAAGACTGTTCCAATGCGTATTCTCCCTCAAACAATAAAAATGAAATAATGATAACCGAATGTTTTCATAACAAAATATATGAAAACAAATATACACAAAATTCGATGGCAAATTTTCTGAGCCGGTGTAGACAGGATAGATTCGATTTAACACTAGAAAAACATTAGTTCAAACGTGGTTATTATAAGAACGTGTTCAGTAACATTGAAAAAAGAGGCGACGAAAATCTGGAACGCGGTTGGTAATATCACAGGTAAAACGGGGTCATTCGCTTATATCGATACTATTTTTTTTTAAATAAAGAAGTTAGCAGAAAATATCTCCCACATATTATGAAGGCACATTTTATTTATTGTGGGTGAGGTGAATATAAGGAATATGATAATTCAGGAAGTCTTTGTCAGGGACAGAATAGAGCATTTGATCAATGCTTAAATGTTAAAACAACTACGTCCATAGCAATTTAAGGACTGATTAATACTTTAACAAATTAATTTCTATAGGTATTGACCTAATTTAGTCACTCCTAGTGAAAAACGCTCCTAATACGCTCTGCCACAACCTTCCACGCAAAGCAAAAATCATGCAAGTGACATAAATATTTCCTAACAAATTACAATTAGAGTCCGATTTCCACTCTGCCAATTTTTATGACAATATTCGAGAATGTAATCAACACTAAATTGGGAGAGTTATCCTCTATACGTATTTTAATAAATGAGGCACAATATTATTTTTCAAAAACATGTTTTCACAAAGGGGAAACTACTATACAACAAATATAAAATTATTCAGAACATTCAAGCAACGGTTGACATTATTTTTATTTTCGGACTTTACGAAGGCTTTAAAAGTGATGCAGAGCGATAATTAATTGTCTAAACCTCATTATCATGTGGTGGGCGGCGTGAATTTCAAGCTTAAGAAAGTCGTTTAAACCATCAATATCAATATGCGTACATCAATCACGTAGTCTTTTTTATGTTTGAAATAAGACACGAAGTACCCCAAGGGTCAATTCTAGGTAATTTATTATTTTTAGATTACCTTAATGATATGACTAGAATACAGAACACCTCAAAATAATTCATGAACGCAGATAGTACTCACGCATTGTTTGAGGCACAATTTTAATGTACGCAAAAAACAATGGCAAAAATATACCTGATTCTATTATCTCCACATCGAAAGGAAACATCGAAATGTATCGATGGTCCATCAGGTTGATGGTCTGTCGTGTTTTGGCACATTGCTAATCAGAGTGTTTGATGGCCTAAAGATTTATTGGGTTGATGAATTGATGGGCTGGTGGTCTAAACGTTTGATATTTTCATGGCGTCATGAATTGATGGTCTGATATTCCGCCGTATTTGGGAACATCTGGTGGCCTGATGGTTTGGCTGTCTGTTGGCCTAATTGTGCCTCTGAATTTTCGAGTACACGTTGGCAGGTCTACAAATATTGCAGCACAGTCAATTAAAAAAATTATTTCGTGATTATTATTATGCTAAAGGTCTGAAGCCTTGGCGAGCCGTGCAAGCTCCGCATCATATCTTGAAAGCAAAATTTCAATTTTGTTCATGATATTCCATTATTTATGTTTATAAATTAGTTAATGTTAAATTTTTTTACAAAAGAAAAATAAAAAGACGGGAGAGAAAAATCTTTTAACCCACTCGTTATTTAGGAGAGCCCACAACGTTCTATTTCAGCGCTGCTGTTACGTGACTCCCCATAATCTATCCCACTTGCCCATGCTTTGCATGACGGCGTCATACGAAAGAGTGTACTGCACTTAAGCCCGTTGAGACAAATATGCCCGAGTCCGAACTTTCTGCTTCGTGGACTTTTATCATTTTCTTTTCTTTGAGCTCATTTAGTTTACACAGCACGTCCGTACGATGAATAGGCCTCCGATCAAACAGAGAGTGGTTTAGGGCCCATTCTATGCGTGTTGAATTGTAAAAATCTGTATTTGTCACATAGAAAGGGTCCAAGAAAGCTTTTTTTAAAATTCCGCCAACGTTTCTATCTACTCAGGATGGCCACAAAAACCTGACGCGGTCTAGATGGCGCTACAGTACTCCAAATGGCGCTACCCACAATAAAACGGTTTATGCTGGAAATCCCGTCAAATTGTGGACAAAACAAAAGAACCGGTCGCTAAAAAAAAAAAAAAATAAAGCGGCCAAACGGCAAACGTATTGGTAGTTCAGGCGAGAACTCTCATCAGCGCGAGCGGATCTTGCCATCTCTCCCCAGAACGCATTTATATTCATTTTTACTCTTTCGCTTTCTTTTTCCTGTCCCAAACGCGGTGGCGTCCCGTCGTAAGCGAAGGGTGTAGGACGAAGTCATGTTTCTCCTCTAAAAAAAAAAAGAAGAAAAAGAACAGGTGTGTTAATGAAGTGAATGTAAGGGTACAAACGAGCTGGTTCAGATTAAACATGTCATAAACCCCGATACTTCGGGCAGAAAACGACACGAACACTGAAAGGTCCCGAACACAGCTGTTTTTTTCCCTCCGAAAGTTGCTTATATAGGTACCTTGACAAAAGAAAAAAATTAGAGGTATAAGCCAATGCACCTTCTTTACACAAGTAAATAATAAAATGCAGCAGACCATCAAAAACACGAAAGAAGTGTTTTTGTATGCGACCAATGGCGCTGTGGTGGAGTCACTAAGCAATTTCCTCAAGGCGCTTTGGGCACACTTTTTCTTCGCCTCTTTTCTCAATTTTCTGTGACCGATTTTGCTTGGGGTATGCCAGACGTTTTAGTATAAACGTGGCTATGTTTGGATTGAACAACAAGACTAATGAATCGTCACTAATATTTGATTGGCCATCAAGACGGCCTGACGGGTAATCAGAACTGTCCTATGTGTCACCACAAATTTCTTAAATTTTTCGACCAGCCTAGCTCAATAAACCGCCACAAACTAAATCATAATGCTATAAAAACTCAATACACGATCTCTCTTTCAATTTGCAAGGAACATAAATTGACACATGCACACAAACGCATCCCTGAATTATGAGAAAGAAGAAATGTACATACAAAACGCATAAAGCACTTCCAGATTGGTTGAAAACAAACTGATAATTAATCCTGTTCAAAAGTGTGATATATAGGGCTAGTGTGAGGTACAACAACTAATCGACCACTACAAAAAATAGTCTTCAAGAAAATGATACTTCGCGTATTTGATCATATTCAGGTGAACCCCAAGACTTACGCACGGACCTACAGTGCGAAAAATATACTGTATATTAAAAGCAAACAGAATTTAGTACTTTAAATTGCTCCAGCTACACAAGAAGAAGTTACACCTAAGTACAAAGAGTATTTGATCAGTCCGAACTCTGATGAAAAACACCCGGAAAACACCCAGAACAAGAACTAGGGCAAGCAGAAATTACATTATCGAGTTTATTTTTTTTAAATAAGGTTAAACAACGTATAGGCTCTCAATGTTCCTTTTTCATAAAAAAAAACAACAGAGAGTTCTTGGTGGCTAGTAATATTGGTTTTGATTAAAAACTCAGATATTCAAGTGAAAAGTAATACATTATAGCGATTTTTAGGTGTTTTTAGTATTTTTTAGACATATCTTATGTCGTGAAATACATTTGATGTTTTCATTGAATTGTGTACTTTAATTTTGCTGATGTCCTGTTCCAGTGCTGAACTGAAAGGGGAAGGTGAGGAACTCGTAAAGCTGCAGCAGCAGCCGCTTCATCTACCTCCCTTTTGGTGGAAATAAATTTAAAACTTGAGAAAAAAAGATTGGGCCCATGCATTGAGGAAGCACTAGATTTGGGCTAATGATTCTTCATAGCTCGGCAAGCATTCGGATAGTGGTTTATGCCTAACCGCTGCGATAACGGAAACCTGCGAACCTTTACAATGACGGTAACTTAGCGCGTGTCTTGTGCTTAGCTCACCCCGGGACAGTGCAACAGTGCAAAAGGCAGATTAACTCTGCCTGACGTGGCGCTATCAGTATGGTGTTGGGCAAAAGACCTCAGTGTTTAATAGGTTATAAACGACAGGGATTCATTCTCAGCGGAGTCTGACCAAGGTACAAAAGCGTTGCGCCGACCCTTTAGGCTACAGCTGCACACTCTGAGTGATTTGTGGTTTTCTAAGATATCGGTCTAAATAACCGGAATATCAGCACGCAAATTTTGAGACAACTTGCAAAACGAAGTTTGCGATTTCTCTTTTTTTCATTCGAATATTGACGCTTTGATTCATGGTTGCGGAGACATTGACGAATGTATAAGCCGCTACCCCTACAGCGTACACTAACGCTTGTTCAAAATCGCCCTTCATCAAGCACGACTCGGCCTGTACAACCATGTAGTTACTTGCAGGCTTAGAACACCAGGGAGGCTCTTCAGTGATGTCGCTTGTAGTACGAGCTTTTAAATTCTATATCGTTTAGACGTCTAGTCAGATTCCAGCGCATAAGCGCAGGCAAAGTACGGCGGAAGGCAGCGAGGAAGTGCTCGAATCAGAACTGGCCAAAACGCAGCCGGCCGCGATGTCCCGGTTCCTTGGTCCCACTTGGTTCCCCCCGCTAAAGCAATCACGCACATAAAAAAAACACAAAAAAATATGGCTTATTCACTGTCTGTGATTGGTTCAGCCGGTGATAACACACGCGCAAACGCCATGTGCGCCGTAACGACGCACATTTGAGGCTGCTTGATTGGCTCTCTTGGCTGAAAGATTGGCTGTTATCGGCTGATTGAAACGGCTCTTATTATATGAAAACATAAAAATACGTAAAGAAAGGTATCATTGATAATACATTCCTTGAATTCTTGGGGATATTATGGTAAGCTAATAAATACATAGAATACTTTTTCATCAGGGTAATAAGGCGTAAATGTTGCGATGTATTTGTTATTTTTCTCCTTCAATAATAATGTTAAGGGACAGATAATTTTACACCGCGTGCTCAGTATTATAATAAAAAGTGTACGAGAAATGTTTTTTTAAAAAAGTGTTTTAAGTTTTTTTTAATGAAATTACTCCTGACCTGATTTTGTTTTTTAAACACACAAAAACAATAAAATTTGGGAAAGTGCCAGTTTATCTTTTTTATAATACTTGAAACTCAGTGCGAAATGATAACCTTCTTAATGTTATTACTATATAAAAATCGTAGAAGAACGTGGTAAGTTTTGTCTTTATTTATATTATTAATTAATTAAACCTTCGCTTCAGTGAATATCTATAGACTACCGAAGATCACACAGAATATGTAAGCAGAGCTTCTGTTCGGTATACATTTTGATATTTATTTAATACGTTAAACTTTCTTTTTTACTACTTGAGATGACCTTCGTGGGTTTGGAGCCTCGATGTAAAAGTGGGTAAAGGGTTACATTTCGCTGGATGTCCTTAGAAATTTCCTTCTCGATTTTATTTCTTTCGTCTAGCTTCTAAATTTGTGTCACATAATTCAAGATGATTTTACATGTATTGCATAGCACTTTCATTGGAAATCCAAGCCCTCAAATACATCATCTATTTATGTCACGCCATGATAACGTTGTCAAGGTAGGACGTTGATTCCAGTTTGTGTTGCGACTTTTGCTTAAAAACCGTTACAGGTGGTTCCAATCGTGGTATGCCATGAAGCCAGGAACATCGACAGGGTATGAGCATCCTAACTACATGGATGCCTACAGGATATACGGAAGATATAGTAGGTTATTTCTGCGGTTACTTTCATCACAGTCTCTTTGCGTGTTCTTTTTATTTGTCATGACTCTACAGCTTCTTTCAGGATTTACAGGCAGAATATATCTCTTGCTGTCAGACTTCCATTCGTGTGCTCTTTTTTACCACGCCACAACAGGTAAGCCGGGTTTATTATCATTGATCGCTAACATTTAGGGTGGTTTGTGTTGGAGTCCAACACGGCATAGCGAGCAAAGTTTAAAAACAAGCGCATGAAACTTGATCTTTTCATGCACAAACACCGCTCATGAGTAAATGCACACGAGAATTAATCGCCGTTCACAATGGTGGAGGATTAAAAAAAAACAACAAAAAAAACTTTGAATAATCATTAGCCATTAGCGAAAACTTTTCGCAACAGATCGCGTTCACATAAGATGTGCAATAGAAGCTCCGCTTTGAGCGAGAGCTTTCTGCTTCTGATAACGTTTCGACGCGCGCACAGTCAAAGCACGAAGGAAAGCAACATGGTTGAAAAAAAACCGAGACTGCGGGTAAACGGCACAACACTAAAAAGTATTTTTAGTGTTGTGTCGTTTACCCGTAATCTCGGGGTTTTTTCAACCATGTGCAATGTACACCAGCTCGTTTCCGCCCTTACTTTTTGTTCAAGGAAAGCAATACGTGAGTGCTGAAGATAGAACAACTCCTGCAAGCAGGGAAGAAGCAGGAAGTGCGCACGGACAATTGACAAGCGAAGCATCTTCCTCATTGTCGATTCCGATATTTCACATTTTGTTTTGGTCCAATCGAATTCTGAGTTCCGTCATTCGCTGGAATGCTCCCGCTGTTCGGCGTCATTCGTGTCCTCGTGTTGTGCTGGGAATTGGGCTCGCACACCGCCACCTTTTAGAGTACATTCAATGATACACCAAGCAATAATGTGACGTATCGGGGTAGTTGGTTTGAAGTGAAAATCCTTGGAAGGAACAGCGGCAAATAAAGATATTGCTGCGATTCCTTCCCAGGATATATCCACCAAGATATATCTCCGAAATAAATTTCTCCAGCTCCAACACTAATTTATCCACGAAACAAAGGGTAAATTGTGGATTCAATTTCTGAAAATATCGAACTACAAACTTAGATCGATGGTCGGTAACAATTGGAGCTCAATCGTTTTTATATGTCTTCATACAGAGCAGGGTCTTTTCCATTACAATTAAACGAACGTTCGTGTGGGAGATTAAGCGTTTTATTGGACAAAACAGCGAATAAGAACAACGTCATAATTATTTTCTTCACTTACTTTTTTATTTATAAGATTAAACGTTTCATATACGCCTCCAACATTTATTTATGCATTATCATCAATCAGGATTTCTTTCGTTGACAACCTCGAGAGTTAACACATTAACACAATACAAAAAAGGCTGCAATCTAATTGGATGAGTAAGTGATGATTGTAGTAGCTACTGCAATTATGTGGGTCCGATGAATAGAAACAAATAGAGAAGAGGCTTAAAAGAATTGTTTGATTGTAGAGAAACGAAGGTTTTTATTTCTAACTTTTGATTGTGCAAGCTTGCTTTTTGACATTTTCAAGTACATATGCCATACTGAGCCACACCTTGGCGCTAAATTATGGCGTGGATCTGGAGCAACTGATTTCTTGAAAATTATTTGAGGTTGCATAATTTTATTTGGTCCGGTAGCTCTTGTCCCATTTTACGCACTTTGTTCACCTTATAAGGTTGTGTGGGCATGTTTGTTTACGTCAACGGTGTTATGCTCCGTCGCACCCATAACTCGGCGTACAGCGAAGGAACCGCGTCGGAGTCAGGCACACGACTACACACGATCTCAGCACACTGTTGTAGCGGTCGTGGGCGGAACGAAAAGGAGAGCCGCTTTTGTACGAATTTTGAGTTGCGGGATACTCTCCTGCGGGGACAAACGCGACGTCTGGAACGCACGAAAGAGGGTTTGTGTAAAAGAGGACTTCGAACTTTTCCTCTTCTCCAACAGCTTGGATTACGCTCTCGTTCCTGTACCACTGGTAAGGGCTGTAACGTGCTTTGGGGTCATTGTTCTGATTGGCTGGAGGGGGCCGTAGCGTTCGTTTTTCTGCAAGTTACGTTAACTCGAAGTATACAAAGTGCACTAAAGAGTTAACAATGCCTCCACTTTCGTTCTTTCCTTCTTCGAGCTTAATTTGTCGGCAGGCTCGGATATTTCTGTTTTTCTTCTTGTTTTCCTCCCCACTGTTTATACCTCCATAAAGCAAATTGGAAAATCATACTTTATGACGACAAGTACTTCGATTTTGTTCGGAGGCATTTTATGGCCGTGATTTTTCAATTGCAGGTGACTGCGAGCTGTGGGAAAGGAAGCGTCCGGGCATAGATGGACTGCCTTCTTCTTTTTGCTCAGTATATATACATGCATGCAACAACAAAACTGTCAATTGGTACCACAACTATACTGAGTGCCGTTCCCAGTAATCGTCTTTATGCAAAGACAGTGTCAAGATTAAAACATTGAGACCAAAGCAGTTTGTATAAGGAGTTTAAGTTAAAATCGGAGCTTCTAAAAAGGATGCAATATGTTTAATATATCAACCTCGCCAGTTCCCGCTCCGTAAACCCACACGTATAATGAAACTCGTGTATTGCGTGCCGTTACTCCACAAAAACTGTAAAAATAGTATTTGCAACGAATAAAGACACATGATCACACTCCTCCGAATGATCGTCTCTTTACCAGCATACAACAACCTAAATATTTTGCACATTGTTGAAAAGGTGTCTATTTTCTTTTTACACTTTAGAAAGCCATCGGGATTTTTAAGACGTCTGGACGCACCCTTCAAATGTTTCAGGGGTTTGTGATGTCCATCGTTGTTTTCTAAGATGTGTGACGTACCATTAAATAAATTCTGAAGTGTATAAGAGACCCGTTTTTTGACAGGCCTGTGGGGACTGTCAAAAACGTGTCCTTAAAATTACTGCCCCAACATAATTGTTGTAATGGATGTGTGTAAGAAATCCCGTGATCCTTCATGATAAATATGCGTCGGTGAAGCCGCCTGGCCATTTTGTTTTGGACTGCCGCAAAGGACGGACGCTCACTGCCGGTTTCCCCTTCCATTCGTGGGACGCATCTTCTAGAGCAGCTTAGTGTGCGGATCAAAAATAGGGTCACTCAGATACCTGTTTCTTGCACCGCTTTTTCTCTCCGGCTTCAGAAGCCCGTCCAGCGAGCGAAAAAGAAGCCGGAGACGCCACCGCGACGGCACCAAGGACGACACCGTGACCGTTCTCTGGATTTCACAACGGTAATGGACATTGGATTCGCGTTCGTGGTTTTCGCTAAACGTTCTACTAACACTGATTAGGTGTGCGGGAGGTGTACCGGCTAACTTATATTAGTTGAACTACTGTACATCTCAAGAATTTATCCAGCGGCACTGTGGTACCTCGAAGTAGAGTTTTTGCGGCGAATATCACGGTTTTCCTTATTCGGTGCGATCGCTTTTGTCTACCACTGCTTGCGCCAGGGTTTGAGCACACACTGGATCTTATCATCCTGATTGTTTACGACGTGCATGTAACACACTATGTCTAATATAAACTACCCGTAAAGTTTTCAACTGCATTTTGCCATATGGTTCACTTTAATTTTTGCATCTAAACGGTCGAAGGACCGGGGAGCTTGAGAGGCTGAAAAGGTTTGAAGGAATGAAGGGGTTTTAAGGGTTGAATGGGTCTGAAGGGCTGAGGGGTTCGATGGGCTGAAGGGATTCGAAGTTCTGAGATAGTCCCAAAGCACATCAAGGCTGAATTGTTATTTTCAATAGTGATACAACATTCCATTCTGTCATGCATACAATATTGCACTTCGACATGCCATATCGCTTCTAGATCACATTATTGCACAAATACGTCCAGGTTTAAAAAGTTCCGAAGCTGGGAGTATTCGTAAAGCACTTCTATAGGATGTTGGAACAGCTAACACCGCCCTAATAACAAGGCCCCACTTCTGGAATTTTGTAGCGTGAGCTACACTGGCCGAGGTTGAGCAGTTTCGCGTGGCTCTCATAATGAGTCGTGCTCCGTGCTGCGCAAGCGCGAGGAGCAGTGACGTCACACGGCGAACAGCTGTCGGGGCGGAGCCGCCATCGCCGCGGGCTCCGCCACCACCGCGCGCGCCTCGCCGGTCTGCGCAAGCGCGAGGAGCAGTGACGTCACACGGCGCACAGCTGGCGTGCCGGAGCCGCCACTGCCGCGGGCTCCGCGCCACCGCGCGCGCCTCGCCGGTCTTCGCGTTAGAGATGTCATAGCTGCGGCCGACGCACTGGCGCCGCCGCGTGCCCAGCTGTGTGCCTCCGTTGCGCAGTAGCCAAGTCTGACGCTGCACCGGAGCTGCTTGATAGCGCCTCTCATTTTTTGCGCATACGCTCACGCTACGTATATCCAGGCATAGCCAAGCTAAGCCACCGCAATTTTTTTTACGCCACATGCCACTGAATGGCCTAGGGAACAGACGTAAGTACATTCGAATGCTGTGTCAACGTTTGGATGGGTATTCGTGTTCTCACTGATTGAAGACAAATATCCCAGCCGAAAACTGGCCCAGCAATCGCGTCCAATGTGTGCCCAAAGCTGGGCACGCTTTCATTTTCACACCTGGAGCACCATATTGTGGCGGTTCATTGGTGTTTACGAGTGAGGTCCGGAGCGGTTTCTATGACTAAACGTTACAGATCAAAGCATGCTTTTTGCGCTGTTTACTTGAAGAGGCAAACAAAAAGTCTCACCAAAGGAGCTTTCTAAGTGTTATGAATCTGTACTTAGTTTGGTTGAAGTCGCGTTTCTCTGAAGAAAGTCTCCCCCGTCCGAGAAACGAATTTTGTGTGTGTGAACTGCTTCAGCCGTTTCAAGAATTTGACTTTGGAATCGTCGGGCACATTGGGACCCGAGGAAACATTTTTTTCCTAAGCAATCAGTCGTCAAAAAGCTGAAGAGATACACCCGGTCTTCAGGAGTTTCACCGTTCAACGCGCGTTAGCTTTGAAAACCACTATAGGAGCCTGGCGCAACTGCAAACTGCAACAACTGCAAGAGGACGAATATGGATATTTTATACCTGTAGTGCACTTGAGTCGCCCCCTCAAATGGTCCGAGTCCAACTATATATTGACACAGATGGAAGTTCTTGCCGTCAAATGGGCTCTGGATGAGCTTCGCCCCTACCTGATGGGTCGTAAGTTTCAGATTGTTACCGACCACCATGCTGGACGATGCGGTACAAGGAGGGGACCAATGCTTAACTGCGCCGGTCGCTCCTCCTGCAGGAGTTCAATTTCGAGGTCAGCTACAAGCCAGGAGCTCTGCATAGAGAGCCAGATTGCGTCTCCCGGACTCGGAAGTTAAAACGGGAGGTAGGTGACAAATTCTTTATGCCACACCTCCGGCCTTCCTGCAACGGCCCGCTTCCTGCAATGCCAGGACATTTTCAGACTTCTGGACGGAATACCGGGCACACGTAAACAGCAGAGGCGAGCACAGCTCAAGTTCGTCGTTCATGACAGAGTCCTGTGCAGGTGAGATCAAGGTCCCATCAATCAACGTTTCTTGGTCTGCCTTCCTGACTCGAAGAGAGCCAAAGGTTTGCGCGAATTCCAAGGAAGAAAGTACCGCGCAAACATGGACATCAGACGAACCTTCGTAGCTATTCGCACAAGGTATTTCTGGCCGAAACTCTTCAGAGACGTAAAGGCGATTTCCGCCAACATATAAAAATATCATCTGGGGCACCTGTTGGACTGCTGCAACCGATTGAAGTACGCTTTCCGTTTCACACGGTAGGGTTAAATATTTTTCGACCGCTTAAGACATCTCGAGGCTACAAATACGTCATCGTAGCTATCGATATCCTGACGAAATTCGTCGAGGACAAGCCTGTGCGGAACATTGAAGCGGTTGCGGTGCAGAAATTCATCGAGCGTCGAATAAGTCTAAAGCACATATGTCCAGCAATGAGCATCACTGACCGCGGCACTCAGATTATGGCACGTTCGACTTAGGCGTACCTTCAACACCGTGGCATTCAGCAGTCGCCTACGACAGCGTAGCATCCCGCTGTGAACGCTCCGTGCGAACGTCCGAACAAGACACTAAAGCAGATGATCGGTTTCACTACAACAGCAGGCGACAAGTGCGCTGACGTCCTTCAATACGTTATCTTTTGGTATAATACCGGGTTGCAGGACACCTTTCGTCAATCACCTTTATTCTTTGTCTACAGCCGTGATCCTGTGCTCCCACTTGATGTCGTGTATGACCGCCAGGAGCTCGCTGAACTACGTGATGCATCGGATTATTCAGTCGTTGTTCACGAGAGACTAAACCAAGCTCGGAAACAGGCCGTCAAGAACATCAAGCTCGCTCAACAAAAATAAAATGGCTACTTCGACAGCGGACGCAAGGGCGTCACCCTCGAGAAGGGCCAGCTCGCGTTGTTGGAGGCACCAGCTGTGGGGCTCAACGCAACACGACGGTTGACTGGCGCCAATTGGATTGCGAGCCGGCTCTCTCCCGCGAACTAAGAGATTGAACTCATGGACGGTAATGGCCGCGATGTAGTGCACGTGGAGAAACTGAAGCCGCATCTCACACCAATCGTTGAACGAGCACAGCCTCTGCCCGAAGACTGAACTTTTGTAGTTTATAGTGTGTGCTTTTGTTTATAGGGTGTCTTCTCTTTTACCATTTTTTATGTACATATTTATTCACTCGCGTGCATATGTCAAAGCGCAGATTTTTTTTAATGTTTTGTCTTTGTCTCGTGAAAGCGCACTGTCGGGTTGACAGTTTCTAAAACCCCGACATGTGACGAGCCGCAAAAGACGACCCTCTGGTGCGGCTCGTGTGAGCGCTGGGGGGAGGAATAAAAAGAGGAAGTTGTGATGTAAGCTCGGGGGTTGACGTGTCTTTAAAGAGCTCGGAGTCTGTATCTCTTGATGTCCACAACCCATCATCACAATGTACGTTACCGAATACTCCCAGTTTCGGAGCTCTTTGAAGCTGGTATTTTTGACTTCCCATAATGTGTACCAAAAGCAATATAGCATCTCGAACTCGTTGTTGTATGCATGACAGACTAAAATGTTAAACAAGAAATGGTCATAATGCAACACCTGGGACTGCGGTGGGGAAAAAATAATCTTTCAAGTAAAAGGAAAAGACAACAAAGGAAAACGTCTCGTCTGCTGTCTTTAATTCGAACTGTCAGTTTGTTTGTTTTTTTGTTTTTTTTTCCACCCCACAGTTCATGATGTTATATTATAATTAATTATCACCAGCTTGCCTATACACTCACTGTATTTATTTTATAAAAATAGACAGATTCGTTTGAACTGGTAGAAAAACGATTATTCGAAGCAGTGTAAATGCAGACATCTATTTTGAAAGACTATATCTTTGTAAGAAACATTCTTCTTAACTTAAACTCCTCAAACGAACTGTTTTGGCTTCAACAATTTTATCTGCACACTGAAATCGCCAGGAAAGGATTACTCGTGGCACTCAGGATATTCGTGGTAATAAATGACAGTTTTGTTGTTGCATGCGTGTATATATCTTGAGCAGAAAGAAGAAGGCAGTCCATCCTTCCCTGGACGCTTCCTTTCCCAAAGTTCGCAATCATCTGCAATAGAAAGAGTTTATGGCCTTTAAAAAACTCCCAAAAATGTAGATGTATTTTTCGTCATGCAATATGATTATCCAACCTGCCTTAGGGTGATATATACAGTAGGAAGAATGCAAAGAAGACAAACAAAGACAAGTCTGCGAACAAATTTCAGGTGAATGAGAAACGAATAAAAATATGGTCAACGTTAACTTGTTAGTTCACTTTATATTTAGTCGTTTTACCTTAGCTTAGCAAATATCCAATGCTAAGGTCCTCTCGAGTCAATCAGATTGATGGAGGCGAAGCACGTGATAACCCTCACCCATGGTACAAGGAGAAAAACCAGGGTGAAAAAAATTATGTTTTTTTTTTCTAATTAATCAGCTACAAAATAGTGATTCTTTATCGATATTCTCGTTTTCACCACAAAAACTGAAGCAAGAAACGTCCGCCTTCTTTCGTTGCCAAACTTTCTTCATAATGTTGATAATTACGATAGATGTAGGTGCATTTTATGCTAGATATATAATGTCCCACAAGACCATTAAAATTATTATAACCGAAAATTGCGTACTTGCGCACAGATAAATAAATTTTGGCTTTTATTTGTAACTGTTGATTGGTCCATGTTTTTACTTCAATAGTTCCACAAGTTCAATGCACTATCCAACCCTACTTTCTTGTGCAAAAGTGCGCTGTTATAGCGTGTAAAAGTTTTCTTTAGAGATATATGGCGACACAGCGTTTGGAAGGAGATCAAATTGCGATTAGACCAAAAAAGCCGGAGGGGCACTTCAACCATGAGCATGACGTTTCACTTGCCCATTGTCGCTCCGCGCATTGTGCTTTCTCCCTGCTTGTTGGAGATGCTCAATCTCCAGCACGCTCCTGTTGTTTTCTGTCGTAATTTTGGGGCGCGCGAAGTGTCCTCAAAGGCAGGATGCTCCCGCTAGGTGCAAGGCTTCTACTGCGGATCTTCCGTTAAAGCAATCGGACGTGAAGAGTTCTCGCTTAGGGGTAGCTGATTATTCAAAGTGTGTGGCATTCTTGATAATTGGTAACAGCGATTAGTTCTCGTTTGCATTCAGGCAGGGCGATGTTTTTTTGTTTTTTTTTTAATGAGCAAAGCCCGTTTTGTGCGCTTGTTTATATTACTTTGTCCTTTATGCAGTATTGAACTCCTACCTGAACAACCCTAAATGTCATCGTCAAAAGTTTTAAAAGGGCTGCTTACGTGAATCTTTATGGTAGTAAAGAGCACATGAGTCGCTGTCCGTCAGCAAGAGATATATTCTTCCTGCATCTTTTTCTGTAAAAAACAAAAGAAGGAGAAGTTTGGCAATTGAAACGAACATGCAAACAGACTGTAAAACGATAACCAAAACAATAACCTACTATCATTTCCTATATGTTTCTTGGCATCCATATAGTTGGGAGACTCATATTTTGGCGATGTTCCTGGGATCATGTCATAATTCGTAGTAAACCTGTAACGGTTGTTAGGCAAAAGTCATAATTGAGTAAACGTTCTCCCTGGAACAACTAATGATAGCATGATATAATTACAGAATGTGTATGATGGCTCAGATTCAAGTGAAAATGTTAACGGATTAATGGAGGAAACAATAAAACACATTTTTGAAAAGAAGGAAATTCTGAAGGTTACCAAGCTTAAGTGAACCTTATACCAGGCAATGCTCCGCTTTACCTTAACACTCCGGTTTTACGGCGGCCATCTTCAATGGCTACAATACGGGTTTTAATTTATTTAAAAATAATATATAATACATATTCAGAAGTATTTTTGTAGACAAAATCCCTGTTTTCCACGTGAGTCTATGGCAAGCTATTACAATTATAGGCTAGAAAGTTAACTGAATAATTACCGAGTAGTTATTTCTAGGCCATTATAACTTGTCTCACATATATTCCCTAAAGAAAAGGATAATTTAGCACCGCGCACTAATTATTATATTTAAAAAGTTGTCGACGACTTACTGAACATTTTATTGTTTCTATTTTTTTTAAAGTAAATTGTATTGCGGTACAGATTACCTATTTTATAGAGACGATTTAAAACACAGCTTTCGGAAAATGTATTGTTAACTTCTGTGTTATAAAATACTGAGCACGCGGTGTAAACTTACCACCATCTTATCATATTATTGGAGAAGAATGTGAAGCATGTGGCAAAATTCAATCATTAATTAACCAATAATAATTAGTCTTTGGCTACTTTAGCTTCGCATAGCATCTCCAAGAACAGAAGAAATTGGTTAGCAAAGTTACTTTTGAGTTTATAGTTTTATTATTTTAATCAATTCAAATCCTCTTTTTAGTTGAGAAAGTATAGTGAGTGTGCAGGGGTGCTGGTGAATATTAACCACGTTGAATTAACCTGAGACTGGAAAGAAATGAAACATCAAAACGTAGAACTTAAAAGAGAGAATACAACCTCTCCGACTCAACTAAATCATTCATTTTGTCCACATCTAAATATAGTCTCAAAAGCATGGTCATCAGAACACACACAAAAGGACGAAGTCTTTACGTCCAGCAGGTGTTCGAAAACACATGTTTGGAGCATCGGAACGCAAGGAGTGGCAGGCCAATCAAAGGACGACATAGATAATCCGTAGGGAACGCACGATGGCGAGGCGACCAAGCGCGCGACGTCATTGGTTGTGGTCGGGAGGAAACGACGACACGTGTACAAATTCGGGGGTAAACAAACGCGCGAGGTGACTAAGAAGTGGACCAACTTGCACGCCGTACACGGCATGCAAGATGGTCTCCTGCTTCCGCATCCCGCGCCTTTTGTTTACCCCCCCCCCCCCCCCCACCCCAAAGAAAAAAAAGATACGCTTACGTACGTTTGTTTCCTTTTGACCTCCATCAATGATGGCGTGAGCTTGGCTGCTTCGCCATAGCAAGCTCTCTACTCCTTATCTTTGTTGCCCTTTGATTGGCGGGAGCCCGTTTGTGTTCCGATGCGCCTTGCTCGCGGTATGCAGTTCATGCGCCACAACCACCATGACACAGTGTAAAAATTCGGACAACGTTACAGGTCGACACGCTATCGGAAGTTTGAAAGGGGATGGGTGTTGCCTTATTGTTTTATCTTGTTAAGTTATCCACATTCTTACATTGTGTGGTGATGAGCTTGGCGATTGAACTCTATGGACTTCGTTCTTCTTGTGTTGGTGAAGATGACCTTGAGTTTGAGTCGATTCAGGGTTCTTTTTAAGCATAACATATTTGTTTAAAATAAAACCGTGGCATCTACACTTATTCTGTTTGTGCAGGTGAGTTTTACGGTCAGCTTGACATAGAATAGGAGGCTAATGGTAGCAATCAGTCGGATAATTAAGTAAAATGTGTTAATTAAAGGTTTATTTAGTCAAATTAGACATATGGTTCCAATTAGAAACTTGCTGAGCGTCATCTAAAACCACTAAATCGGTATTTTTAGAAGTAGTTTGAGCGCGCGAGAAGCGCAGTATTGCTCCAAAGTTACTACTAGGACAGCAGGACCAAAGTTTTCTGTGTGAAAACGCGCGTGCGATTTTTCCGTCTCTTATCAAAGCCCCAGCCTTGTACCTGCTGCACGAATGGTAACATTAGCGCACTACTGCGCTCCCCGCGCGCTCAAAATATTCAATAAAATACTTATTTATTAGTTTTAGATGACGCTCAGCAATTTCGTATTGGAAACACACGTATATTTTGACTGATTGAACAGTTAATTAACAAATTTCGCTTAATTAGCCTACTGATCGTTACCATTAGCTACATAAACTATGTCCCGCTATCCGTATAACTCACCTGCTCAAACCGCATAAGTGTAGCTTTTACAGCTTTTAAAAAAAGAAATAAATAATGTTTAGCATAAAAAAACGCCCTGTATAAAGATGTTTAATAAAAAAACGAGTTAGATGAGCTTCAGACTTCGTCGTCTCTATTTTCGGTTACTTCGACGTTTTGATGTTTCTTTTCTATAAGAGCCTCGGGTTAATTGAGCATGGTCTTTGTACCCATTCAAGATGTCCGCCGTGGGACCAAAGGTTTATGACACCACAGCAGAATAACGCTTCGATTCAATAGTGCCAATAAAAAAGGCCCTAAAATAGCATCGTCACGCCGCTCGTCCTTTTAGCGCGTTTGCCATCATCGGGTAAAACAATCAAACGCATTATATGTGCTCTAATCACGCTCTTCTATTACAGCGAATCAAAGAGAAGACGCGTATATGACTCCTTGGTCGGATTTCTTCGTGTTGATGTCTTCATAGGAAAAAAAAAAATCCTTTAGCGATTGCAGCGAAAACTACATATCACGCATACAACATACACCAGAGCATTCGTTTCAATAAAAAACAAGCACAAAACAAACATCCGAACCATATTATTGATAATATAGCGCTCCCGATAACAATGCGAAGCACTTACAGCGTTCACCGCATACATTTCCAGGTAAAGATTACTGTTGCGCAAGCTGCCACGGCGAGGGCAGCTTGGAAAGTGGGGAGTATATGGCACTAGACTTTCATATAAAAAGTTTTGGTAGACTGCATTTACTTTTCTTTTGTCAATCATTTTGTACAGTGCAGTGGACAACCATTGCAGGTGGTGCAACAGCATCGCTGGCCAACCAACTTCACATTGTGAATTGTATCCCCGACTTCTTTTGTTTGTGATTGGCACTTGATACCATTTCCAAAATGAAGACGAAAACAATGACGAACCGTTTTGATGGTGCTTGATTAGCTCCATGCGATCGCAGATTATCGGCTGCAGTCCTTCTTCAAACGGAATCTAGGGGTGGAACTTGCACTGCATCCTCACCTTTTTACGACTATAGTTATGATGTTGGAAGACCGAAATCGGAACCTTGGTACTGAGTTCTAACTGCCAAGATAAAACCGGAAGTGCGTCTCCTTTGGATACTCATAGTCCTTTGATTTTTTGTATCCTTCAGACGTACTTTGCCAGCGGTGCACGCTGGGATCTCGCGAGACGCCGCAGCGCATTTGTAGGTAAGAAGCTCGCGCTATAGGCGGGACAACTGAAAGACCTCTCTGCCCTTCCAATACTGCCAGTAACTATTGATTGTATAGGCCGAACAGTGCTTGATAAAGTGCGATCTTTTGCGAGAGTTTTGCGTGAGGCAAGAGTAAACGCTTATTTATTCGTATTATGTTTTGCAACAATCGAATAAAGCGTTAATATTCGAATATGAAGAAAAACAAGCTTCGCCTTGCAAGGTTTTTTTTTAAGCACTGACACTATGGAAAACTCGTCCGCTATCTTCGCAAAACGGTATCGTTCGAATTGGGCAACTGGAGCGGGGTGCAGCGACAGTTTTTGTTCTTTCGGCAGGTACAGTCCAGACAATAACCCTTAAGTTTATAACCTCCGAAGCACGCGTTAGGTTTTTTCCTTGATTATTTTTTTGCTACGAAATGGTAGCTGTATAAAAACATTAAAAAAAGGTACAGCGTTCACCCCCTCAAGTTACAGCCACAACAAACGCCCAAGCGTCTTCGTGTTCTGGACTGGATTATCTCGTGACAATAAGCTCCTTCGATTTACAAGCGCAACCTGCAGCTGTGCAGAAAAGTCTAAAGCGGTGCACTTCCGGTGGCATCTCAATACGCATACCGAAATTACACTGCTATACACTTTTTTCCACCGGTGCGGAAGGTGCAGATAAATCGAACGAGAGTAATGTTTATCATGGCTGCGCGCTGGGTTGGTAAGGCACAGATTGTGCGCTGAGTTCCGGACATTGCTAGGGTTTGACTACTGGGGCACGTCTCCGGCGTTCACGCAATGATGCGAACCCGTCTGTTTATTCAGATGCTCCTGGGGCAGGTGTTCACGCCAACCACCGGGGCAAGCTTGTTGGTTGTCAGCAGCTACCAGAGCGGGACCTGTTTTTCGAAGAATGACTCGGCACCCGTTCTGATACCTTCGCCTCTACTGGAACTGGACGCATCCGCCTACTTGACCTGGCAACCTGGAACGCGCCTCGAGGGGTGTTCACAAAAACGCTTCCGTCGTCGAGCCAGTTCGGGCACGTCATCGCCGTCAACGCAATGACGCAAACCCATGTGTTTATTCAGGTTCGTTACTAAACGAATGTTCGTTGTTTTCGCAGTGGTGATCTCTGTTTGTTAACAGTGTCGTGTTTTGACGACGAAGTGCACTCTTGCTTGAGCTGGCTATGCCACCGTGAATTTAAATTTTACAACGTTGCATGCCCCTTACAACTGCTTTTGGAAGTGTCGGGGGACGTTAAAGTGAAACCTGGCCCCCTCACCGACAGCTAGCAGATAGGAAACATTATATACATTGTTCAACAGATTGAGACATTGCAAAGTAGCATACTGGCCAAAATCAGCGCCCCAGAAAGTAAACGAAAAATCACGAAAGCAGCAGTGGGCCAACTCTCTGCAAGATTACCCGACGTCGAGACAGAGTTCAGTGCCTGACACCTTGTATTTAATCCCACCTCTTCAAACAGTATATCTATTCAGTTGGCTAATTTCCGTTAAAATGTGGAAACCAGCCAAATAGACTTCGACGGTCAAACCTGTTGTTCTTTGACTGTCCTGATTCACCCTCCAAAAGCTGGAGTCAATCAGAAGAAAATGTCGTTGCCTTCTGCTCCGAAAAATTGAAATTTCTCTTGAATCCAGCTTATCTTGAACGCTCGCATCAACTTTGTAGACTTCAAGAGTGCAAGAACAGAACAGGTATTCTCAAAATTTCTTGTTTCAGGGACAAGGAAAGCGTGTTGGCTTGCGGAGCTAAGTTGAAAGGTACTGTTTTTGCTATCCGAGAGGACTTCTCCGCTTCGGTACGGCTGACTCGAATCAGTCTTTGAGCATGGGAAGGCCGTAAACATTCCTTTTAAAATGCGCTTTGACAAATTGCTTGTTGGTAACAAACGCTACTTTTTTAACGAAAGATCGTAATCTGTCGATGAGCGTTATGCCCTCGAGTCAAATTTGTATCAAACAAAACGAAACGAGTCATTCACTGCTTGTCGATTCGATCATCGCGACAAAAACAATATCCATTCAATCCTATTCACTAATATACGAAGCGTCATCCCGAAACGCGACGAACTTCATGGTATCATAAGGACAGCTCATCGAATATCGTTATCTTAATGGAAGCATGGCTTAATCCCGGTAGTGATGAAACAAGATTTTTACCTGTCATGCTCAATGGTATATGTTTCGTCATGATAGAGATGTACGAGAGGGGGTGGTGTGCTTATCGCTATAAAACAAAACATTCCCTGCTTTGATGTCGAACTCATAGATAGTAGCATTGAAATTTCCGCAGTACGTAATTCTACCCCTTCAAACAATATTATGCTTGCTGCTTCCTACAGACCACCTGACTCTGATGACCTGTTTCTTGCCAATCTGTCCTCCTTTTTGGTTGACATTAAAACTCGCTTTCCCAAAGCTGATTTGTTACTATTTGGGGATTTCAATTTCTTCCAGATTTACTAGGCAAGTTGATCATCCGAAGAGGTCACGCCATCTGCAGATTTTCTTGATATGTGCCTCACGCGTAACCTAACTCGGGTTGTAAATGAGCCTAGACGTTCGTCTAACATTCTCGATCTCATATTAGCTACATCTCGTGACCTCGTAAAGTCAATCCAACCGTCTGAAGGTTTGAGTGACCACAAAATGCTGCGCGTGATTTTTTCATTACGTGTTGTTATGAAGAGTCCGATTTTCAAAACTATTCACGACTACAATAAAGCCAACTATGAGGCAATAAACAACAATTCGGCAACTTATTATAACACCTTCCAGTCCGAGTTTTCTCTAAAAACTGTCAAAGAAAATTGAAATCTTTTCACAAATAAAGTTGTTATCTTGGTGTAAACATATGTGCCCAATATACGAATTCGCACTCACTCATCTGACCCATGGTACCATAAAATATTAAGTCCACAATGTAAGAAGAAAAAACGACTTGTCACGAAAGCTAAGCGAACAAACCTGTCCTGTGCTTGGGCCTCTTACTGCGCTGCTCTCAGAAACTACACAAAGAACCTTAGAGCACAGGAAACAAAAATTGTTTATCAAGTTTTATTCCCAAGTTCGCGGAATAATCCAACTAAATTTTGAAAGCTTATGTCAGGAAAAAGCAGTCCCAGGACCATATATTTCAACGACCGCAACGAAGATCCAGTCAGAGAGAGTGACTGCCCCGAAGCGGTACATGACCACTTTTCTTCAACATTTACAAATGAACACCTATTAAATATTCCAACCCTACCTGAAGAGTGTTATGATCTTATATCACCGGTCACGTTTAACACAACCGGAATAATTAAACTCGTTAAAGAGCTTAAACGTTCGTCCTCAGAAGGCCCTGACAACATCAATGCAAAATTCTTAAAATACACCTGCTATTTCCAGAAACTGTCTTAATCTCATCTTCAACCAGTCTCTCTATGAAAGCTGCCTACCCCTTGATTGGTAAATCGGTAAGATTATCCCAATATTAAAAAAAGGAATTCGGTCTTTAGCCTCTAACTATCGTCCTATGTCTTTAAACTGCATATCGTCTAAACTTCTTGAGCATATCTTGTATTCACAGATCATGACTCACTTGTAGTCAAACATATTTCTCTTCAGACACCAGCATGGCTTCCGCAGGGGTTTCTCTTGCGTGACCCAGCTGATCGAATTTGTTCACAAATTGCACACTACCTTGAAAGTCATGTACAAACCGACGCCATTTTTCTGGACTTCTCAAAAGCCTTTGATCGTGCCCCCTATCAAAGTCTTCTCTCCAAGCAATCATCACTGCAACTAGACCCCTTAGTGTTTCCCTGGATAATGTCATTTTGTCGCATCTCGTGGTCTATACACAGTCACTAACGATCAACGAGCAAGCGTTACTTCAGGAGTTCTACAAGGTGCCGTTCTAGGCCCCCCGCTGTTTTTAATCTTCATTAACGATCTTCCGTGTACCATCTCCTGAAACGTTCGGCTTTTTGCAGACGATTGTGTCATATATAACAAGATTTTTTAAGTAACAGAGAACTACCAACTTCAAAATAATCTAGAGGAAATTTGCCACTGGTGAATAAAAGAGTTGATGTCTCTAAATAGATCCAAGTTCAAATTATTCCAATTCACCAGAAGGCAGTGCCTGTTAGCATATCAGTATACTATAGACACCAAAGTTATCAAACCCGTTCCCATGTACAAATATCTTGGCATTAGGTTGGCTACTAGCCTTTCTTGGAAAAAAACAGTTTGAAACCATTTCTGCAGAAGCATCGAAGACTCATGAATTGATCAGATAAAACTTACGAAGGCTCCTCTCTACGTTCGACAAATGTCTTTTCAAACGTACATTAGACCTAAACTAGAGTATGCAGCAGCAATTGGAAACCCCCCTCAATCATGCCTTGTCGATGCCTTAGCAGCAGTTCAAAACTGAGCAACTCATTTCATATTACTATCATACGATCGTTTCACCAGTGTTTCTACGCTAAAAAATAGACTCGGACTAACCCCTTTGCACTACCGAAGGAAACTCTCCCGGCTCTGCCTCCTCCATTAAATTTATTATCACCGCTCAGACCTCAAGGACTCACTACTTCCCTCCCCCCCTTTCCGGAAAGAATATCATCTCGCCTCAATAACTCCTGTGCTATCAAACAAATGTTCGGTAAAACCAATGCTTTTAATGAGTCCTTTCTTCCTCTCGCCGTTTCCGAATGGAACCAGTTGCCGCCATCTATAGTTAACATCAAAGACTCTACTACGTTCCTAAATGCTATTCAACACATCTTTCGTTGGTGATAATTTGCTGTTTTATATTTTTATCACTTTTACTACACTTATTTTTCATTATTATTCTTCATTAGAGCGCTTTTGTTTGTTGTTTTATGAATATTAAACTGCCCCGCCTTATGTAATGCCCTAATGGGCCTTTAAGGTGAAATGAATGAATGAATGAATTCGTCATTGCTGCGATACAACGTGTTCCACTTCCAAAATATTTGTCGACCTATTGATTATCACGCGCCCAATTTGACTGCTTAATTAAACAATGATCAGTTTCAATGTGTGAGCAATATTTAAATATGGTCATTTTTGTGGATTATGAGAACGCGGCGACCTTCGTGACACGTCATCAAGTTTTTCGAATGAGGAGTGAAAGATAGTGCTTGCTTTATATCTTTGAAATTACACGGCCACACACACACAGAAAAAAATGCTTTTATTCAATGTTGATGCGTGCGAATATACATGGGCCCCACTAGCGCCGGTAAGCTCGTGTAAAGTTGAAACACAAAACGAGCGTCACAGCGAAAGCAGTTCGATCGGCGCCGAGCCATGCGGTATCATTGCAGCGTCGCTGTCTTTGCTGTGTCGCCCCTGAGCGGGATTCTGAGGATTTTCGGCTATTCTCGCTTCTGCTCTCAATTATGCTCTCGTGCCTGATCCGTAATCCGTCTACTTCTCTCCTCCCCAACCGTGCACCGTAACTGAAATTCACGTTCTTCTGATCCGTTACACACTTACCGAGATCTTGCCATACGGTGTGCAAGTTCGCCTGCTCGGATGGTCGAGCGCATTCACCGGCCAACGGGGTGTCCACGACAGCCAACGCCTACTATAGTCATTGTCAGGGTTAACAATGCAGGACGTCTTTTTCGAATGCAGGTCTCCAGCACGCGCATGTTGCCTTTCGCTGCGCTTTGGCGTCGCGGTGTCGGTCAAGGCTCACGAGTCATCCAAGTGTTATCAAATATATAAAATTCAACTAGTTAAAAATTATTTTGTCAATATCCCAGACAATAAAAAAGAAAACAAACGTCTACAGCTCTGAGCGGTATGTTGATTGGCGTTAAGGAAACATTTGCTGTCATGCATACATGGCTCATTCAAATGTTACGGTACAACGAAAAGTTTTGCTTTCAAATAAAACCAGCAGCCGCTGGGAGCAATCGTGTGATTATTCACGTAGCTGGAGACTTCACCGGGAGTTTTGGCGAATTGCAACTGAATCCGCCCTTTCCCGGCTTGCCGGTTTCAGAGTACCAAAGGAACAAGTTGGCCAGGCCGGATTGGGCTGGGTGGAAAACAAGGCTGCCATTTTGCTTGACGTGAGCGGCGGCGTGATTCCTTGTGTGCTTAGACGCTGTCAATGCACTGTGATGCCTTCGGATGTCGGAACTGCCAGCGGCGAGGGGAAAGGAGGAGTGTTTATTGGTTTCCTCGCGAAGAAATTTGATTCTAATCGAAGAGTAGCATGGGTTCGTGCGGGGAAGAGGGTTGACGCGTCAGACCCAACAAAGGCTTGGGATATAATTTTGCATTCCGCACTAGGCGGACGTCACTTCGTCACCGGTTAGCGGCTCTCAGGCCCAATCACAAAAGGTGTTTTCTTGGTTTTGTTTTACGTTACGTCTAAGTCAACGGACCATGAGTGCCTCGAATGTCACGTACTAGTCTACACCTTTAACAGGTTGTTATGCTTCATTCAAAGCACAGATAGCTCGGTGACACTCGGCGTAAACCGACATAAGCTTTCCTAACATAGCGCTACGTAAGAAAGCGGGGCTGTGTGAACCTGCCTTTAGTGGAACCTTGAAAAAACAAGCTGAAAGTGGCGTGACCCTCACATTGCAGCATTATTAATCAGGAAAACAATGAATAGACGAACGTCACCCGGACATTGTGTTTGCTCTATTCGCTCACACGAAACAGCGGGTATCCCTCTGTCGCTACGAGCGGTAGAAAGTCGTGCTTCTACAAAAGGTATCCCCACACTTCGTCTTGCGATTTACCCGTGAACTGCGCTGGATTCTAAACCCAGCCTTAGGGTTTATATGAGAACATGATGTTTCCGGCCATCCTCTGTTCTGTGCGAAAAGTAGCGAAGCGATGAAAAGTTGATAGGAAGCCGAGGTGCTGGAAAACAAACCTAGCAACATGCTGAAATCAAGTCTAATGGCGCTTTCTTTCTACCCAATAAACCCTCAAACCCAGTCACAACCAAATTACAATCGTTTCGAAAAGGTAGCGGAACATTTAAAAAAAATGTGTGGATTCCCCAGGGACGTTCCCATTTTTTTTTTTCATTCCTAAGCTAAGAGTTCAGTGGAAGTTAAATGCACGATGGACCAGTCCTGAGTCTCCCTTTCACCACTTGATCACGTTCCCAGCCCGTACCCAGGCGCAAAGAGCGGATTCGCGCGATGAATGGAAGCTTATGGTTGGTCCATCAAACATGTAGCTTCAATCTACACTTTCAGCTTAGGTGCCCCTCAGAGGCATTTCAAGTGAATATTGTTGCACCACCCGTACATATGAAAGGAAGATACCAAATGGCACGAAATTCGGCTTCCAGTTATCTGTGAATAAAGACATCACATATTTTGTTTAAATTTCTTGTTTTATTGCTTTTTTTGCTTGCTAACCTAGTCACCTTCAGTTTGCCTTTTTGTAGGGTCTGGCACTTTTTCGGTTTTCCTGCAAGCACTTCCGTTTCTCTACCACCAACGTCTTCCGATATTTCATATTGTGGTCAAGATAGATGGACATTGTGTCGGTTTCTCCTATGCAAATACTTTTTTCTTATCTCCAAAATGACATGAAAGAGATTTGGGAGCTTGGCTTTAGCTCGGAGATATTGGTTGATTTAATTTATATCATAATTGTTTAAATACAAACACGAGGAATAGCTCAATTAGAACATACCTGTGTAACATTTTCGTGGTATAACATATTATTAGGATAATCCTTGAAAATGTTGTTTCATGTTACATGAACCGCAAGTACTTACCATTTGTTCTCAAGTCTTTCGGTCCAAAACCTCCTCTCCATCAAAAATTTATCATTGAGTGGTATTCTGGATGGAATTACGTCTCCGCACTTATACATGTCAGATAATGCTGGCAGCAGAGGATCCTCTTTGAATGTACCTCCGACCATATAAAACTTTTTGGGTGGTGGTGGTGTGAATAGCTGACGAACGTAAACACACGCAAAAGGTTTAGTTCGATATCTGCATATTTTAGCACTAAGAAGTATGCAAATCACAGCATATCATTAAAATAATTTGACATCATAAGGCGTAAATTAGTAAATCAAGTTGATGTAATAATGTCCCAACCAAAAGAAAAGAGCAAGCAAAGGTATTAAGCGAGTTATCAATTTTCTATCAAGGTTATACTTGGTGAGATGTTTTTTAAGCGTTTCTAACACGGGCGTGTTGACCAATCTTCCGAAAAGTTAAAACCTTAGTTTAAGGACGCCAAAATAAAAGCATATTTGAACCCATCATCATATAGTCATTAAAAAGAATTATTTCTAAATTTTTTTTTCAATGTATTGTCTTAATCACAGATGTGTGCTTTCTTTATTGTTTAAACTGGTCATTACCCGTTTTAGTAAGACTAAAATAGATATTTTTTTAAGTATGCTGTAAACACCTTTTTGGATGCAGTATCACTTGTACGAGAGAAGATATTTATAAAACATGTATATAAGCAGTTTTTTTTTTGTTGAAAAATAACATATATGATGTGTTCAAAACACCATCAGCGTCGAAATTCTAAAGAAGTAACCTCTATTTTTGCTCGAAAATGTATTTTAGTTTTCAGTCAAATTTAAAAGTCTTTGTTTTTAGAAAAAGCTTGAACAATTTTTTTTTCGTCGCTCGACATACACTTTTTGTGTGGACTTCTCTTCTGATATCCCTCTGTTTTATGAGTTTATGAATCAAAACAGCCACCTGACATAACTCACGGCGAGAGTGCACGACGCAATAGCGACACACATACCAGTTTCTTTGAGAATTTGCGTTAAAGAAAAGACGCGAGGGGAGTGTCAGCTTTATCAAAATTCCTTTCGACCCGTGATCAAACGGCATTAGCTCAACTTACGGAAAAAAAGAACAAATTAAGCACACAATTCAAGAACATAAAAACAAGAGTTTTACTTTGGTTTATTTTATACTAAATACTTCAAAAACACCGATTTGTTATGGAAACAAATGCCGTTCTTAATACTTCACATAGATTAAACAAAAGATAGAAGACATAAAACAAAACAGCGAAGTTTTTAGCGGCTCAAACTGGCGACCGTGGATAACATTTTCTGTAAATAAAAGACGCACTTTCAACCCTTAAGATTAAAAAAAAAAAACATTTCCTCAATCTCGTAGTTTTTGTTTTTAATTTGTTATGTCCCCTATTGATGAACTGGAGTAGTGTTTCACTTTTTTTACTATTATGACGCAGACGTGGAGAAGATGATCTGCAAGTCAAACATGAAAATATGTAGTAGGTCATATTGCTTTATGTACAGCGTACATTTACAACCGAGAAATGTATTATCTGGCACTCTTCCTAAACAAATAGAAACCGCGGAACTTTTAACTCTGTTCAAGGCTGTTCACAAAATGGATTAGGGAACTACATTCCTACATCAATTGTTTCAGTGTTCTTACAAGGTTTAGAAAGATTATTTCTTGCCGTATATTTACGTTTAGGATAAGCACATTTTAAGAAATACGAGGTTCGGGGGAACGACAGCTCCCCCAAGCGGACACGAGAAGAAGGAAGGAACAAGGCGTTCTTCTCCTTCCCCAGGCAGACGGGAGAAAGGTTTCGCCCCCGCCTCATCTTCATTCGGTTTGGTTTTTGGAGCACGTCGCGCGCATGGTTTAATAAATGTTGTTGAGTTTATAGAGCTTCAGTGGCAGCGATGGCCGCCTGTAATTCCGTCCCCCAGTCTGAACCTCCAGAACATTTCGGTTGCATTGATGTTTTTACCACTAATTTTATCAAACGAGCAAACGAAGCCGCTAGAAACAGCGAACTTCCAGAGCAGCGCCAGCAGCGCTACGTATACCGGGCTAAGATGGCCGCCTCCAACTGCAGAGCGGAACGACGTTTCGACGTTTACCACGTTATAGATACCAAGGCAGGCAGGGTTTGCTGCTGGGTGCCTGGGTGCCTTCTGTGCTGAGTTCTGTTCTGTTTTCCGATGCCGAGTTCCTACTGGCAATCAACGTGGTTCTGTATTTTTGCGTGTCCCAAAAATAGCAGCAACATCGCGATGCCAGTGTTGTGTGCTGTGAACAACAGTCTGAAATTATCGCCGATGTAACCTTGCGTTCGCATATCAGTGGTAAAGATGATATGACATAAACGGTCGGGAATTGATGCCGCTGGTCGGGCCGTGATCGGAGGGGGCGGGGTGACACAGGTTGACATTCCGCTTTACGCTAAACAGTTTAAGACCGCTTGAGGAATTACTGTGCAATCGATCGACGTGCGGATGGCCATGTTGGAACGCTGGTACGTCCAATATGACTGCCGTCTGCGATGTCCTGTTGTCTCCTCCCCGAGAGCGATTGCGCTCCGAGGAAAGGACTGAACTATATGGAAATATTCCCGCGTGCTTAGCGCCTGCCCAGTGGGCACCGCGCCCGATCGCCACACAAAAGTCCCGGGCTCGAATCCTGGGACCGGCAGATGTTTTTATTTACTCCTAAGGTGATGCTTCTAAAAAATTCGAGAAGGTCATGGTTAGTTCTAGAACAGAATGTTCTAGTACATAAAGTTCGAGTACAGAACGTTCTAGAAAGGAGAGTGCTATAAAAAAAGACCCCGCGTGGCCTTATACAGTCAGTTATCGCTTGCGCTTGACCCTGTTGTATCGCCCACACTCGACGCCTCCGATGTGCTGTTATTGATGCGAAAGCATTAACTGTCCCATGGAGCGAGCCGACGTCATCCGTTTGAAGCGCGAAAACGGCACCTAGTTTCCCTGATCCCAAAGGCCCCATTGGCTGGCGCGCGGCGATAAGGCTCCCACTGGCCGCTGCACGCGTCAGTTTCAACGACCGCCGCCAGATGGCGCTGCGTGTCCGTGCCGCCAGCGCATCGATAAAACTAACCGCCGCAACCCCATGCCACACGGGCCCAGCGACGGTTAAAGGCCTGTACAAACAGGACACTCAAAAATCGTCAGGTGACACGACTCCGACAATTCGTTCGGCGCTCCGCTTCCAGCCGTTTATTTTTGCCAGGGGGAAAGTTCCACCCGTCAAATCTCGCAAGTGCCCTCCAGGGCAACCTTGATCTGCTCATTACATGGGTCCGAAAAGCCACTTACACGCTCTGTTGGCTGTCGGTCAATCGCTCAAGGCCTCCGCTGTTTTTCAAGTCCAGGAAACGGGAAAGGGAAAGACACAAGGGTGTCATTCCCTTTTCCTGGGGGAAGTGAAACGCACGCTTCGACGCAGGAATCTCCCATTTCCACCCGAAGCCGGACCTCTTGGGCCTTCCGGGGGAGAAAACAAGTGGCAGGTGGCGTCTGACGTCCAATCGGACGAGCACCTACGTCAAACAAAAGTAGAAGTGGCGAGAAGAAAAATTGTGATGTTGGCTTGACCACAAAAATCGTCGGGCAACACGACTCCTGCAAAAATCGTCAAAATTGAAGCCTCCGCTTCAACTTTCACGATTTTCGCAGGAGTCGTGTCGCCCGACGATTTTTGTAGAGTCCTGTTTTGACACCCCTTAAAACGGACACGTTGGCGCGCGCTCGGAGGCTTCTACTTGTCTCGCCGTCGACCAACATACCGTCGCCACTATCATCCACATCATCGGAGGGGCTTCTATGCTTTCGTATTCACAACTCATAAGAAGTGCTAAGGTCTACCTGCAGCTTTTTCTCTTTTCTTTGGGCGCAAGTTCGCCCCATTAAACGTTTATTTTGTTCCGTTTTACTTCGCCTTGTCACCTATATTTCGTGACAATATGACGGAGAGTACGTATATTTAACGTTTGGATTTCTAGCAATACGCGAGTATGGTAGGTAAAATCGGCAAACAAACAAATATCCTTTCTTTTTCGTTTCAAATATATTACAATCCCTGGAGAGACTGCCCTCCAAGTGGCTCGCTGGGATGAGCGCTAGGCGTTTGCGAGCTCACCACGGTGTAGCTCCGTACACTAAACACCTTACGCAAGTCGCGGCTTTGATAAATCGCCTTTCGATCAACTTCAATGCCGATTGAAGTTGATCGAAAGGCGATTTATCTGCCCGTGAAATTTTAGGGAGAAAAGGGTGAAAGACAACGGGGCGGAGGGCGCGTGACAGGCGGTCGCCTAAGACACGAGCTGGCGCCGGGCTATGCGTGCTGCGCGAGGCTGGGGCCGAGCAGGAACGATGGAGCCGTTCTAGCTGGTCTGGCCCATGGCGATCCCGGGAGCCGTCCACCAGCGAGGTTATGACCAGGACCGGCAGGAACGGTGAGCCCTGGCCATACCGGCCTTTGCAATGACAATCCCGAAGTGGTTCCGCAGCGAGACTCGGGGTATGATAGCCCGGGACAGTTAGCCTGCGCAGCGCTGGCGTGGGAAGGATGATCCGCAGCCCTGGACATGGGACTGCTAGCTCTGAACGACGGGCAACAACCAGGGTCGGTGGGCCCGGACTGCCGGCTCTCGAGGACGGGCAACCTGGAAGTACAGTAAACTCATTCGCTGTCTTCTTGGTGCGTTGTGTCACTCCCTGGGAGATAAGCGAAGCGCATACCGATTGGGCGGCGATTAGTGATAGAGCGAGAATGATACAAAGAATACCACAAATGGCGCCCAACGTGGGGCCCGGTCGTATGCCTTTGCTTCTAGTTGTCCCCAGGGAGTCCCACGGATTCGTTGAACGACGTTCCGTAACGCTAACGACGCCCGTTGAGGCACAGTCTGTTGAAAGTTTGGCGACCTGTCTCATGTAACTGCTCAGCAGGTTTCTCCTCGAGTCGACTACCAAAAGGACTCGAAAGAGGTGATTCAACCGGGGGTTACGAGGAGTGCGGGTAAGATGTAAGTAAGTCGAATTCGGAGGCACAGGAGATGCAACGCATGTTCGCTGGAGGGCAGGATAACGACTGGCAGGAGTGGAAACAGTCAGGACTTGTTGCAGATTTTGGATTTAGGATTTAAGACGAGAGAACAGATTTAGGATTTACGCTTGGGGTGATGCGGTGAGCAAGTAAGCGCTTGCAGAGGCCCAGGTTCCAGATGGGTTTTTGTTAGCGGTTGTCGGAAGAATTCCGGCAATAGCACCTGACACCAGAAACGCTGGCACGCGAGTTAATGACCACTGCGATTCTTATCTGCTGGACCAAGACAGCTTGTTGCATCACGTCATCCCAACAATCGAAGAAGAGCAGGGACGACATACCCTGCAGGGGGTAGTTTCTAGAAAGCTACAAAGGTAGTTTATAGGATTCTTTTTCGACTTCACTCTGACCGGTCGCGACAGTGGCAGCAAGGCGTTTAATAAGTTATGTCGCCTCACGACCTGGCTGGGAATGAGGCGCTAGACACTTAGGTGGGCTTGTAGCTGTCCAGCTTGCCTTGAGGCGCGGACGGTTTAGGCGGGCTTGCTCGACGAGCTGTCGCCCCCCTCCGAGGGCCGATGAGTCCCTAGAGCCCGAATGCACTTGGACGGAACGGGACGCTGACGCTTACGTCGAGCCGCACACTGTATACGTGGCCGTTGCGGAGCGCGGGTATGGTACGGCCATCCCGCCGCGGCCTTTGGATCCCTTCGCTTGAGCAACAGTTCGACTGGGTTTACGCCATCGTTACCTGGTCCTGAGAGAAACTCACACTCTGAGCAACGCAGCAAGATGTTTTGCCGCATCCCTTGCTCTGAGGTGAGAGGGCCCGAACGACGTAAAAGCGCAAGCGTCATGTCTTACTTCTAGGCTTAATCGGCGCGATCCAAACGAGGAGTCTTGCCCGGTTCACGTCGCTGTCTTGATGAAATTCTACCGTCGCGATGGGGAAGATGATTAACTTGAGGTTGCGGTAGGACACAGGAAATCCCCTGTTCCTGGCAACACAGGAGCGAGCTCCGGAATGTGGACTCGCCGAGTTAGCCGCCCGGTATACACGAACCCGTCGGCAAGAAATTTTGCAGTGGAGGCTACGGCCACTGCCACAATCTGCGGCAAAGCATTTGTTCGTTGTGTGTTGTTTTAACACTTTGTTCTGCGCAAAATGGCTTCTTGGGAAGACTGCCATAGACGTCGTCAACCAGGATGTCCACCGAGAGAAACACGGACCAATTCGTTTTCCCAAGTACTCAGGGTGGCTGACACTTTTTCGGCCTGACGCACGGTTCAAGCGCGCAGTTCTACGCCCGCGGTGACCACCAAGTGGAATGAGCCAGGTCTGTCTGTGTCGGCGGGACCAGCTTAGAGCAGGCCCCCCGCTGCATCGTGGTGAGTGGGACAGCGAGCGACGGACAGGTCGACATTGTCTGCCCGCTGCGCTAGAAGAGCCAACTGAAGCCGGCACCAAGAAAGACCGACGCCGAGAGTCCCACCACCATCTACGCCACTTTCGGACGCTGCAACGTGGCCACTCCGGCAACACAAACAGCAGCTGCTTCTCCGACACCTCACACGGCCCCGACAATAGCGTTCACTTGTCTCACCAGTCCAACGACGTGGAAGAGCTCTTCCCCGAGGCAATGCAATCCCGTGTACCGGGAGTCCTCCCAAGTTCGGGCCTTGAGAGGGGGGGGGTGGTAGAGTGTGGGAGACGTGGGTGAAAGACGACGGGGCGGAGGACACGTGACAGTCGGTCGGCCAAAGACACGAGCTAGCGCCGGACAGAGCGTGCTGCGCGAGGCTGGGGTCGGGCAGGAACGATGGAACCGTTCTGGCTGGTCTGGCCCATGGTGATCGCCGGACTGCTCCACCAGCGAGGTTCTGAACAGGGCCGGAGGGAACGGTGAGCTCTCGCCATACCGGCCTGGGCATGACGATCCCGGAGTGGCTCCGAGGCGAGACTCGGGCTATAATAGAGCGGGACAGCTAGCCTGCTCAGCGCTGGCGTGGGAAGGATGATCCGCAGGCCTGGACACGGAATTCGACTGCGAGCTCTGAACGACGGGCGACAACCAGAGTCGGTGGGCCCGGACTGCCGCCTCTCGAGGACGGGCAACCGGAAAGTACAGTACACATATTCGCTGTTTTCTCGGTGTATTGTGTCACTTCCTGGGAGACAAGCGAAGCGCATACCGATCGGGCGGCGATTGGTAATAGAGCGAGAATACAACAAAGAATACAACAAGCTTCGCTTCCACCTGAGCAAATACCCCCTTACTGAGATTATTTCAAGGCGACAATAGCAGGCACACGCGAACAGCACAAATAAAAAAATAAATACTACAATAGAAATACCGACTGCGACGTGCCATGTGGGGAAGGAAACACATGGCTTGGAATCACAGTGAAGCAGCTTGATTTATTTGCTGTCAAATATCTGAGGCATGACCGTTTACCTTTTACTTAGAGATTCAACTCCTGAGCGGTTCAAAATACGCTCAGAGGTAGGACATTGCTGAAAACAAATCAACATGCTCGGAATATGTTTTATTGCTTAGGTGGTCACGGTGAAAAACTGTACCTTCTAAACTACCAGTATAAAAAGCGGAAACGCAGAGCACAGACGTAGTGATCGGGTCAGTGTGCTGGTTTATTAATGTTTGTACGTGCCGTGCATGTGTGTGCGCTCAATGTTTATATTGAGCTGATGCTAGTGGTATGCGTAATGTATCTAAATGTGTGTATAACAATGGTGCCTGGAGGGCACGAAGCGTAAAGGTGGCGTGATCGTATCATAACAATTTTCGTAGCACCTGAATAGGGCGGTTACCTAGCGCTGCCTAGCCTAGCTACTTGCAATCACTCTGCTTGATCCTGCCATCTGGTGGCAAGCAATTTAGCCTTCTTTCACGCTTCTAGATATTGTTTGAGCCAAGTAGGGTGCTTAGAATTTGCTCTGTTTGCGGGCGGCTTTTGGTTTCGCGAATGGCTTTCCACTCCTCCCTAATCTGCGGTTGATAAAGGAATTGTGGCTCGAGGAATAGCAAAGCTAAGACTTAAAGTGCGCGAAGTAAATGGGTATTCGTTGTCTTTGTTTAAAAATCGCAGTGCTAACGACGGAAAGATTGAGTGACTGCCTTCGAAACGGAAGTTTCTTTACCTGCTGGGGACGCTGGCTATGGAAATAAATACAGCTCGCGGAAGCTCGTGTTACGCTTTTATTTGCTGCCCCGCTCGTCCCGTATACTAGACGTAGCGCTCTCGGTAGGCCTCACTGAGCTGGATTTACTCGATTCGGTGCCGCCATAATGAGATGCCGACGACGAAGGAACTTTGCTTCCCAGCTTTCAGGGACGAAAGTTTCTTGCTTTCTGAAGGAATATGTGTCTCAAGCTAGCGTTAATTCCTTTAGGGAGGACTCTAAAGACACTTTTTTCTAAGAGTGCACCCCTTATTACAGGAAGTGAATTTAGATCAAGCTACCGTAGATCATGAAAGACAGCACAACTAGTTAAAACAACATACCTAAAAACTTAAAAAAAACATATTGACGCTTGGATTTCTTTTTCAGATTTTAGCAAAGCCTTTTAACGCACCAATCTTGCTAAACAAAGTATATTTAACGCATCAATCTTGCTGGACAAAGTATATTTATGGTATCCCAAATAGACCGATCTCAGTAAGTGTTCGGCGCATGCGTGGCGCCGCCATAACTTTAGTTAACAGGTGGCAGGCTGCTGTGCACGAGACGGCTCGTGCTGTCTCGTCCTCTACACGCGCAGAGCTCCAGCGAGGTCGTCGCACGTGCAGAAAGACTAAAGTTCTCTCAATGCATTGCGGCAGCGGTGGCGTAGTCAAACTAGCTGGTGAGATCGGTCTATTATCACATAGTAAAACATATCTACTGCATCTCAACCAGTTTGTGCAAATCAATGACCAGAGATCAACAACTTTGAAAATAACGTCTGGAATCCCAAAGGGAAGTATCCTGGGGCCACTTTTCCTTTTACTCGACATTAATAACCTGATAAAGAATGATTCAAGTTCCATAAATGTCATCTATGCAGACTACACGACTATATTTGTTTTGACAAATTCAAAGAAGACCTCAGATCTAAAACAAGCTGTGTTCCTACTAAAAGTTTAAACGTGGGCTTAGATGAATTCTTTGTCTATTAATGCTGCAAATAATAACGCAATAATACAACAGCCTTAGATCCTTTGATGTTGAATTACTAAAAGTATTAAAGCATTTGGTGTTATTTGTTTCTAACAACATGCTTTAATCAAATCATGTCAGGTAGCGCTGCTGAAAACTGGCAAATACGTAAAAATATTTAATAAGCACACAAATGTTCTGTTCTCCCAATATTTATAATTAAGGTTTAACATAATTCGCTGTTTTATTCCCAGTTGTATTACTGTTGCATAAGACGATGGCAACACATATATTTCAGATTTACATAGGAGGCAATTGTTGCAAAAAAGGTAATAAGAATAAGAAATGTTTCATATATCTATATAAACCAATCATTTTTAAATATCCAAAGTCCTTAGCGTACACCATATTTACAATTATGATTTTGCTATAGCATATAAGTATTCGGTTATCTCTTCCTCGAAACGTATATTAGTGACACAATTTTGTTAACTCGACACATTCTAGACATGTACAGTCGGGGACAAAAGTGCCCAGGACGCGCGAGCTGCGACTGAAACGCACTGCTCGGCCATCTGCCGGCGGGTCGCCTGGTTTCGAGATCACAGAAAAGCGCATGCGCGACCTACTCTGCCTGCCAACATGTGTGTTTTCCCACTCTTCTGCGGCGCGGCGCCTAACTCAGAATTGGGCGCGTGGTACCGCCTTACTGACATGGCACCTTTAAAGCAAGAAGTCACGGCAGCTCAACTGAGTGATAAGCTCAACTGGTTGTAAGGCAAAATGCGCTGACACGGCGAAATGCGGCGCAATGCCGCAGGCGGTATCTCCAGTTTCGGAGTGTCTAGCAGACGTTCGTCAGCCGCCAGCGCTATCTCCGAGGCGGTACCACGCGCCCGATCCCGAGTTAGGCGCTTCGCCGCAGAAGAGCAGGAAAACACACATGTTGGCCGGCACAGTAGGACGCGCATGCGCTTTTGTGTGATCTCGAAACCAGGCGACCCGCCGGCAGATGGCAGAGCAATGCGTTTCAGTCGCAGCTCGCGCGTCCTGGGGACTTTTGTCCCCGACTGTACGTTAGCTTTGAGTTACCAGGTTTCTGAGCTCTAAAATCACAAATGATTAATCAGATTTTTTTTTCTCAGAGAAGATTTGACATATACATATGTATGATGCACGAATAACTGTATTAGATCACACTTTTTCTGTTAAACTAATTAAGCCTTTTAATATGATTTGTGTATTCCCTCTTTTATTTTGCTTTCATAAAAGACATCAAAAATTTATGTTGAAAATGCTCTGACCCTCGCTCAAAAATTAATGTATTTACTAGATGGCCAAAATGTGTGAAAACACAATAAAAAAACAAACAACAAATTATATGAAAGCCACTTTATGCTTCCCATAAAAGAACTATAACCTTCTGGAGATGCTGATTTGCAACAAGAACACAATATAGAAAGAATTACAAAGAAATATAAATCTGCTTAAAAACGCGTCTTTGTGTTGTAATTGGTATCGAAGAGCGCGGAGCAAAATTCAGAGCAGTGTTGCATACCAGCCTGATGGCGTGAGAGTTATCATATATATACTTAACAGCGTCCTTAAAATCAGCCTCGACCAAGTTGAACTTTATCACAATGCATAAGAAGGCGGCTTGCATTTTCCAGGCCATCCGGTGCATCTATGGACAAAAAATGTATGTAAGCAGAATATTTTAATAGAGAAAATATAAATATTTAATATTATAAATAGTAGAAATAATTTTCACGTCATTGATCAAAACAGCGCTAAAGTTTTCATCTTCATACACTATTACCAACATCAAGCAAGGAACTGAACAGATATAAAAGCACTGAATACTACAATCAATATGGGCAAAAGTAGTGCCTAGTTATCAAAAAGCTCCAGTAAACACCAAAATGCTGCAAAACCCCCTCCATCTATAAATTCGTTCCACAGATTTATCATGCTTCACAAATCTCAAAACAGAAAAAAAAAATATTTAAGCGAATAATTTATTCTCGGCATGAACTTACGCTCTCAAATCATCTATTTTACTATGCATACTAGGGGTATATGTTTTTCCAAATGCCTTCTTGCACCGCCTTTTTGCGTAAACTATTTAACTTTCTTTGCATGCTTGGGTTTCGAACATTAAGAATGTGGACGGATAAAAACCCCTCTTCACTCAAACAAAACAACTTGATTATAGCAAAATAAATAGGTCCGGCAAAACAGATCTCAACGGTGCAGTCAAGCAAAGGGCGCATGCCGCGTGCCTCCGTCCGTGCGAGCTCAATAAAAAATGATCTGGCTAGTAGTGGAATATGTTTATGGAAATTCGCTGGATCATGGTTCAGGCTACCTCGTATGGTCGCCATTCTCGCGCATTGCTTGAGCAGTTTCTCTTTAACCTCTCCATTCTTATTGAACCGGTCTATATTCGCTGATGACGAGTAGCTCTATGGTGGCGTTTCTTTACTGAGATTTGGCTATACACGCACTGGCGAAACAAGGCCTACACGCTAACAAGGCGCACGTGGAACGAAAGCTCGCGCTGCAGAACCCAGTATCCTGAGTTCAATCCCCACCTTTTCCTGTTTCGATCTGGATGAGCATTGTACCGGCGTGCGGTCGTGTATCGCTACTGCGGGGTGCACGTTAAAGACCCCAGGCTAGCTGTTGTACAGCACTGGCCAAATTTCTCATCTACAGCGAGTGACTCGTCGCAACTTTGAAATGGTTGACCGACTACACGCTGTCTAAATATTCACACAACCCCAATTATTATTCCACGTCACCACATGTTCTGGCTCCGGGTTGAGGAGATGAACGATGCTCATATTTCTCCGAATTGTTTAGCGACTGCCATTGTCATTAAGGAAAAACTAAGGCAAGTTTATCCAGTTTTTAACGTTAGGAAGCGATTCTACTAGTATTTAGCAAAAGTAGAAAAATCCTTTCATGGCTTCTTTAAGCACGGCAACCAGTTCAAGGAGTAGCCTTGCACGCGACATTCGAGGCATAGGTGTTTCTGTCAAGCAAACGCACCTGTATGAATGGGCCTCAAGGTAAGAAAGCGTAAACGTACGTTCCTGTGTGAATGGGTTACCTTTCCGTTACACAGGTCCTTCATTGTAGGTGCGTACTTCGGCTTTTTTCTTTACGACAGAAACTTAAAGATTTAATCAAATGCGGCATGCTCTAAAGAATCTAAAAAGGCAGATGTGCGTTGCGTTTTGACGGTACGTGAGCTACCTACAGGTAGTATTCTATGGACGCCATATTTCTGGTTGTTGTTTACACGGCGTGCTTGGAACGAGCTCACATTAATAGGTTGCTAAGACCAACAATCTTGATGTTGTAGAATGTACATTGCAAAAGAACTGTAGAAGCTTCCCATCAGCACGAGCTTAGCAGTTTCGCACCTAGCAAGGCCGCCAGTGAATACTCCCCATATGTAAAAAACAAATGTCCTCCGTCAGTCTCGAGAAAACATAAAGGTAAAACTAGAAAGTAATCTGTGCGTTCGAGCTATGATTTATATCCTGAATTCGGTGCAAAGATTTACCTGACTGAAGATCCAATCTCTGCGATGTACGAAAAATGCTTTACAAAACACGAAGCAAAAAGAAAAAAAAAAACGTTTTCACTTAAACAGTGATTTTCTTAATTGTTTGTGGGCATGGACTTGTATGCTCAGCCTACATTGTAGACTAGGCCTAAACATTTCTCCAAATTCCTCATTGTACCGCCTGTTTGCGTAAATTATCTTTAGTTGATTTTTGTACTTGAGTTTCGTTAATGAAATATGAGCACGGATAAGTTTTCTGGCGATTTCTAAAAAAAAGTACTTGTTTTTTCATGCGAAAATGAAGCCTATTACATTTTGCAAGATCACATCAAAAGTGAGCGCCGCCACCCAGAAACAATGCAGTTGCTAAGATGCAGATGATGATCGAAGCAATACTCACAGCACCTGAACCGATCAAGGAGAGAAAATCTGCAGTACGACGTTTCTCGTGGTCGAAAGAAGGAGTCCCTGCGCACGATATCTTAAATAAGCGGAAATTGTTGACAATAGAAGCATATGAGACATAAAACAGAAGCAACAGAAAAAAACAATGCAACATCGTGATATCACGAGAACAAAGAACGAAGAACGGCGAAGTATTTACGCAGTTCACGTTGGCAACTGAGGAGAGGGCGGCTGACGTGCGCGAGAACATAATACCTTGCATACAGTCGGATAAGTTCAATGCTCTTGGACACGCAACATTCACCCTATCAAAGTAGAGGTAAATGAAGTTCAAACTCAAAGCTATATTGAACTCTCTAAACAAATACTCGTTGCATTGTATTTTCTTTCTTTGGTTTAAGCTCTTAACAATGCACGTGAAGCAAGCATTTTTGATTCTATGCCTTAACTGAACAACTTTTTTCTATTTTTTAACTGATCGCAAACTCTGCGAAAAAGACATTTATTGAATGATTTGTTCAATAATCATATCCAAACTTATAGATAATATAAACGTGGTCTACAGGGTGTCTTCGGAAACTCGGACCAAATCGCTCCTGTCAAAACTACGCATCGCGCAGACCAAAGGTTGATGCTGTGGTGGTCTATGCCAATGGGACAATTTAAAAGTTTTATTAGCGCTCGCTTTAACAATGGAATTAATTACTTTCCAGTAATTATATCTTTAAATATTCATTTAAAGGGTACGGTTTCAATTCTAAAGTTGATGCGATTTACCGAAAACTGCCAAGTCCACCCACATTATAATGATAAAACGTACGCGCAGCATTTTACGGCGTTCCGAAACAAAATGGTCAAATTCGACGCGTTTCTAGCTTTCGGTTCCTTGACGGAGCGCATATCTGCTGCAGCAATCCGTCTGCACGTAGCCGAAACGCGCAACGTGCTACGGGCGCCGCCACGCATCTCACGTGGAATTGACTACATAAGAAAGTTTCCGGACTGCCACATGGAGTTGTTCTTTTTGACATCAGCGAAAGCACACTAGCAGGGTGTAGGTTCATGACCCTCCAATGTTTCTTTGGGTCTGACCGTAGCGTATTCGAGACATGAACGTCAAAGAAGACCTGCTTGACCTCTTTGATCCATTTCTTGTAGAATAAGGCATAAGCATGATAGGAGGTTCAACCGCGGTCCAAATCAGAGCTGTTCGCTTGCTTATACAAACACTTTATTTTCCCGGATACTTTGTTCAATTTTAGATGTAAACCATGGGGAACGTCGACAATGTGCAATGTTTAAAACAGGAATGCAACATCCTGAGACTCTATCGGTTTGCCGTGAAACAACATCCAGTTTTCCACTATGGAACGCTCATGAAACCCACTCAAGAAAGAGCTCGAAAGCATAGACAATCTTGACATCAAACATTCCTCATCTGCTCTCCTGCAATAAAAATGTGTTGCCCTAAATATCGCGCATTGCAACGTATAAAAAGTAGGTACAATGTACAACAGGGTGGCCACTAATTTCGTCAATAACTTTAACCAATGTGTGCTCAGGTTGCGTTGTAAAAATTCAATCCAGCACAGCATCACCACGTGTAGGGTTTGCGCTCTAGTTGGAAATAACTCGCCATCTCAAGAACGTTTAGGCCTTCCTCCTTTGTACAGTAGCTAGAAATTTAATTTGCTGTCCAGTCGATACCAGGATAATTAAAATCACCTGCCACGACTGTAGGAATGTTAGGGAACTTCGACTGTAAATCGTATAGAATTTCTGTTAAGTGGTCATAAACTTTGCCGCGGAGTCCGGTGGTCTGTATACCACACTTCGACTAAACACCCTTTACAGCAGGGCTCTTGCCAGAATATGCGAGAAATATTACTGGACCAAGCATTCCGAGAGAGTTCATCACTACACGCGATCTTGCCACAAGTTTCAACAACGGCAAAAAAACACCGACGAGACCGGCAGGACTTATTCAGCCTATTGCGCCGCCTCAGCCCCCTCTCAGCAAATCGGAATAGATTTAATTGGGCGGTTCCCCACCATCGACCCAAGCAAATCGCGATGGACAATCGTCGCGACCGCTTATCTCACACGGTATGGCGAGACGAAAGCCCTTCCATTAGATACGGCATGCCGAAGCGACAAACTTTGCCTGACGCGCTCTGCTACGTCTCTGCCTGTGGCCATGTGTTTTCGACCGAGGTACGGGGCCACTCGTATAGTAAACGCCGGCGATATTCCTTGATAGATGTCGGACAGTAGACCGCTCTTTATTTGGAACAAATGCCCGGACACAAAATACGGCAAATGTATCTCTCCGCAACAGGAAAAATCGTCTACAGAGCACGGTACAGTCGTTACGTGCATTTTCTTAAATTTAGAGTGGCTGCGGCACGACCAGATTCGTTTAGAAACGAAATGTAAGTTCCTTTCCCACCAACGAGCCACAAACAAATGATGCTGATTTACTTCACGATCGCCCTGTTATATTATAACGAATTGAATGATGACACCATCTCATTTCGCTTGGTCACCACGAACAGTACGACTCGCAAAAGTTGGATTTTTAGATCGCCAATATCCACTACTTCTATGATATCGGAATACGTAAAAATGTAATTATTTGGATATAATATGGCTTCACGGTCTGCCACGGTAAAGGAGGTGTACACGGTCTTTTCGCCAAATACGAGCACGTGCGACAAGTGTTGATTAATCATTATATATACATTTAATGCAATTACAACGCTACACGTTTTATGTAAGGGCTATGACGAAGCAGCATTTTTGAGCGAGGTAATTTGAGTGTAGATTGGTATGCACTCTTTATCGCGTCATTGAAGTGTTCTGCCGATTCGTAGTAGCTCTCGAGGATCTCAATTCGGTCCCGTGTAATGGCGTGTTTAACCCTTTTCAGCTCCATCTCAACCTCCTGGCTGAACGTTTCTTCCTCTACGGGACGGCCTTCCATAGGCAGACCTATACTAAATGTTTAGTTCTGAAAGGGTGAGTTTTTTTTTTTGGCTAAGAAAGACGACATTTGGAAACCGTTCTTTCTCTGAAAGATTATGGAATAAAAGTTTTTTTTTTTTTTTTTTCGATTGAGTCTCGCTTTGGCACCCAACAATTCTCTCAGCTCACTTCTCACCAACAAGAGGGCGTATTGTTTTGCACTGATTCGAATCTTTTTCTTGAATTCCAGTTTTCAGCGTCCGTTGGTCTGACCAAATAGATATCATTAGATGGCTTTGTCACATTTTTGATGCTAAATAGAAACTTGAATTCCTCTAGGGTGACCTCATACGGTTCATTTAATAAGATAGGTTGGGACAGCTGTACCGTAAACTTACTTAAAGCATTATCATGAAACATTTTACTGAAGGCATTCGATAAAGGGTTTACATAAAATTGATCGCTCATTCTAATGACTGATTGTGAACTCGTCCAACATGAAACTGACTGAACCGATAGCTAGGTCCAATCTTTTTTGTCTGGTCGGACAGAAAGACAGACAAATAAATGGAGTTGGTAATTTATTTCCATGATTCCACACTTTCCGCAGTGACCAGCCAGTATCGAAGAACATCCTCGGCCAGCCGATGCACGTAGGTTGCTTAGATGTGATAGTTGCACCACACTGACCACTTGATGGTATGCACCATGGTGAAATTATATCCAATGATCCAACCCTAGCCCACTTCCGGTAATTGCGCATACGCAGCGCACCTCAAGCCGGATGACGACAACTAGAGGTGTAAAACCGAGCAAGAACAAAAAAAGGTAAAAAAAATCACAATAACATTATTTGAGTACGTTAATGGTATTATTTTTTAGAAAACGTATTAAGCCCGGTTATAATGATAAACCAAAATGGAAAGTGAAAATCGAGCAGTGACCGTTAGCTATAGAAGTTCATTGCTCGAACCGAAGCCATGTTTTTTTTAAACTTCGCCGGTCGCGTTGTCGGTGTTGTCGGTATTGCTGTTCTGCTGCGAATGTCTCTTTCGAGGTATATTTCCTTTTCGGTTGGACCCTCGCTTGGCGTTTTAATGTCACTTGAGTTACGGAATCACGTTATGAATGCGTTCTAAATGGGCTTCCTAAGGCAAGAAGCCAAAAAGCCGAGGACTCGCCTGGGCGTTCGGGATTCCGCTGCAAGTTCGCTACTCGTTGGTGCAAAACTTTAAACGCCAAATCTTTCATTCGTTTATTAGCTCTTCTATTCGTTCTCATTACTTATTTAATTTAATCTGTACGGTTCGTTCATCTGCCAAACAAAGAAGGGTTTAAAAATACATATGATCACAGAATAGCAAAGGTGCATGTCAAGCCAATACAATGTTCTATCGAGGTATATGCCAATACGTATTGTCTTTTCTAGATGTTTCCCAACCTCTGGGCCTTCCTGAGGTGTCTGAAGGATGAACAGGCACAACAAGAACTGAAGATGGCCCGGCCATCTCGCACAGAAATATAAAGATGTGAAGGAGCGCATATCTAGAGTTCTAGAGGAGCACCTCACCGGGTCTCCTTTCTGCACGCTTCGACATATTGCTAGAAATAGCCGGTTTTGAGTTCCATGCTGTAATGGCCCGTGCAAACTCAATAAAATCGCATTTGTCATTTGTTCTTTCTAAACCGTGTCGTGGCATCAGATTATATTTATTTCAATTTCAGCGCCATGTTTTGATCACAGCTACCAACACGGTGCGTTAAATATTTCATAGGGATAAACAGAAGAAAATTCGTAGTTCTACTGTCGAACTCTACGCCGTGACACGAGTGTTCTTTGTGACGATTATTCCGGCTTGACGACAATTCCTCGTGCGAGATGCCGTGTGGCAAGTTGGCCCCCTTGACAAGTTCACCAGTGACCAGTTGGCCTGTGACGACTGGGCTTGTGACGAGTTCTCCTAGACCCACCGGACATTATGGTCCCGGACAATATGGTCCCGGACAAAATGGTATCGGAAAGTGTGGTCCCGGACAAAATGGTCCCGAGTGCTAGGCCGGACAAAATGGTCAAAAGTCATTTTCATAGCATTTACCTTTTGTTCTTACTTTTCACAGGTTTGTAGATTACGTGTATTTATATTTGCTAAACACTTACGAGAGGAGCCGTTGGTCATTTTTAAGTTACTTTTTTTATTGCTTGCTCTTCACAAAGGTTTCTGTTAATAAATATGATTCGCAAAATGCTTGTGTTTTGAGCCGTTTGTCAATCTAGAGTTTATATTGTTTATGCATTATTTTCCCCATTCGTTCTTCTTTTCGTGCGTTCAACTTGAGTTTGAACCGCGACCTTGAAACATAGTCGAAAAAGAAAGCACCTTGGATTGCAGCTGTCCTGATGTCCATATTGACCTTGATCATGCATTTTGTCAAACCTCGACAAGCCGAGACCGAACTTTCCGCGGGATCTGCGTTTGCGGTCCCCTTGATTATATCTGTTTTGTCAAACGTCGACCTCCAAACATAACCTAAAAATAACCTTGATAGGGCATCTTCTTTTATGGTCGTATGCGTCAGGTTGTGGGGTACAGTACGGTAGATAACACCCTTCTCAGAAGGCATTTCTAGGACAACGAATGGCCAATGGACAATGAAGCTATTGCTACCATCAAGCTGTATAATTAGGGACACGCGAACGCCACAACCCTGTTCACTGGGAAACCGCAAAACTTGAGGATTGCTCTACCAATTTTGCCCACAACGCCAGCTTCAACATGGTGAGTACACACGTTTGGTTCTAAATTATTTCGCTAAAATTCGCAATAATAATTTTTCTTAATTTATATTTACAACTTGCCAAAGCAAGTAAACAAGATAAAAAAAAGAAAGCAGTTTTGTTTAACCGTCTTTTTATCATTGTGGTTAATTGCCTTTAACGAATTAGACCAAGAAGTGCCTCACTGGTTAAGAAGTATATACGTAAAAATAATGCTTCACTGACCAAGAACTAAGCTTCGAGGTTGTGCTGTTCACCCGCGTCTTTTTCTTTTTTGCGCGTTGTATGCCTTTTAACGTTATTTATGCATAATGATAATACTTCGTTCGGTTGTTCAAACCTTAGCAACTATTTTTTGCCGATTGAGTCGATGTTTATACGTAGAAGACTGTCACACCGTGCAAAATCTCTGTCAGATGAAATAATTGTATGACTAACAAGTAGAATAACAAAATGAATGTTTAAGTAAGACAACTTAGTCATGAGTGTCTCTCTTTGTAGTGGTTTTTCTTCTTTTATTTTCGCTTTTCAATTACCTTGTCAAACGTTTCTTACTTTAAACGCAGTAGGGCTACAATCTTACGTTTTAATTAATCTTTATTTTTTATATCTTATAACCTTTCATGTATGGATTTCAGCGACAGTAATCATAGTGGCAAGAAGATATACGTTTCGAGGAATTTTAATATACATTGCACAAGCCCGTCACCTCAAGCGCTCGTCGGCGTTGCGTGGATAGAACCAGAGACTGCAAAGGGACTGTTATTTCAGAATAAATCAACCTGCAGCTACGAATCTCTGTGCAACATATGCACCCCCCAGATACAGCGCTTACACAAGTATTAAGTTTTAGAGCAGCGTTAAAAAAAACTGCACAAGAGACGAATGGACCTTCAAGCGCAGTCTGCTCAGACGCACTTCGCAACCTCCAAGTGCCCGCGAGAGCTCGAGTCTCAACCGAAGAAATCCTCAAGTGGGATATTTGCAATCAAGAAAGTTCCCTCCATCCACCAACACCAGCGAGTTTTACTGATCTCCTCATTATTGGGGCGTTGACGACGACCAGGGGATCATCTCCGGAGGAAACCCTCATCTATAATAATGAGCCACAAGCTCGATCCAGGATCATCGCCTTTTCAAAAGCGAGAATGCCTACGGCTGCTCTCCCAAAGTGACATGATCCTCATGCATGGAGATTTCAAAATGGCACCCAGGCTGTTTGTGCAGATTTACGTGCTACACGTTCCTCTTGGGGAAGCCAAGCTACCAGTGGTGTACGCCTTCATGAAAAACAAGACGCAGGAATCCTACGAGGAACTTCTCAAAGCTGTTGTTGCCACTTCAGAAGCCAACTGAGGTTCGTCTGACCTGAAGCTCCTGATCGCTGATTTTGAGGCAGCTGACATGAACTATGAGCGTGCAGTTTTCGGAAAGAACATCACCACCCGTGGGTGCTATTTTTCATTTTCGCTAAAGCGCATGGCGCAAAATACAAGACCTCTCGCTAGTGCCTCTTTATAAGGAAAGCGACTCATTTAGGCAGTCTGTTGGTATGATGAATGGACTCGCATTCATACTTGTGAATGACGCCGGAAGCGGAATGGACTTCTTGCGGACGATCACACCTCCTGAGGCGGAAGACCTTATCGACAACTTTTACAGCACGTGTGTCAACGGTACGTTCCGCTGGAAACTAAAGAGAGATGGAACGGTGAGGCTCCAGTGATGCGCACCAAACTTTCCTTCAAGCATCTAAAACATGCATGTCTCAACAGTGACCGGAGACCACAGGACGAGCAACCTTGCGGAGGCGTGGAATAGAAGATTTTCCAACATGGTCAATCATTGTCATTCATTTATTTGGAGAGCGATCAATGCCCTGCAATCTCAGCAGACTTGCGTCGCCACAGTACTGACTCAAGAGTTGGCCGGACATCCATCAAAGAAGAGGACGAAGAGAGTCTACCGAGAAAAGCAACAGCGACTTCTAACACTCTTCACACAGTACGTACAAGGAAGCCGCACCTTGAATGACTTTCTGAAGGGCGTGGGCCATATTAACTCGTTCCCACAGTAAGTGCCGCTTCAAGATTGTAGACATTTTGTTACAACATAATACAACTTGTCATGTGTTCACAAGCATGCTTATTTCCATTATTAATTTCTAACATTGCATCGAAAGTTACGGCATTTGCACGATAAATTGCTTTTTTTTTTATTCCCCCTATGATGAATCGACATTTGAAGGGTGGACTGTATTCCATTGATTTCACTCACTTTAAAAGTAATCGCTGCATCTGTCAGCGATGTTTTATATGGAGCGTTCAAAGTGTCTAAAAATTTACTTGGGACCATTTTGTGCAGATGTGCACTCGGGACCATATTTTCCGGGACCATATTGTCCGGGACCATATTGTCCGGGACCATATTGTCCTGCACCCTTGACGAACACCACGATTGTACCCTTTTCGCGCTGTTTGATGGGCCCCATTAGCTCGTAGCGTCGGCGGCGTCTGGACTTCGGGTAAAACGAAGTGTTGTCTCTTCTGCCTGCGACGAGTGGCGGCATACGTAGTAGGTTGCGCGTTTTGGGCAAGGGCAGCCGGACTGCTGCCGCGGAGATGCGCTCCGACAAGGAACATAATTATTGAAGCGCGTTTAAATCGAGAATATTTTTCGGAACGCTTAAAATGCTGCGACTGCCTAATAGCGTTGTAATATGGGTGGGATCAGAGTTTTGGGTAATTCGCATCAAGTTTGTAATTAAAACAAATCATTTAAAATTAATAATTAAACCTCTTATTATTGGATAGTGATGAATTACATGAACATGGTTAAAATTGCGCACAAATAGAAAGAGGGAAGAGAAAAGAGACAAGCGCAAACTTGTCTCTTCTAATAAATCACACTAAATGCTAATATATTTTTGAATGGGCCCCTTGGCACAGACCATTACGCATAAAGCTTTATTTTGTGCGATGGGTCGTTTCAACACTTGTGTGCTGGCCCACACCTCCTAAAACACACTGTAGACCAACTATTTAATTTCTACAAGTTCAAATACGTTTATCAAACAAACCATACAATAAATGCTTTGTTGCAGCTTAAAACAAAAACTATTCATTGAGTGTTTCTTTAGAGTTCTATGTAGCTTTGAGCTTCAACTTCATCTGCGTCTACTTTGATAGGGTGAACGCTCCTTTTCAAAGGTCGTTGAATTTATCCGACTATAGGCAAGGTATTATGTTCTCGCGAACGTCGACCGGCCTCTCCTCAAATCCCAGCGATTAACGGCGTAAATACTACGCCGGTCTCATTGTCCTTTGGTGCTCGTGTTTTCACGGTGGTGCTTTTGTTGTTCTTTTCGTTGTTTATGTTGTGTCTCCGCTATTTACAGTGGCAGCGATTTCCGCTTATTTAACAGCATGTGGTGAGCATGGACTCCTTCGATTTACCACGATAAACAGTCGTAATACAGCTATTCTCTCAGTGATCGTTTCTGGTGCTGTGAGTATTGCTTCGGTTATCATCTACATGCTCGTAATAGCGGGGTCTCTGATTACTGGCGTTTATGTTTGACATGCTCCTGCAAAATTAATAGGCGTAATTTTTGCTTGAAAAAAACAGGATTTTTCTTCCCCGGAATAGTAAAAAAAACAAAAAAACTATTCGTGCTTATGCTTCATCAACGAAACTCTAGGACCCAAATCAAATAAAAATAATTTACGCAAACATTCTGTACAAAGTTGCATTTGGAAAACTGTTGAAGCCTAGTCGGAAATGTAACCTGACATAACAAGTTCATGCCCGCTACCATTTCAGATAAATGCTTGGATGAAAACTTTCTTTTTTTTTTCGCTTCGTATCCTGTCGGGTTCCTTTCGTACACTGCTGTGATAGGCTCTTTAGTCATGTGAAATCTTTGTACCAAATTAATAGTATAAAAAATAAAACTCACAACTTCTTCCCTAGTTTTACCTATACATTTACACGAGTCTGGCGCTGCGACCTTTTTACATATAGGTATCTAACCTGACTTTAAAACAGAATGCACATCTGCCTCTTCATATTTTTTAGGGCAAGCCTCAGGTGCTTAACACTAAGTTTCTGTACCCAAAAAAGTCAAAGTACACACTTGCAATGACTTGTGTAAGGGGAGCGTATGGCACATTCATATAGGAACTTACGCTTATGGTTCCTTACGCAGTGGCCCATTCATACTGGAGCGTTTTCTTAAGTGGCAAATCCGTGAGTCAAAGTTCGTTTGAAAGGCTACTCCTTGAACTTCTTGCCGCGCTAAATGTGAAGCACATGTTCTGATGACCCTCGACGTAAGTAGACTCGAGCTCCTGTAACATAACCCAACGTGAGCGAACAGTGCTACGTGAACCGGTCTTCAAGTTATATTTAGGGTTCAATGTTTTCGAAGTTTATTTTTCTTCGAATTCGGGGGGATTGAGAGTTAGGGGGGGGGGGAGTGAGCTTTCCAACAAAAGTGGCGTTTTTCAGTGTCAATATATGGTGTCGAACAAGAAGTCGGTGTTTATCGGGCCTTATTTTGGAAACAAGGCATGGTATTCCCCAAGCTCCAGAGAACACTATTCTCGTTTGCAGCTTACTTAAAAAAGGAACCGGTACCAATATGAAATTGAAGCGAGATGTTACCTGTAAAAAAGAAGCCTCGACGACAATCGACCAATTCTAAAATTTGTAGCGCCCCATCGCGGCGTAATGCCGTGTTAAGCATTGTTGCAATTCGTGGGAAGCAAACTCCATACACAGTCCGCTCCTGGCTTTCATGCTCCCATAATGCAAAAATAAAAAAAACGCGCGGTGACAATTAATGGAAGTAGTCGATTCAGTGGGGCGGTGTTCAAAGAAGTCCAGAGGATGTTTCTGAGATCGGCTAAATATGGCGATAACTCACTCTGGTAGGTGTAAGCATCCTAGAAATCTCTAATACATGACGATACGCGGCCGATTGTCCTTGTTAAAAAAGCAATAAATGTCGCAACACACCGAGGTCATCTCCGCCGACGGGAGAATCATGTCCCGAAACAAGGATCACTGTAAGCCAAGAGCAAGCGAATGATCTTCACACCTCCGGCCGGTGGAACCACGAAGTGAAATCTCGTATGCGCGCGGCTCATTGCCCATACAGCCCGTACTACGATTCAAGCCAGGGAGCGGCGCGCTCGAGAGCTGCCGACCAGACACATCACTCCCGCAAAATACACAACGAAACGAAAAAACCTAATGTGTGGTTCTTGAGACGGTTATTGTAGTATTATGTACCTTCTCCGCAAAGAAATGTCATTTTTGGACTGCTCTGATTTGCTCTTATTATCTACAAAAGCATGCACTTTTTTGTAATAACAGCGTTTGCGATCTCGACAAAATATCGCGTTTTCATTTGGTCTCATGTCGTCCTGGCTGCCGGAACAATGTTCCTCCCATCGCCGACGAAGACCTTGGTGTGTTCGGTCTTTGATTTCTTTTTTAATAGTAAAGTCGGCCGCGCAACGTTCTCCTTTATAGATTTTTAGGATGCTTAGAACTTACACAAGGAGTTATTGCCGTGTTCAGGCGATCTCAGAAACCTCCTGAGGGCATCTTTAAGGTGAACACGACCCAAATTTGTAGTTGCAAGACTTTATTCCGGAAAGATTGTTTTTTTCTCAGTGAAAGAAAACTCAAAGTCCTGGAGTGTTTTTTTTTTTTTTTAATTTGTTTTATAAAATTAGCTTGGTGGTTAGTTTTCGGGGCTTGTTAATATGTGCCGAAAACGCGGAACCGTAGTCATAAGTCACCGGAATATCTGAGCGCGCGATTTCGCGTGAAAGACTCTTCTTTGAATTAGTTGCGAGGCTTCAGACGAAGTACAGGTGTCCTGGTGTCTCTCGACGTAAGCAGGTTTCCGTAAGAGAACGCAACGTAAGCAAACGGTGCTGTGTGAACCGGCCTTTAGAAGAATTGTATTTTCTTTTGAGCAGTTCCTGCTCATCAGAAAATATATTTCACACTTGTTTCTCCCACCCACAACTCGTAAACGGCAAGAACCTCCCACTGGATGTTTTAAGTGAGCTTCAAATGGCCAGTGCGTGGCACGTCCTCAAATTTTGATCATCTCAAGTACTCGTACTTTGTTGTGAAGGAAGAAAAATTTCTACCCAAAATCGTTGCACAACCACTTTAAATATCGTCACCGTCGGAATTGTAAAGCTTGATGGCAAACTACTGGGGACGGCATTGTAGACAACGCCAGCAATTCCCTCAACTTCTTTATCAAGTTTTGCGAATGAGGGACCCAAAAGAAAACTTCTGCTTTCATCGTTGAATTTAGACCGCAACAATTAATTTCTGGGTCGTTAGCAAGACGTGCCGTGATTATGCATGGCCCCGCTTGTGCCGTCAATATCCTGCAACGTGAGAAACATCCCTACCCAATATGGTTGCATGGCCGTGAAAGGGGCTGTGGAACGATATTGGGATATTGTTATGAATAGGGGGTTGGAATGTTTTTCACTTCAATAATTTGAGAGCTTCAGGCAGGCTCTGCAAATTAAAAGACCCCCCCCCCCAAAAAAAAAAAAGAAACAACAACAACAACAAGGCCTCAACATTTTATTATATTTCATTTATTTAACCCTTAAATGTCCACAGGGGGCTTTATATAAGGGGGGGGGGCAAATTTAAACACTCAAAATAACACAAACAAAAAAAAAGTCTAGGATGTTTATGAACACGTGCAAACAGGACGCTAGGTGGTGACGAGAGAGGAAATGGCAGATCTGAAGTTATTGCATTCTGTGATGCTCACAATAGGTTCCGGGAGGTTGTTCCAATCAGTAATACCCAATTGTAAGGCGGAAAATTTGAATAGGTTAGCCCTAGGCGTAGTGAGTTGAATTTTGAGTGGATGATCAGTGCGGGGGGAGATGTGGGTGGCTGGTGGGCAGTATTCATCTTTTTGTAAAGGAAAATTATAATATATTATGTGCAGGCGGGTAAGACGTGATACTTTTCTTCTGTGTGTTAAAAGAGGGAGGTTTAATTAAGCTTTCATTGCGGTAACACTTGTATTCTGATAATTGTGGAGAATGAAACGTGTAGCCCGGTTCTGCACAGCTTCCAATTTTTTTTCTAGGTACAACTGATGGGGGTTCCAGACAATGGATGCATACTCGAGTTGAGGACGGATGAGAGAATTGTATGCAATGAGCTTTGTTTCTTGCGTGGCCTTATAAAGATGGCGCTTTAAAAATTCCGAACTTCTGTTTGCTTTCGCAGTTATGTAGTTTATATGAGGCTCCCATGATAAGTTATGGTTAAAGTTCATTCCAAGATACTTGTAGCATGTTACGGCTTCAATTGGTAAGATAGAAAGTGAATAGTCAATCTGAGTAATGTTTTTTTTTGTAGTGAAGTTAAGAAATTTCGTTTTGTCAACATTGATCTCCATTTGCCACTCTCGACTCCATGCTTGAATTTGTGACAAGTCATTTTGCAAAAGGGTACAGTCGGTTACACTCATTATTTTTCTATAAATCACGCAGTCGTCCACGTATAATCTAATAGTGGAATTCAAAAGATCCGGCAGGTCATTTATGTAAATGAGAAACAACAATGGACCCAGCACGGTTCCCTGCGGTACTCCGGATGTAACAAGTTTTTGTGACGAACAATTGTTGTCTATAACAACGTTATGTGTTCTGTTTGCAAGGAAATTTTCAATCCAGTTTATAACGGACGTTTCTACTTTAAGTGCTTTTAATTTTTGGATAAGACGGCAATGTGGGACTTCATCGAACGCTTTTTTTTTTTTAAAATCAATGAAGATAGCATGAGTTTCATGTTTCTTATGTAGGTTATGGTGGATGTCCGTTAAAATTCAAAAAAGCTTAGATTCACAGGAGTACAACCGCCGGAAACCGTGCTGGTTTGTAAAGAGTATATTGTTTGCGCATAAATAATTTATTACATTAGAATCAACGACATGTTCTATCAATTTAAGCAAGTCAGCTATTGGTGGCATCTATCAAAATAAGCAAGTCATCTATTGGTGGCACGCTTGTGGGGAGCAGACGGCAGAACATTCAAGCTCATGGAATGAGCACTACTTCCATCAAAAGATCTACATGGGCGCAACTGTCGTCGCTTTACAAAAGGCACAAATACAGAAATTAAAGCTATTCAACAAAATCAATGACGCGAGTAATTACCGGCCTCCCAAAACATACCCGCATCTGCGACCTAGATAAAGCGGTCCAAATAAACATGATAAAAGACCTGGCAGATAAAGCACATGTGAGTCAGCGACTCAACCTCTAAAATATATACTCAGGAAAAATACTTTGAACAACCTGGGTGAGAGAAGCTTCCTAATACCGAGCATGGCTCAAAAGTGTGGTGGTCAGGAAACCGACACCACAAAACTAGGGCATGTACCACCCCAAAAGATAAAGAACGCGATAAAATGGCATACACAGATAAATGCAATCCTCAGGCAGAAGAATACCAAAGTAAATTACAGAAATGCCCGAACAAAACAAAGACAGCACTACCACATTGGCATGCACTCAGCCAGACTCCGCACAGGAGTAAGTGAGTATCTGACAAGCGGAGGTGCGTGAAAACAGCAGAACTCCAGGTCATCCTCTGGGTTCTTGAAGGGCAAAGCATACAGGACAAACCACAGAGTATGTGCATCTTCAATTACTCTTATCTTCAAAGAAGCAGTAATCAATGCAAAATTATAGAAGTTCAATCACGCTAGCAAGGGCTGATCGGCACAAAATGTGTGAAGGCTCTGCAGGGAAGAGAAGGGCTTCTGAATGGTACAGCCTATCTAACATTTGCTCCCATTTCTGAAACACGCCGTGAGATGGCGCAGGAGGACAGGAAAGGCCGGAAAGCGAGCTAACGTGCGTTCGCGCGCCAAACCAATCAGTCTGTTTTGCGTATTTTTACCACCGATCTTGATTAGCTCAGTCTACAAAGCACTTGGCTCACAACCTCAAAGTGGTGGGTATAAATTCTTCCGCGAACTTAAGTATTTTTTTATGATTCCCTGTGCCTAACGCCTTTCAGTGTTCGTTTTGCGTTACAGGCATAAACAACAGCCAAATGTTACAGCAAAATGTAAGAGAACTCTATGAAAATAGGCTGCTGAAACACATTCCGTCATAAAATAGGCAGACAAAACAAATGTCGCAATGGAAATTAAGAAAGTAGCCAAGGTCCTCAGATTCCCCCGAGGTGAAGTAAAAATTACTGGATACGGGGACATCAAGGCATCGTGGGTGACGAAGAAGCGCATGAAATCGCGTTAAACAGTCTACCTGCATGCAGCTCCGCGCAAGCTATCGTACATTTCATCAGCCGACTCACACTATCAGAACTAAACCCAGACTAATCAAAGAAGCCGAAAGAAGCGGAAGAGAATCACGGTAGGCAGGCCTTCTACCTATTGAGGACAACTCACCGCCACCTCGCTACTACTGATGTGAATCGTGCCTCCGACTCATTCCGACGAGCACTGCAATCACACCAGTGCTACTCTATTCCATAAACACACACCTCAGATGATCCTGTCCCTGACCCCAAGAGTAAAATGTGTTACGTCCCGGCTACCTGCAGGCATATCATCTGGAATACCTCGGCCGCAAGCAAAGAACGACAACAAGCATCCCCACACTCCCGTAAGATGTTGGACCTTTGATGTATGTATACATCGTGCCCCATGGAGGAACTACACAAAAATGCTGATTAAGAACTCGCTCTTTGACTACTTTATTTCGGCGAACCTGACACAACGCATGTAACAACCCGCCACTTCATCCAAACTAGAATCTCTCATCCCCACCAGATAACGCGAATCCAGTCAAGTTAACTCGTTTTGTCTATTCTCTTCATAAACCTAACGTCACTGGATCCCGGGAAAGTAGTGTCATTGCAGTCCTGTCGCCTAGCCAGACACAAACAGATTCTAACATACTGACAACCAAACCTTGCAAGGTGATTAGCTGATCGCTGTCAGTTTTATGGCAATTGCAATTTTTGTCGATTAAAATCTTCCAAGCTTCGGAAGGGCCGTTCTGAACCAGTCGCATAAGATCGATATGAGCATTATTGTAGTGAACGCGTTCCTCTGCAGTATAAGCGTAGTTGTCGCTGTGTACGTTGTCCACTTATAAATAATGCTTATCTTCGCAAATTTCTTACAGCGTTATTGTTGTTTCTGCGTATCTCAAGAGAAAATAATTTGTTTTTCAATGCTACACATCACGACGCCGCATGCGGTGGCGTTTCGAAGTTGTACGCTTGTCTCGCCAGTGTGTGGATGGCAAAAGTTTAGTATACAAGAAACGTCGCTATGAAGCTACTTTCGCTCTACCTGTTCTCCCTCTTCCTCCGTGTTCTGTGCGCTCTTTTATCTTGTTCAAATACCAACTAGCCAAAATTACTACTTTACTTCGTCACCTGCGAGTATAGATCGGTTAACTAAAAATGTAGAAGTCAGGAAAAACTGCTCAATCCGTGAACCAGAATGGCGAATTGAGAGAGCTTGGTGCTGCTATCCCAGGATCGAGTGACTACATAAGCTTGTTCTGCTACTAGTCAGGGCTTTTTTTTTTTTTTTTTTTATCGTGCTCGCACTGATGACGGCAAGCGACATGCGCCGTTTACCTGACTGCGTGGCCGAGATGGGTTGTTGCCGGGCATTTTTATTTTGCTATAATAAAATCTGCTCTTGATTTTTTTGTTGAAGCTGAGAGGGAGTTTTATCCATGCACATTTTGAATGATCAAACTCCAATTATGCGAAGTTAAAAATTCAGCGCAGAAAGGTTATGCAATCAGGCCTTTTGGGAAAACATTTACTCCTAGTTCATGGATGAAGCACAATGCCCCGAGTTGGGCCCGCCTGGGGTGGTCCCGGTTTGATCGCAGTATTTTTAGAAAATAAGGAGCATGGCCGACGAGAGAAGTCACGTCACGATTGTCAATCCCTCTCCTCCTCGCTACGCCCCTTCGAGCTGGTGAACTGAAGCGAGGAGGAAAGAAGCGAGGCCGCCTCCCCTAGCTCATCCTCAAATTTTTGAGGGGAATAATGGTGTCATAACCTTCGCTTGAACGCGCCCTTCATTTCCAAATGTACGGCCATCCGTCTGAGATATCGATGTAGGAATGACGTTTTCAAGTTCATAACGTCCCGTTCAACGCTTCTGCGGCCTTATTTTGCGAAGTCAAAATTTCGGTTCAGTATCCCTTTAAAAGAATATATGCTTTTATTTTTCTAGGACTCTTCGAATTATTACTGTCTACCCTCCAATCAATCTCAGTAACAAGACACTAAGTACGCCACAACATTAGGCAGCCTAAGTACGATATGCAGAGAGCAAGTCGTCTGCTTCTTTCGCGGGAGTTCCGGTCACGTCAGAACGACGCCGAGCTCTGACTGCTTGGATTGAAAGGATAGTGGGTAGACCTCAATGCTCGATGCCTCAAGGTCTACCCACTATTTTTTTTTTCAATCAGCCAATCAGAGTTCGGCGTCGTTCTGACGTCACCTCAACGTTACAACATTGCAGTTCGAACGTTGAGCACTGTTTACCACTGCTTTCTTTTCTTTTCCCCTAGAGCGACGACGCAACTGTAAAACACCAATTAAATCGCACCATGTCAAATATGAATTTAGTCCTAGAGGGAAGGAACAAAATAAAGCGCGTTCCCGTGCCTACTTACCCGATAGCGCAGGGCGTCCTTTAGATATTTCGATGATAATAACCTTCATGTGTGGTAGGATGTGGATCATTGGGAAGGGTAGTAGCGCAAATACTACAGATTTGCGTTTGCACCAACAATTGTAAATTCTGATCAGATCCCGTCTCCACATATCAGGTTTGATCGCCGACCACTAGAGATGCCTCCGTGATATTCTTAGATACTACTAACCAAATTAAAAGGGGGGTGTAACGATTTTAAGATTAAAAGAATTTACATCTCGTCATTTTTACGTTGTTTATCGTGTCCCGGAGGATAGAGAAAGCATCTCCTTCATTAAAAAATGTCGCGATTTCGCTGCATAATCGCAAAGGAAAAGTCGAGCTTTTTCTCCCACCAGCAGCCGCTAGTGGCAACCGAGGGAACTACGGCGAAAAAATTACGTGACCTCGCTCGGCTCTAAGCTGCAGCATAATGCCCGCTAATGTACGCAGAGAGAGGGAGAGGAAGCGTCCTCCGAGGGAGCACACGGGAAACTACACGGCACCCCGCGTTACAAAACTAGGAGGGGGACTAGGTGTGACCCTGAAGGCTGGGAGTTAGTTGAGGAGAGCCAGAAATGCCAACCTTTATCTTTTTTTTTTTCTACAACAACTAGGACACGCAGGCAAAATCGGTGTTCTGTTCTCTACTTCAGAAGTGTCAGAGGGCAACTTCCACAAATATTTGACCGAAGTCCGGAAATTATTGCACTCCCCCCCCCCCCCTTTTTTTTAAATAAAAAAAAAACAAGCAAGAACCGCAATTTTAAACAGACGTTTTGTTCACAGCTTACTCTCTATTGTAGCAGAAGATTTAGAAACTGACTTTTTCTCTGCCGTTCGGCGATGGGATGTTTGACCGCATCCCCCTTCCTTGGCTGCTTATACTGCAATGTAACGTCGACGTAACGCGGTCACGTTGCCTTACACTGACTGCAAAGGCGGTTTTTAACTTTGCATCACGCGTATGCGCTCCAAGTAGGAGGGTGCGGCCTGCTACCCGGACATGCGCGCACATGCAGCGTATATTTTAAACACAGCCCTAGCTTTCTGCGTGTGTATTTGAAACAACGTAACGTGCTAACTATCATGACGTTCAACAACTACATGCAAAATTTATCGGCGTCAATGCTAGCGCATTACGAGCGAAAGGAATAAATATGCCGCCGAAGGGAGATATTGAAGCGATGAACTGCCGTTTAGGCAAAATAAGTTTGATTACGTGGTTTAAGGCGCGTAAATCGCAGGAATCTTAACATTTTACGCGGGGCTCTATGAGCCATGACTGAAAGAACTTTAAAGCAACGAATTTGTTTCTATGCTGCGAAGCGCTCGTAAACAACGCAAGGGTCACCATTTAGTGTTCACTGGTAGTTGCAGGCTTGTTCAATTGTAAGCTTGATGAAGCGAAAGGCCAAGGACATTCCCAACGCGAGCTGGTAAAGCCGCTGGAAAGGCTTGAACAAGCAAACACGTCAGTCAAATGCCGCCACTCGCCGCACACTATATGCATCTCGGAGACTGGATAATGTGCGGCTTATCACGGACGTTTGTTGAGTCTCCTCTTCCACTCGTGCCTTGCATTTTTTTTAACAGCCTCTCTGTCCCGGTGAACGCCGTTGAAACAATCTCCGGGATGCCTAGTTCGTTAGAAATCGATGTCTTTTTTTTTATCCGCGAGCGATTGACACAGTAGAACGTGGCGCCTTTTCTATGGCTCTCAGTGACGCCGGTGCAGGCCATGCATACACAGGGTGCTGACTACAGTCCGAAAATACAGTACCCTTTCTTTCCGTTTTCCATCGTACAGAACGTTCTGCCCGGCCTTCTTTTCTCCTCGACCACACCCCGCCTCCCGCTCCACCTTATTCCCCCGCCGCAGAATCTCCGACAAGGGAGAGAAGGGAAATCCGGTTTGACGTGCGTTGCTAAGCCGACAGTGCGGTGGAAGCTGCGAGCTCGTTAAACCAGGCGTGCGCCAAGCTTTCGCCATGTGTCAAGCTCCCGCCAAAATCCAAGCAGCGAAAGCTAGGTCAGCCGTGGAATGGCGGGGAACGCCATATAAAACCGAGTGCAGGCGGAAACCTTGAAAGTGTCGAAGGCTTTCAAGAGGACACACATACTAAAAGCGCTAAGGTCACGACACATTCGGTCGCACAAGCGCAGAATGATGACTGACGCCATAACATTGCGAATTTGAGGCTGCTTGACTGGCCCTATTGGCGTGTTGCATCGACAGCGCGCACGGACTTAAAAACAAAGTACCGTTTATGGGTTGTAGCGTTCGTGAACGACGCTCGGGGAACGCGATATTGTGCTTTTTTTTCTACTGACATTTGTATGACATTCGAAAAAAAAAAAAAGTTAATTTGCACGTTATTTTCTATCATTTGTTTCTTTTCGAATCTATAATAGTGAAGGTCTAACCTTGCTCAAAAATCGCTCCGAATCGTTCCTTTGACCGCACCAACGGTGCATTGATACGTATTAAAGGAGTCGAAAATACACGGTCAGCACGACGGCACTGTGGCTATGGAACGCGTATTCGCAAAGTAGAGGAGTTTGTGGACGTTGACGATAAACAAACCTTTCATTATTAGGTAGCCGCAATAAAACTGAAAGAGTCTAGGAATGACATGGCTCTAATACGACAAGCAAATATAAAACGGTATTTACTTGTTAGTAGAGTTCTGAGAAATGTCAAACATGCCAATTAGCTGTAACTGTTTTAGGTATTTTTACCGGTGGCAACACTCGCAAACTGAAGTCGGTTAGTTGCCTGAAGTTCCATGACTGTACTGGCTATGAATGCAGTAAAAAATGAAAGCCGTTTACAACTCCCTGTAACCCCGAATTGGAGCGCAGCTCTTGAGGAGGAGGAGGGAAGGGTAATCAGGGGAGGGTATACCCCTCCTCCTCCTCCTCCCCACATTCTTCAATCTCCTCCTGGGGGGGGGGGGGGGGGTCACGTGACCTCGGGGGAGGGGGGTCACGTGACCTGAGGGGTCACGTGACCCCCCCTCCCCTTCGTCCCCGAGGTCACGTGACCCCGTGGGGGGGGGGGGGGGGGGCTCGCGCGGTGCTTTATGGGACATTTCCCATAATGCACCGCGCGGTTACGCCGACGGCGACGCCGCTCAAGCCGGAAACGGGCGCCTAAGAGCTGCGCTCTAAAAAAACACGGCGAAGACGCTTTCTGCTTTAACCTTGAGCGGCGCGTACTTGATGACGTATTTTTACGGCTACCTTTCGGGGACAACACCGACGCCTTTTCGCGTTATGGGACATAAGGCTTTCGCCTCAAAAACGAAGTCGGCCAGTAGTCGGAACCTTCAAGGCGAGACTGGTCACAAATCGCAGCGAGTAATCGATGTCCGCCCGTAGCCGGAACTTTCACGGCGATACTGGCCAGCCAGGCCAGCGAAGTCCCGATGCCGGCCGGGGCTGCTTGCTCACTTACGCGACTGCTCAGGCTCCGCCGTCCAGTTCCCGGTACTGGCCGACGTAGGCCCAGTACTGGTCGACGTATTGTGCTAGATGGGTCTGCGTAGTGAAAAATATAATGCCATGAGTACGTAAGTCCTTGCCGAGTGATACTTAGAAATGTTTCCGTTCGCTTAAAATATTTGTTTTTTGGCATTGCGATTTGTGAAACTTGGTGAAACAGTGGAACGAATTTATAATTAGACGGTGTTTTGTATTGCTTTTGCGGCATTTGGTGTTTACCGGGGCATTTCGATAAGTCGGAATTACTTTGTCCACATTTTTTATATAATTATAATATATTTAGTGACCAAATCATTGTTGTATTCAGTGCTTTTATGTATGTACAGTTATTTGTTTGATGTTGATAAAAGTGTAGGAAGATGAAAACCTGAGGGCTGCTTTGAACAATTACATGAAAAAAATTTAGTAGTGGTTATAATTGTAAATATATATACTTTGTCACATAAAAAGTTTACTGCTTACAAACGTTTTTATAGGTGGACCAGATGGCACGCCTTGTGCAAGCCGCCGTCTTACGTCTTGTGTTAAAAATAAACTTGGTCAAGACTGATTTTGAGGACAGTGTTAAATATATATATGATAACTCTCAAGCAATTCGGCTGGTAAGCAACTTTTATTTGAATCTCCGTCAGTGCGTTTTGATACAAATTAAAACATAAATATGAATTTTTAAAGAATTTGCATAATTTCTTCATTCCTTGTTTAGTGTTCTTTCCAAATCAACATCTCCAGCAGTTTTTCATTGACATCTTATATTGGTTTTGATATAAAGTTTGAGTTTTTATTATACTTTCACACATTTTGAGCTTCTCGTAAATACGTGAATTTTGGAACAAAAGAGTCACAACATTTTTAACAAATGTTTGATGTGCTCCACGAGAGAAAAAGACAGGGGATACAGAAGAAGTCATCACATTACAAGATCCTTCAGTTTAACAGAAAGCATTGTGATCTAATTCAGTTAATATTCTGTCAAATGAATGATTCAGTCAAACCTTCTCAGAAAAGAAGGCATCGGGTTCAATATTTGCGACGTTGGAGCTCAGGAACTTCGTGAATAAGAGCTAACGTAAATGGCTGATATGAGACAGCGCATAATTGTGTCAGTCGTATATTAGGATTAAAGATATCAACGAACATTATAATGATATATTAAGTCACCCATCTCAATGACGACCTTGATTATTTCGGATTTTCGTTTTATGCGGCTGAGTTTGAAGAACTATTTGAAAAAAGGACGTGTAAGTGTAGTTGCGTGTCACAACTTGCAACACTGGCTAGTAATCAACTGAACACTCTCTAGCAAAATAGTATTTTTATCACAGTCCTTCAATGCCAAAATAACATACAAATGCGGGTATTATGCGCTAACTTCCTTGAGCTAACTGTGTTGGGGTACATACAACCACAGAGTAAGATTTCCCTTGCTGCTACCCGCCTGTGAGAATCAGATGGCGCACGGGTTGAACAACATAGAGTCGTTTATTGAATTTTATTTTCCGCGTTGCGACCCAGAAAACCTCTGTGCACAAATCTGCGCCGGTTTTTTTATTAGTGGCGGTACGCCGATCACGTTGCTCATTGCGCTTCGCCACCTCAGGGTTGATTTCACGAGAGACGATTTAACGTGCGGGAAACCTGGTCGGCCGCTGTGGATCGTCAGGTTGTCCAAACGTTTCATGTAACAAAGAAAAGTCACAAAAATTATGTTATTTAACAGATTTTGAATAAATAATCTAGAGTATAAATACAAACACTGGTGAATTTAAATTAGTAATGACTGTTATTGGCGAAGTCATCTTTAAATCAACGCCTGAAAAAACATAAAAGTAAAAATAATGAATTGAATGCGAGTTTAATTTCAAAGGCTCAGTTGAATCACCAAAGGCCTTTTAAACATCACGTCCTTAACGAGACATATTTAAAAAAAAAATATAACCGCTCAACCAAAAACCCAATAATGAGATCCATCCCCTTCATTCGTAGTTATTCATTAGTCTTTTTGTGTTTATTGTCCGAAATCTCCGCACCCAGTTTGATGCTCTGCTTATGGTTTCCATCACTAATAGTAGCAAATATCGCATTTTGTTGCAAAGAACAGTGCCGAAAATTGTGTTTGGGCAGCATCTATTTAAAGGGGTGGTGCAACGATATTCGTTTTTTGCGTTTTTCACTTTGTATGAGCTTACTGGCACTAGTGGGACCCAAGTACACTCGCACGCAACGCCACTGACCAAGAAACCTCTTTGTTGCGGTGTAATTTCAAGGAGAAAGCGAGCGTTTTCTTTTAATCTCTCCTTCGCAAATTTTGATGACGTACCCTGGTGGTAGCAGCATCCTCCAGGGAGGATATTTGAATGCGGCTCATAGATTGGACCCAAGCAATGCGTGAGCACTCGATTTGGGCTCGTGATAATTGATAGCTCGAGAAGCATTCGGGTAGTGGCCCGTGTCCAATCGCTGCGACGACGACAATAGCCGAGCCATAACAATGTCTGGAACTCAGCGCGCGTCCTGTGCTTTGCCAACCCCAGCGCGTGGCTATGATCAACATTGGCGGCATATATTCGGCTCCAGATCACGTGGCCGCTAGTTCTGGCTGCGAGTCGAGGGGGTGACCGCTGCTCGTTTTTCTTTAATTTTTTACTCTGACTTCTATTGCGTGGGGTGAAAAACGAACGCGTGTTTTATAGGTCATTAACGTCAGGGATCCGTTCTAAGCGGTATTAAAGCAAAGTACAAAAATTGTTGCATCGCCCCTTTAATTTTCATAAAGTAAATTTTGACACAAGGGATGTCTCCTTGTGTCACAATTTAATTTATGAAAACTAAATAACTTTTTTTAGATACTGCCGAAATCGCCAACAGAAGGGACAAAACAGTTTAAATAGAGTTGAAAGATATGATGATTAGTATGTAATTCAATGCGAGATACAAAACACACAAAGTATTTGAAATACGTATTTCATATACTTGTATTTGTAAGGGTGCCCATCTCTGCTTAAAACCTATTATTGAAAGCAAGCGTCTAAAGTGAACAAGAGGGCAAAAATAACCGAAACAACCTACGATGATTCGGGTAACCAAAGAACATTTTCTTTATACCGCAACATACAAGATATATTCCAATCTCGGGTAATGTAACTGTTTAATCTTCACCAGCTTATTTGCACCCATGTTTTTTCCCCTTATTTCTTTACTATTTTACACTTAATAATCTGAAATGACTTCAATCAATTCGATTGCTTTTTAAACTTAGTACACGCAGTGTGTTCTAATTGAACTAAAGCTCTTGCGTATGTCCATCAGCTATTCTTAAAACCCATGAAATTTTACGTTGTCGGAGGCACATTCGTGGAAGACCCTCTTTTGAGGAAGGACTCCGGAGTGCCTTTCAAGTGTGGAGAAGTAAAAACGGGAAAACTTTCCAATGAGATGTTTTCCCTGGAGCGGCGGATTTATACCGAGAGACTTACGGGCAAATGGTATGTAATTTTAAAAAAAAATGTAACTAAAGTATTTTGGAATCATGTAGAATTTGTTTTGCTGCTACGCGCCTCGAAGAATTGTACAACCCAGGTAGCACAGGGTTCTGGTCCAAAATTTGGCTTTTGTCTGGGAGTTTAGGGTCTTGAAAAGCCCAAAGAAGCCAAAGTAGAGCCACACCTCAGCTTCCTTGACAAGAGTCTGGGTATTTTGGCCCTAAATCGCCAAACAAGTGCCAAACTTAGGCTTCACTGCCTGATAGTTTGGCTGTCATCGTGCATATTTGGACCTGGTTCGCCTAACAAATGCCAGAGTCCGGCTTACTGCCGGGTAGTTCGGCTGATATTTGGCATTTTTTGGGGCCAAAATCGCCAAACAAGTGTCAAACTTAGGCTTGGCTTCCTGATAGTTCGGCTGTCATCTTGCAGCTAAGGGCTAAAGTCGCCAAACAAGTGCCAGAACTAGGCTTACTGCCTTGCAGTTAGGCTGATGAGGTATAGACCCGTTGCTCTGAAGCAGGGCGCGCGAGCGCATCCGCAAGACGCCACCATGTTATGATGGCCGCACCATCCAGGTGGCTCTCTAAGATTTGATTTTGCAGAGCCGTTTATACTGAGAGAGTTTGGCCAATGGGCGGAGCTTGTTGGCCGCTAGAACAAGCGGATTTCGCGGTAACACAATATGGCGTTACTTCTTTGTCTTGTTCATTCCTGAGAAATCGCGTAGAGTTCCTATGAGTCAGAGCCACAATATGGCGGACGAAGTAGTCATCCCCCGGTTGTCAGACTACGCTGCCGTGGTTGTCAGGCTGTCAAAATCTCCTTAAGAAGGCCAACCTTTCTCAGTATAAACGGCTCTGTGATTTTGCAAGTGCCACGTTCGAATACAAGCATCCGTAAATGCGCAATAACAAAACTTACAAAAAAATAAAAAAATAAAAATTATGCAGCTCGCGGCCGCAGTGTCCCATTCCACATTCCTTTCATCTTTGCTTTCTTTCATAGCTTCCGCGAGCACGTACGTTTCACTTCACGTGATAGCGAAGCCGAAGCTACTCGCAAAAGCACGTTATCCAGAACGATGCCCGCACTGCTCGAGCGCGCGTACTTGGCAGAGACGCCGAAAGCTCGCAGCTCTCTCTTGTAGCCTCTGCTACGCTGGCACTTAGGATGGAACGGAGTAGAAAAAAACTCTAGTGTGGAAGCGTATCGACGCATGTTCGAAACGCGAGAAAAATATTCTATTTTGCTCGCCTCGAGCGCTGCTCAAAGCTTTAGAGCTTCGGGCCTATTGAATGTACGCGGGTGGTCTGCAACTTAATTAAATAAAAAAAATCAAGTGTTATCCATCTCGCAACATTTTATTTTAATTTGGGGGTCTCTTGATTTCTCCAAGCCAAGGGTGGGCTAAATGTTTTGCCGCGGCTGAACCTGGGTTTGCAAACGCAGAGTTCGCCGGATTGTTGTATTCGCCCGTAGCTACACACGCCAGTACCGGGACGCACAGTGGGACTGGTTCGACGTACCAGAAACTGCTGCCATCGAGCAAGCACTGCGCGAGACGGATGTGCGCACGCCTCCTCAACAGCTACCATTATTAGGCGGCGCATTGCAAAAGCGAGCGTAGCTCTGTGCGTGTTTTGCATTGCGATTGAGCACTGTCAAATCCCAGGGATAACAAAAAGTGAAAGCGACAGTGGCCCTCCGGTATTGCGCCCGCTTCACACTCGGGGGAACTAAAATAAAACCCTGGCGGGACGATTTTTTTTAAGTTAATTTGAAGCATTTGACAGCATGAACCCTGACACTCCTTTTCCTCACAATCTTTCACTCCTCCCCCCCTAACCAAAGGTGGCATTCAAAACCTCGGGTACGAGGCATGGAATGTCTTCACTTTCAGGTCAAAAATGCAGAGTGAGCTTAGCTGCATTAAACATATAATGAAGCTAAGCTCAAGAAAGAGAAGAACAAGAAGTATACAGGTCCTTGTCTTTTTTGCGCTATTTTATATGTTTAACTCAGATGAACCAACTAGCCCAACAACGTACCCTACTTGGCTGCATTGTTCGTGCCCCTTTGACCTCGCCTTTTGCTAATCCACCCCACCTGCTTTTGTGTCTTCGTGTGGCTGTCAGCGAGCGCGACGGCCGCATTAAACAAATCAGAAGGGTGAAGCGAAACGCGTGATCTTACTCCGTGGGACGGGTAGTACAAAAACGCTTGGACGAAAATGTGCCACGTGACTCTCTCTGTCGCGCTGTTGGAATCTTTGGGGCTGTTGTTTGCGCCGTTTGCCAGGTTATAGAAAAAGGCGGGCCACGTAGATCCGGTTTCCGAAATGCGCTCTTCGGTGTTCTGTTGCCTACGTGCGTTACAGACGCGGCGGTGCTTTTTGGTTGTTATCGGCCGGAATACGTCCACGACAATTTTTCGGTAATGACCATTTTTTGCGCCGGAGTACGTGGAATTCGTGTGCTGTGTTTGTTGACGGCGCTTTGACAAAAACTGCTCCTCGCCGACGACAAGACGTCAGTTGAATGTGCGCAACCGTCTTTCTCGACTGTGTTTTGGGGCTGCCCGAATCGGATTATGCACCTATCAAGGATTACATGATATCGCTTTTATTAGTAAGTACACTGCAAGCATGCTTCTGATGGTAGTTCTGCTTTCCTCTCAATCTTCGCGGTTTTTTGTGTTTTAATTTATGAGTTTTGCTTCGCATGAAATCAGTGTTTATTATATGTTATAATCTGTTTTTCATTTTACTGATACGTATGACCTTTATAAATATGTCGAGAATAAGCTGTGTGCAATAGAAATGATTTAATAAACGTCTAGGAGCGTTGGAAAAAACATTGTTCGCCCGTGTATGTTATTGATATAAAAAAATGATACGCAACGTCCTGTACAACACAGACTTACGCGACGTCCGGCCAATACGGCCGGACGTCGACCGCGACCGCGAGAAAACTGCCTTCGTCACTCCCAACGGACTGTTCGAGTTCAAAGTGATGCCTTTCGGAGTTTGTACAGCCGCAGCCACGTTCCAGCGTGTCACGGACACCGTGCTGGCAGGTCTGAAATGGCAGAGCTGGATGATGTCGTGGTATCTTCACGGGATTTCGACCAACACCTGAGATGACTCGGAGCCGTGCGTTAAGCCATCAGGACCACCGGCCCGTCACTCAAGCCAAAAAAGTATCGGTTTGCCTAAGGTGAACTAAAGTTCCTTGGCCACGTCGAGAACAACAAAGGTGTTCTCCCTGACCCAGAGAATACCCGGGACGTAGCTGCATATACGCCGCCGTTTGACAAGAAGGCCGTGAAAAGATTTTTTGGACTCTGTGCCTACTACAGAGGGATTGTTCGGGACTTCGGCAAGCTGTCCCCACCGCTGGCGCACCTCACAAAGGACGCCGTAAAGTTTGAATGGACAGAAGAACACCAGCGGTCATTTGATGAGCCCACACTAAGTCTCCAGACGCCCCTGATTCTTGGCGATTTCAACCAGTTCGCTGAAACAGAGATCCACGCAGACGCCAGCAACACGGAGCTTGGGGCGGTACTAGTCCAAAGGCAAAACGGGGCAGAGCGAGTGATCGCATACGCGAGTTGGACGCTGTCTAAGGCGGAGAGAGACTACTTAACCACTGAAAAAGAGTGGCTCGCTGTCGTCTCAGCAATAACAAAGTTCCGTTCATATTTTTACGGAAGTCCTTTTCAAGTGTTTACAAAACACACCTCGCTCTGCTGGCTCGCGAAGCTGAAGGGCTACTCCGGACGCCTTGCCTGGTGGAGCCTACGACTGCAGGAGTTTGACATGACCGTGGTGTACAAAACCGGCCGGAAGCAAAATGACGCTGACTGCCTGTCAAGTGCCGCAGTCGAGGCGGGTCATGCCTGCACCACAGACGACGACGATGAGCATTTCCTCAAAGCTCTGGATGTCAGCGACATGGCAGCACTCCAACGAGACGACCCTGAGCGGCGAGCACTCATCGAGCACCTAGAAAAACAAGGAAGCGCTGTTTCCCGGGTTTTCGTATGATCACTGCCAACCTTCTCCAGCAGGCAAGGTGTGCTCTACAAGGAGAACTTCAGCGAAATCAACACGGCGTGGCTGTTGGTGATCCCTTCCAGTCTTCGAGAAGAGATATTTCAAGCTTGCCACGAGTGTCAACGACGGACAAAAAACACCGACGAGATCGGCAGGACTACTTCAGCCTATAACGCCGCCATGTGCCCCATTCCAGCAAATCGAAATGAATTTACTTGGACCATTCTCACCACTGACGCAAGTAAACTAATAAATAATCGTGGCAACCGATTATCTCACACGGTACGCCGAGACGAAAGCCCTTCCCTCAGGTACGGCTGTTGACGTTGAAAAGTGTTTCATCGAGTTCATTGTACTCCGGCACGGCACCCCCGAAGTTCGCAATACAGGCCGGGGACCATCGTCCATGGCTCCGCTGACGCAAGAAATCATTCGCCTCCGTAGCAGCAGCCACCGTCGAACCGCTGCTTACCATCCGCAGACAAATGTACTCACTGAAAGGCTAAACAAAACTATCGCCGACATGACCTTCATTTCTGTCGAACTAGAGCACAAGACGTGAGACGAGGTGTTACCCTACGTGACGTTTGCTTACAACACGGCGGTGCAAGGGACCACAGGAGTAACACCGTTTTAACTGGTGCATGGGCGAAAAGTAACGACCAAGCTCAGCGCAATGCTTCCCCACGAACCAGCTGACAATGGGAGCCAAGACGCCCAGGGTGTTGCTCAACGAGCTGAGGAAGTTCGCCAGCTCGTTCTACTCCCGATTCAAGATCAACAACGTGCCGACTCTACCCTGTAAAACCTTAGTAGGATCAACGTTCACTTCAAGCCCGGAAACCGTGTGTGGGTCTGGACCCCGATAAGACGATGCGGTCCAAGCAAGAAACTCCTGAAGCGTTACTTCGGACACTACAAAGTGCATCGTCGACTCGGGGATCTAAACTATAAGGTGATGCCCGACGCAACACGGGCTTCATCGCGCCGCCCTCCACGACCGGAAGTCGTCCGCGTCGTGCGTCTGAAGCCGTACTACGATCGATAAGACTGTGAACTTCGTTTTTGTACTACGCTCGATAGGACTGTGTATTCCAAGCCTCGTAGTTTGCCATTATTCTGTTTCATTTTTTTATTCATTTCCCGCCAAGTTGCATCGATACGATACTCTTTTTTAAAAAGGGGCGAGTAATGCCCTACGCGTCACCGGGGAGTGAGCGTGTGCGTGGCCAAATAGATACCGCGCGTAATTGTCGCGCTGAAGTTGACTGAAATCAAACCTCTAACGAAATGTCCTTTTATTTATTCTTTTAACTTGGCGTTCTCGTAAGTTCAAGTACATTCTCGTCTGATCGAGTTCCGAATGTTCTACGCGCCGAAAATTATACGCCGGATGCTTCAGAAACCCACGAGGGTACATAAGGGACTCCGCATGGCGAGTGGAGTTATTCTCACCCCAGCGTTTGATGCTGCTGTTTCGCCGCCATCGACGCCTGCGACGCAAGCCTTTATCTATTCTCTTTTGGACACAAGTTCGCCCTTTTAAAAGTTTAGTTTGCTTCAGTTTCGCCGCCTCATCGCTTTTCATTTGTGACAATATAGTCACAGATTAACTGCTTACTTATTTAATTACCGAGTAAACATTGCGACATGCGCTTGCCATTTTTCTCTTACAGTAATAATGTTAGCAGGGTGATAATTTCAACTGCTTTCTCAGTATTATAGCAAAGAAGTAGACTAGAGCTTTTCTAAACGTTCTACTTCAAATCGGGTTAAAAAAAGAGTATCTTGCACCCGAAATATGTTATTCAGGGAAGACTTGGAAAATAAAATTTAGATGTAGCTCATCCACTTCTTTATTACGACACTCAGTTATCACAATAAAATTATCAGTCTCTTCACAATAATATTTGTGTAGTAAATAAGAAGCACGCTGATATAGCCACATGTTAATCATCCAGATACATTTTTTAAGCTATAGCATTAGTAGCTTGCCAAATAGTCCTTAAAACCAACGGGATTTTGTTAGAGAAAATACATTTGAGTATGTGTTTTATAGTGATTGCAATATTTAAAACCCGTGTTTGGAGCCATTCAAGTTGGTCACCCATTGGACCATAGTGTTAAAGTAAACCGGAGTATCTGTAGGCTAGTATAGCGCTCTATTTTGCTGGCTGAACTTTCGGAATTCGTTTCCTTCCAACTATGTATTCTTATGTTTTTCCCCATAAGTCCGTCTAGCTCTAACCGGGAATCTGAGCCGTCAAGAACAGTTTTGTATTTATATCATGCCATCATAAGTGGCCTCAGGGAGAACGTTTATTCGATTATGACTTTCTGGTTAACAACCATTACAGGTTAAAAACAATGTATGACATGAAACCAGGAACATCGGAAGGATATACGTTTCCCAACTACATGGAGGCCTTCAGACACCAAGGAAATAAAAGTAGGTTATTTCTGCGGTTATCCTTTTACATTCTGTTTGCATGTTCTATTTCTTTACCATACTTCTCCCGCTTTAATTTTATTTTTATTTTTTTTTTGCAGAAATATATTCAGGAACAATATATCTCTTGTTGTCGGACAGCGACTCCTGCGCTCTTTTTTATCATAAAGAGACGGGTAAGCACCATTTTTCAAACTTTGGTTTCTAACATGAAGGATCGTTCACACAGATGTCCAGTAGGTCATAAAAAAGTAATACAAACAATCTCATGCAACTGGCTCTGCTCATTCAAATACACACCTTGCACCTGAATGCAAACGAGAACAAATCGTTGTTCCCAATGAATGATCAAGAATTCCAGACACTTCAAATAATCAGCTACCCATAAGTGAGAACCCCTCATATGCGATAGTTTTCACTTAAGATCCGTATTAGAAGCTTCGTACTCAGTTGGAGCATTCTGCCTTTGATCAAACTTTCACATGCGCGCATGCAAAGCGCGACCGAAAGCAACAGATGCGTACTAGAAATCGAGCATCTGCAGCAAGTAGGGACAAATACACGATGCGCGAAGGAACAATGGGCAAGTGAAACGTCATGCTCGTGGTCGAAGTGCACATCCTGCTTTTATGGTCTAATCGTGTTTCGAGCAACTTCGTTCACTAGGATCCTGCTACTGTTCGCCGTGATTTTTTCGCGCCTATTCAGGAGGACAATGAAGTCACACATGCCTCTTTTTTTTTTGTATGAGTGTGCTCTACCGCGATCAAGTTCTAAAATCAAATTTACAAGCTCAGTACTGTACTTTTGCACAAAAGTAGAACTAGATAGTGGAAAAAATTTGCGCAACAATAGATCAATCAATAGTTACAAATAAAAACAATTTGTTTCTTGCTCTGTACTCTGTAAGCAGATAAGCCTTTTGCAATTTTAATTATTCGAATGTTCTTGTGGCACATAAGTTTCACAAGATAACAAATATCTAATTTAAGCACACCTATATATATCTTGATCATTCACTTCAAGCGGGACAGTAGTAATGCTCCGGGAGGAGCCTGAGATTCTTACTCGAGTTTTCCGGGTGAAAACGATTATAGGGATAAAAAAATCATTATATTATAGCAACATTCTTTTTAATAAGGTGAATTTGATATAAGTCATTTATATCTGATTTATATTAAATAAACTTGATTTACTTCATTTCATAAATAAAAAACATTTTTTTTTCTCTTCCTACTGTCCCTCAAAGTATTATTGGTGACGCCTATCACATGCATCGTCTCCATCGGTTTCATTGGCTCGAAAGGACCGTGTGAACTAAGAAGTTAATACATTCGACATTTTTATTAATTCTTCAGTAATACTAACTCGTCGGCAGCCTTCGTTTTTTTTTCCTTGGTTTTCTTTTATTGTCTATACCACAGAATTTGGACACATATACTCACTTACCAACTTATTATGTTTTAAGACTTCTAATTACCGTGATTCTCAATTGCAGACGACTGCGAACTTTGGGAAAAGAAGCGTCCCGAGACGGATGGACTGCCTACTTCATTCTGCTCAAGATATATAAGAGCATGCAACAACAAAACTGTCCAATATTACCACCAATATTCGGAGTGCCACCCAAGTAATTCCATCCTGGGAGTGTTATTGGGATTATGAAATTGTTAAAAACAAAACAGTTTGTTTGAGGAGCTCAGGTCAGGAAAATAGTTTTTGACACGGATATATATATATATATATATATATATATGTTTTGTAAAGCGAACCTTGGAGGATCCTGCTCTGTACACCCATGTGAAAAATAAAACACGTGTATTTGCAATTATTCTACTAAAGCTTAAGAAATATCATTTAATACAAATAACAGTGTATATTCAACCTGCTCACTATAATCGTATTTCTAGAAACGTAAAATATATTGACTAGAAGAAAATTAGTGTGCAGGCAAGCTAGTAATTAATTGTAATGTAACACCCGAGAAAATGGTGAGGAGAAAGATTAAGAAATTTAACTTTCAAGTCGAAAGAAAGAAAACAGAAAAAAAGTTTTTTTTGTCATTTCCTTGCACTTAAAAGTTTTTTTTTTTTTCGTGTGTTACGTTTGTTTTACGTGCGTTACATGTGTTTTCGTGGCTGTAACAGTAAGACCAGTTCGTATATAACTTTCAACCTTGTCATTAATAGAACAACGCGTTTTGATAAGCCATGTTGCTTTTAGTACATACTATTGGTAGGCTTACGTCACACCATAAAAAGCCCCAAAAATCGGAGTGTTCGATAACATACGTTCATAACTCTCCTAAAACAGCGAACATTGCCTGAATAACACGGCCCAATTGCTTGTTCTTTTTATGTCAACGATACCGCGGAACTAGCCTAGTTTACAGAGTGGACAATAAAAACTGCGTCAGTGTTTGATCGGGACTGGGGTTCACACTGATCGAGGACGAGACGCAGCCGAAGTTCGTTACTCGTACCCAATCTCTGACCCCTTCAAGCCCACTGTAGGTGACGTGAAAATCTAGCTTGCGTTGCTTTGTGACAGTCAGGGGCATGCAATGAATGCAGTATAATCTCGATGTCTAGCATGCACTTCAAGCTTGACCCGGACTTGGGCTGCGCGTGCGACGGAATGTCATCATAGGGAGAATATTTGCGCTGGAAGCGGAGCATCTACGGAACTCTGACACCGATCTCGGAGGCTCAATCCTGTTTCAAGCTCCGATGAGAACGGCCTGTCTCGTGCTTTTTGTTCCCCCGGGGAAAGAAAACTTAAATGACAGCAGTAATTTCTATAGACTCTTTTACGGCAAACACCCCCAGGTGGCGCTCCAGTCTTTGACGTCTCAGAGAACTTCCGGTTTATCACAAGAATAACCAAAGGCCACCTTAACTCCGCTGCTAGAAATGTATATGAAAAGTTTAACCACCAATTCTCCAGGTGAACGCCTAAGAAAGGAGTGCGAGATCTGTTCAAATGTTTCGAGTATTTTTGTAAACCAACTTGCCTCCTCCAAGATGTAATAATGTGACAGCCGAAAACCCTCAATAAATCCCAAATTTTGTTGTCCATGTAGAATTCATGCTTTCTAGCAGTGGTGACATAAGCAAAGTCAACAGGGTTCTGAAGACGATGCGACCGGAAGTCGCTTGGGACGCCAGCGGCAGTTCATGTTTGTAAACAGCGTCAGATTGCGCTAGCGCGCCCATGAGGTGCGCAGATGTAATTCATTGATCAAGCAGAGAGGTTGGTTCACACAGCACCGTTTTCTTAGGTTTTCTTCAGTACAAGTAACCGAAACATTTGTGTTTCGAACGTCGCGTGCCAGGATATCTTCTTGAACTGTTATCCACGCTTAGTATCAGCACAGATGTCCCGGTGACGTGTTCGTAAGTTTCAAAGCGGTACTGCAGCGTTAACTCATGCACGAGCCACGATCGTTTACTAGCGTGGGTCAGCATCTGTTCAAGGGGTATTCACACGAGGGATTGCTTCGGGGAGTGATGCGCGTGACGTCAGGGATCGGCGGAACCAGCGGGACTCTCTCCCCGACTCTAGCATTCACACTAACCGCCACGGCGGCGAGCCGAGATGAATGTCAGTGTTATCAGACGCATTTAGCGGTCGCACTTTTAACAACAGGGCTGGGTGCGCGCTGAGGAGAGTAGAAAAAGGGAGGCGCGCGTAAAACTGTTATTAGCGATTATGGCAGCCCCGCTGTCAGATGCAGAACAGGTCGAACTTCTCCCTGCTTAAAGCAAGATGCTTATTGAGTGGGTGGATGCAACACAAATACGTGAAATGGAAACCCAGTTGTATGAGGCGTGGCTTTAAGCCGTGGTCACACTTCTTCTACATCATACAAAAGACAGTCTGCATGCAGATTCGAACGAGAGTCACCGCGAGATCTGTGCTTCGAATGTCGCATGGCAGTGAGTTTAAGGAGAAAACTTGGCACGCGGCATCCAAACCAATGATATTGCACTGACTCGTGTTTGCAGGCTGCATTGTGTATAATGTATGAGCAGTGTGACCCCGGCTCTAGGACGGAATAGATGAATATCGAAGACTCCTTTGAGTGCCTACGATGACAACAGTGCAAGCCACAACAAGATGGGCGAACCCGGTGCCACCGCAGGCATCTCACTGAGCAAAACCAGTAAACTTATGATAGACGCGCTCTGTTTAAAGCGCATGCTCAGGAGGAGCTCACATTAATAGGCTACTAAGACCGGCAATCTTGATAATGAGGACTGCACGCTGCGAAAAAAAAAAAACAAAAAAACTGTGGCTCTCCACCAGGACGTTCTCAGCAGTCGCGCACACAGCTTCTTCTCTAGTTTCACCTTTTATATATTTTTTTTCTCTTGTTAAGATATATCTTAAGTACTTTCAAGGTTCTCGTAAGCCGCACTGGCTCTTTTTCCTCGACGGAAAGTGGGAACGAATGGGCAATCCACGGGCAGAGCGAGACCCTTTTTATTGCCGCCACCCTTTTGATTTCTATGGGTGTCGCATTCCCTTCTTAGATAGCTTTCGTGATAGTTTATTTAGCGCAGACACGGTCACTATATCAACATTAGAAACGATTACCGTATGACTATGCATGCATGTGATAGAAAGAAAAAATCTAAATACATCATGCGATTAACAGCAGGCGCTACCAGAGCTAAAACTCAAGTGCCACCGCCTTCGAGAGTGGCAGCCTTTCTCTTTTGTTTTGCTTCGCTGGCAGGATCTATGTCATTCACATACCAGGTATCTCGTCCGAGTTTTTACACGCAGTTAACCAAAACCGAGAGAGGGAGCAACTACTCTAAATAATAAACGGTGGCGACCAGGATTTCAGTCTTGAAGACATTAGGAGACCCTGTGTGCTAACCCAACCAAGGATTACGTTTTTCTTACCTGTAAGGCGTGTCCAAAAAGAGATGGCTTAACAATGGAATCGTTGTCAATAAAGAAAAACGAATAAATCGAAGTGGCTTTGTAATAATCTAGCGAACTGCTAAAGAAACAAATGGAAAGTAACGCATTTCGCAATGAGCTGAGAAAGCTCTTAACAAAGTATTTCTACCGTTAATACATCCGACATGCTCAGCGGCTTGCAATAGCTGAGAAAAGTCGCATCTCAAGACTCGTACCATTGTATTGCATTTTAATTTTACGGAAAACAGGAGCGTCGTTCCTCCTCGAGCAGTACAATGCTTTCATTGTAAGAACCAAATCGTGTCTATCTCCAACGGCGTCGCCACAACGGAGCGCGAAATCTACAGCTTCAGAGTTGTCAGCGAGGGCATCGTGTATAATACGGCACACACACTGTTCGCTCTGCCCCCAGCTGAAGAGAGACTGGAAGAAAACATTTCAATGTTTCCAAAACATTTCTACATGTCCGACTGGAAGGCTAGTCACTTCAAAGATTGGTTTCAACTGTAGGAAATTGCGACGAGACAAGAGGTGACAGAATATGTTTTTTAAGCTACGGGACACGGCAAAAGTGCAGGTATTGCCGTGGGGAGAGTCCTCAAGCACCATGCCTCCTAGCAGAACCTTAGGTCATCAGAACAGCAGATTATTGGAGTACTGATACCTTTTCTTGTATTGTGGCCACAAAAAATGTCTGGAATTGCTCTAATAAAAAACGGAGCAGCATACCTCGCCCAATACCGTGACACAGTAAAAAAAGAATTAAATTTTTTTAGTCTTCAATTCTGCCACTTGTGGATGAAGGCTCTTTCGGGACTGTGATAAAAAATAAAAATGCGAATCCTCAAGAGTAGTGTTAACCTCATTGAAACCACTCTTGTTTATCACCATAAATGTTATTCTTATGTGAGCTTATAATGCTAAATATTCTATGTATTGTTTTGCATTGCCTCTTTTTATCTGTATTATTTGTTATTGACTTAAATAAAAAGAAAGTAAAAAAAAAGTCTTGAACAAGGCTCGCCGTTATACGTGAAAATCCGGCCGCATCAAAGAGGCAAATTGTTGCACTTGGGCCACTAAGTTTATGAAAATATTTATCTCTCCCCTTTGTGGCCTGACATAGAAGTTTGTGAAACTTAATTTTTATGTTTGTTAAATAAAAAAAGACGTTTCAATAAGTCTTTTTTAAAAAAAATTGTGAATCTTAATATTTGAATGTGGACTAAACATGTGCATGACCTTTTTTCAATTATAACATATCAGTCATGCCTTATTTTTACTAAATTGTACATGCGGTATCGCATAAATATTATGATGACGCTACAAGCATATATATAAGCAATACGTAAAAACTTTGGCAACAGCCCATATTTTTTTCGTCCTTGAATGGAGGCAAAAATATATATGCTTTCAAAAACGCTGCTTAATTTAATGAAATCACGCATGTAAAATAATAATTTATTGCATATGTAAGAACACATAGAAAGCATTTCACATAAAAAATACGTATTTCTAAGTGATGTTGAATTTAGTAATTTTTGGCATTTCATCTTAAGTTTACAAAGGTGTTTCTTTTATATTGACTATACCTAAATTACCAAAACAATAATTTTTAAATCTGATTAAATAGAGCTTTAATTTTATATGTTTCTAATGTCTTAAAAAATTGAACATCAAAAGAGCTTGATTTAAACTTGTCCTAGAATTGTCAAAGCTGCAAGATTCGAGATGTTTATGTCATAAAAAATAAAAACACACTTTTAGATAACTTTATTCATTATATACAAAGTCTTGAAGCAGTAAAAGAAGTTATAATTGTTGTGAAAAAAATAATCTAAAGTTTCGAGGCTCCAAAATCCATCACTCGTAAAAATTGCAAAAAATGCAGATATACCCTCTGCACTTACGGAGCCCCAAAAATTAAGAATAAAAATAATCGGTTGTTCTAATATGCTGTTCTGCTCCAGGTACACATTTTTCCTCAACATATATTTTTCCGAATTTTTTGAGGACCCATAATTTTTTCTTCCACGATTTGGTATAAAACCACCCATATATAATTAACAAATTCCAATTATATTCGTATAGGCCATAAAAAAGTCATATATAATGTGCAATATCCCAGGACACAACGTTAGAACATGACCACCCCTCCCCGGCGGGGAAGCACCGTCCTTGGACGGAGCAACTGTCATTAATATTAGTTGACCGCGACTGTCGGACGTCAGGCTGACTGATCCCAACACGAAGCCCTGATCACTCCAGAAATTATGACAGCATAACGACAGTAAGCAAAGAAAGTACTACATACAATATCAAATTCATCAATAATTTTCACCTAGTTTTGTATCCACATGATAGTCTTCAATGTTTTATCACTTTCTGCTGGATCCTTAGTGCACTGCATGACTTGGGAGTGTTGAGAGGGACAGTGACCGGTAATAGGGCTGCTAGAATCAACAATCTGCTGGCAAGGTCATCCAAATGTATCAACGTTTCTTTCACAGAGATGTTTCTTTGGCTCTCTTTATTATTATTGGTACAAACTTAAAGGAAGGTGGTTGTAACAAATTTGTTAGTGCCATCGGTTCTTGGAAACCTCTCCACCTTAAAACGTCTACATTTAGAACATCAACCTTTGCATTTGCTTTACGCAGGATCTCCTGCTTAAGAAATCTTAAGCTACAGAAAAATGTCCATTTCTCGCTAGACTGACTAACGTTATCTAACACCTTAGCCCCGGTGCAATAAAGCTCGATAGATTACGTGTTCTCAGAACGAAGACAATATTAAAGTATAAAATGATTTTAGCATTACACCCAATCCCGAAATTTTGTCCCTCCGTCCGTCCGTCCGTCCGTCTGTAAATTTCCCGCCACACTTTGAACGGAAATTGATGGGCACGTGACCTATACAGGAGTTCAGTATCCCTGCTAAATTTGGCGAGAAATATGATGTTACGTGACCTGATATCACGGGTCCTACGGACCCATTCAGTTTCCCCGCTAAATTTGGTGGGGAAATTGTTGTCACGTAACCTGACGTCGGGCGAACTGTGCACCAATGCATTTTGCCCACTAAATTTAGCAAAAAATGTACATAAAGTGAGACCATGGTATCTGGCCTTTAATTATATATATATATATATATATATATATATATATATATATATATATATATATATATATATATTGACGCCACGTGACCTATACTATGGAAGACTATTCTTTTAAGCAAATTGAAATTGTCACCTAACTGTTGCATTTTTCGAATATTGCTTGAAATCATGCGTGTATGAATGATACACAAATAGTAGAGCCATTCGCTTAAGTTCACAAGCTCTTAATAACCAAGTTTGACCATTGGCAATACCAGCCTGCAAAAGGGTAGGTCAAAATTTTATCTAAATTTCCTCATATAATTTTTAATAGCTTTTGAAGATATGAAAAGAAGGTCGCCAGACTGGAGCCCGCCGATGAACCCAACAGTCTACAGAAAAGAATTGATTCTTACGTTTTGAACCTCGACTCGCTCTTTTTTTCAGTTTAAAAGGTGGATGTAAAATAAGAATTCAATCAGAGTGGCGACAATATGAAGCGGATATAACGCCTACACTATTAGGAAGAAACGAAATGCACTTGGACATTGCTTACAACATAACGATATCTATCAGGTCGTGAAAACATAGTGAAATTATATTTTATTTCTCTTCAAAACAGTTCTTACTTTTTAGGTCTATTGCATGCAAACAGTAGTAAAGTGGTTAGTTGGGCGAGTTGGTAATGATTGAACATGGTTAACATTGCGCACAAGCAGAAAGGAACAGTAAAGAGGGAAGAGAGAAGAGAAAAGCGCAAACTCACACTCGATGTATTGAAGAAGAATAAAGAACAGCCCGCGGTATCAGCTCGAGCCGAGCCCACACTCGCACGGGGGCACCCGAGCACGCGGAAGACACACACCATCAACCACACTCAAACGATTGTAGAAAGGCAATTTCCTTGTCAGTTAAAGCCACAGAAGGATGGCTGACATAACGCTCGCCTAGGCGGAGTATACTGAAAGCATCAAAAATTTCCCTAGTATGTTTTTCGTGGAATCTGCCAATTATCGAGGTTTTTTGTAAAGAAGGTGTACACTTACACGCTTGACAATGCAGAGGTATGTGACCCCCCACCGTGGAATTTAGAGAAAGATTGTGCTCCCTTAACCGGTCATTAATACACCGTCCTGTCTGTCCTACGTAGGACCTACCACAAGAAAGGGGAATGCTATAAACCACTCTGGTTGAACACGGCACGCAAGGGCGGACGTGTTTTGTGCGACCCCTGTGTTTTGTAATATTTTCAACTTTCGCTCGAACTTTAGAACAAATTTGACCCATTTTTTGGGGGAGCTGACATCACTAAGGGGACTCCATACCTATTGGCTACCTGTTTGAGATTGTGAGAAATTCTGTGTATATACGGAACCACCAGCACTCTTTTTTTGTCGTCATTACGTGCAGCTTTTTCACATCCTTTTACTTTTTTATCAGAGTTCCTACTACCTCAGTTAGCACCTTGCGTTGGGAACCGAGACGCTGTAAGCCTCTCAATTTGAGCATTAAAACTGCTTTTGATGGCGTGGAGGCATGACTTTTTTAAGGCTGAAGTAAGGCAGGAAAGAGCATGCAAACAGATGTGGCGTTTGACGTGTGTTAATCTAAAAACAGCTTTGATGGACCCCAGTAAATACCTATTGCGATTGCGAACATAAAGAGGAAGAAGACGAAATTTCCATTCGTGTCCACGAACATTTGCTTGATGTTTCTGTCATAAACAACATAGGGTCGTGCAACGTTATTGGGTTAAAACGTTCGCACCGAAACCGTCGAAGTTCAACCCGACCAATCATCGCAATTTGTCTTCGTTCTCAAAGCAAAAAGGAAGTGCTTCCCAATAGTTTCATTTTAAAGAACGTTACATCCATGACACAAATAGCGAATGATTTCTCTGATGAGATACGAGTTGCGCGGCAAACACTATGGGAATCTAGAGAATAATTCAGAGAAAGCGGGACTAGATGCCAACGGAACCACAATAAATTACCTCTCGGTACACAAGCATACGTTAACGATTCCGACTGTGACTCAGTCGTCTCGCTCTATACGAGATACGTAACCACTGTACAAAATGACCGACACGCTGCAAACTGCATATCTCCTTATTGCTCTGCAAATCAAAAGTCCTCTAATCGTACTGCCCCTGCCGATCTCTCCTTTGCTGTAGAAAACTTTAGAAGCATCCTATCAAAGCAAGATTAAACGGAAATCATCACTTCCTCTAGCGAGTCAGGTGTTATTCTTGGAACAGGGACCTGGCTGACTCACGACGTGAGCAAGCAAGAACTGATTTTAAACCGCTCATACAATGTTCAACAAAATGACATGACTGCTCGCTATGGGTTGTGGTGTCATTATCGCTGTAAAAACAAACAACCATTGTTTATGCGCCAAAATAGAATGCAGTTCTGATATTTCAATTTTTTGAATTAGTAGTAAACTTAATTTCCACAGCGATTAAGATGAAGTGCTATCGCCGACTTCATCTTAATCGCACAGTGTTTCATATTTATTTGTGTAATGTCCTTGAGACTGTAACCAAAAATTGTTCTAATCCTCATGGCTGGCGACTTCAACTAAATCGAAATATATTGTTTCAGTTTAACGCCCATTCTTGACTGTGCGAATTTTCGGTAATCTCCAACAAATTATCACCATACAAACAGACAACAGTGCAATATTAGATGTATTCCTTACTACTATTTCAGAATACTTCACGTCTGTCACTGTTATGAAGAATATCAGGGACTGTGCTATGATTGGTATCAAGACATCGCAGCAAATAAACTGATTCATAGATATACCGAAAAGATATTCGCATTTTAACGCCCCAACATTGGAGGCATAACATCGGCAATACCAAACTTTGACATTTACTATATTTCATCTAGTAACGAAAGCTCCATTAGCAAAAACTGGCTTGCAATTAAAAACACGTCCATACGTTAACTACAAACATTTGTCCTAAAACCCCAGTTCAATGTGAATGCGCGTCTTCCTGGTTCACAAACAGTCTAAAGCGAATGTTAAATTGAAAGAAGTTATTCTTAAACACGAAAAACAGCAATAATTCGGAAGTTCGGTAATTAAATGACTCTTTCTCAAAACTGTGGAAATCTGAAATAAAGGAAGCAAAAAAAACACAACAACCTATTTTTGTAACCTTTCCGCAGGTTCTCCTTACTGATCCCAAAGGGGCTTAAAAAAAAATTAACCCTAAATAATCTAGAAACATTCCTGCATTTCAAATGAATGCGGCGAAATTTTCAATATTATCTGGGCACCTAATATACTAAACTTATTCTTTTCCAACATCTTCACTCGCAAAATCTTCCCACTTCCCAAGAGCTGCCCGTCTTATTATGAAAAATGTCATGCATCCCGTTTCAATGAGTTCCGAAACAATTTCAAACTAATATTAAACTCGCACTCGAACAGTTCCCCTGAAAGTGATAGTATATCTGCCAAATGTCTCAACCTAATAAAGCATTAAGCATCAAAGGTATTCGTAGTTTTTTTTCAGTCAAGCCTAAATTCTTGTGAACTGCCACCCGACTGCCGTTTCGCACAAGTAAAATCAATTTTAATGAGGTGTCAAATTAGATCCATCCAACTATCGTCATATTCTCACGACCAGTGTACCTTGTATGCTCATGGAACATGTCCTTATGTGCTCATATATCATACCCAAAAGAATGTAAATTTTTCTTTTACAATTAGCATGGTTTAAGAAAACAAATACTCTTGCAGCGGTCAGCTATTAGAGCTCATCACAGATCTTTGCTTTAACACTCATAGCTCTGTACAAACTGACGTTATATTCATGGACATCGTCATGGCATTGATACCGCTCCGCATCGCCCTCTTCACCAGAAGTTCTCTCTTCTTCAGATCAACCCATCAGACGTCAGATGAATAACATGATTCCTAACCAACGGACATCACTTGTAGAGTGAGCATTGCAGATTTCCGCTCCGTCCCCCCAGGTGAATAATAAGACACGTGTACTGCGTGTAATTACTATAAAAAAGCTAAAGAAATAGCATTTACTGCAAATGAAGATATCTGGTAACACTGCTCCCAATACCGTATTTCTACTAGCATAAAACAATTGTCTCGTTTTAAAGAAAAAAAGAAAACCTTGAGTTTGCAGGCAAGCTAGTGGTAATTAATAGTAATGTAACACCTGAGACTGGTGCAGAAAATAAATAAAAAAAATCTTGAAATAGAAAAAGAAACAGTGGAGAAGTTCTCCTGCGATGTATTTTCTTTGGACATGAAAGTTTTTTTTAATTTTCTGCCCCTCAGTTTTGTGTGTTACAATATGACAACTTTGTTTATGTAACTATCCACTCTGTCATGCTTACAATAACGCAGGTCGACGTGTCATGTTGCTTCCGGTACACATTATTGGTAGGCATGCATCACAGCTTCACAGAGCTCTGGAACCGGGAGTGCTCGGTATCGTATGTGCATGCTGTGTTGGAAGAGCTAACACCGCCTGGATAACAAGAATGTATTACTGGTTTTTACAAGTCACACAGCAAAGACCGGGTCTAGAACGCAGGCTGAAAAATAAATGCAGCGTCAGTGTTTGATCGAGACTCGTGTTCTCACTGATCGAGGACGAGTCGCCGCCGAAGACCATCACTCGTGCCCAATCTGTGCCCCTATGAGGCCCGTGGTAAGTGACACGAAAATTCAGCTTGCGTTGCAATAAACTGTCCGTGACAGGCTAAGAAGTTCAGTAGAATCGCTATCTCTAGCATGCGCTTGAGGCTTCAGCCGGACGTGGGCTGTGCGTGCGACGAAGTGTTATAAAAGGCTCAAAGCTTGCGCTGGAGGCGGAGGCCCTACTAAACTCTTGACCTGGCACCGACCATGGCCGCCCAATTCTGGTTCCCAATCCGCTGGGAACCGGGCGTCGAGTGGTCGTTTCCGCCGGGGAAAAGGAACGTTATCAGAATTGCAGCAGTGTGGGGTATAGGCCTATTTTTTTTCCGCCAGGTGGCGCGAGCGCACCGCGGTCATGTAATACATGAATTAAGCAAAAAGTCTGGTTCCCACGGCACCATTTTCTTACGCTTTGTTACGTAGAAGTAACCGAAACACTCGTGTTTCGAATGTCGCGTACGAAGCTATGTCGCTGAAGTAGTAGCCACAGTCAATGGATTCTTTTAGATAGTCACGTGCCGAACAATATAAGATTGGAACCACTGCAGAATGGCGAAACAACAGCATCGAGGAACGCTCGTCATTAAATAAGATAGCGAACGCAGGTTCGCGTCCAACACTACGAGCCGACGAGTCAATCAAATAGAGTCGAAAGTGCAAAGTCACTGCATTCGTCACCTTTCTTTCTGGGTGTCTTTTTTTTTAGTGGTCCGTGACGCTGAGGTCTTAAACCGTTGTGCGGCGATTCCACAGCTGCCAACGTAGGCCAGCATTTCGAAAGGGGTCTATATGATTATGAGGCATACATTTCCCGGTCACTTCTACGTAAACTTTCGTAGCGAAATGTAACAAAAGAAAATGCGAGGGGAGGGGGCGGGGGGGGGGGGGTGTGAACTAGCCTTAAAGAGGCACTGCAGCCTTCCAAAATGCACGACCCACGGTGGTTTACAAGCGTCCGTCAGCATCTGTTAACGCGCGGAAGAAGAGCGCCTGAAAGAACCAAGAACATTTTCAAATAGACATCAGGAGAATGCAGCTCGCGCTATTCTACAAAAACAAATAAGGATAATATACTCTTCGCTTTTTTGTTCTTGTTCTTTTTATTTTCATAATCTTAACACCCAGTGCGATTCGGCCAGCTTAGCGTCTTCGAGCAATAAGATAAAGCGCAATAACGAGCAACCATAACGCGCCCGAGAAATATTTGTCTTTGATAGCCAGATGTGCTCTCCATACTTGAAAGCTACAGCCCTATTGAGTCCCTGCTGTACAGAGGCCACAGCTGAGAGTCATCGATGCGTTTGTGTTTGTCCCGCAAGCAACGCAAAATGCGCCAAAGAAAGAGGCCCGTGCCACATGGACCCGTCAGGACACCTCGCTGGCTGGAGTCTCCAACTAAGAGAGTTCAACATGACGGTGGTCTTGAAGTCAAGACGCAAGAACAGCGACGCCGACTGCCTGCACAGAGTCCCCGTCGAAACACCCTGCGGCAGCAGCGATGACGATGACGACGAGTGCTTCCTAGGTGCAATGAACACCAACGACATAGCACGACGTCAACGAGACGATCCCGAGGTGCGCGCACTAATAGAGCACCTGGAAGAGCGTGGAATTACCATGCCACGTGTTTTTTCTCGAGTCCTGCCGACCTTCGCCATTCGACAAGGTGTACTCTACAAAGAGAACGTCAAGGATAACGACTCGCCGTGGCCCATGGTAATCCGACCCACTTTCGAGAAGAGATCTTTCAAGCCTGCCACGGCGACCCGACGTCCGGACACCTTGGTTAGTGCCGGACACTTGCTCGTATTCGTGGAATGTATTACTAGCCCAAACTCCCCAAAACCGTTCACCTATACACACGATCATGCCACGAGTGCTAGTGACGCAATAAACCGACGATGAGGCCGGCCGGTATCTTGCAGCCAATTCCTCCGCCAACTGCACCCTTCTAGCAGAGCGGAATGGGTCTACTTTGCCCAATTCCGCCGTCGACGTCGGGAAACCACTGGATAATCGTCACCACAGATTATTTCATTGCGGTACGCCGAAACAAAAGCCCTTCCTTCAGGGACTGTTGTGGAAGTCGTCACGTTTTTCATCGAGTACATTGTCCTCCAACATGGCGCTCCCGAAGTTTTGATCTCAGACCGTGGATCATCGTTCATGGCCCAACTGGCGCAAGAAATTTTTCGTCTCAGCTATATCAGCCATTGTCGCACCACGGCATACAACCCGCAGAGCAATGGGCTGACGGAGAGACTCAACAAGACCATCGCCGACATGATATTCATATACGTCAACGTGCAGTACAAGACGTGGGACGAGGCGATGCCGTACGTCACATTTGTCTACAACACGGTCGTGCAAGAAGCCACCGGCGTGACACCCTTTTCACTGGTTCATGGTTGCAAAGTAACGACAATGATGGACGCGATGTTACCCTACGCTGTCGACGGAAGCGACGACACCCAGTGTCGTGTCGACACTGGCCGCTACAACATTCGTCGTTGGGACGTCCACTTCCAGCCAGGAGACAGGGTGTGGCTGTGGACACCAATTCGCCGCCGCGGTCTCAGCGACAAGCTGTTAAAAGGCTACTTCAGACCCTACAAACATCTTCGTCGACTAGGGGATCTGGACTACGAGGTGATGCCCGACGGAACACGGACTTCATCACGACACCCTCCACAGCCGGAAGTCGTCTGCGTCGTAGGCCTCAAGCCGTACTACGATCGATAGGACTATGAACTGCGTTTTTTTTTTTTTTACTACGCTCGATAAGACTTTGTTTTAAAGCCTCCGTAGTGTGCCATTATTTTGTTTGTTTTGCGTTTTTTTCCTGGCACGTCAGATCGAGACGATGCGCTTTTAAGAGGGGGGAGTGAAGCCACGCGCGTTGCCGAGCGAGCGCGTGGCCGAATGGTTACAGCGCTTGGCTATCGCGCGGAGGCTCCGTGTGCGATTCCAGTGAGCGGACTCCTCCTTTATTTATTCTTTCAACTCGACATTCTCGTAAGTTCGAGAACGTTCTCGTCTGATCGAGTTACGAATGTTCAACGCGCGGAATCTTCTACGCCGAATGTTCCAGAAACCCACGCGGGTACAACAGGTGCTCCGCGTGGCGGTACGGAGTCAGTCTCGCCCCAACGTTTGATCCAGCTGTTACGCCGACTTCGAAGCCTGCGACGCTCTGTTGTTATCTTCTATTTTCTTTTTGTTTTCGGCACAAGTTGGCCCCATTAAACGTATAAGTTTCCTCAGTTATTCTTTGTTTCGTCACCTCGTCTTTCGTGACATTTTGACATCGTGACACAAATATATATATATATATATATATATATATATATATATCTTAGTTTCTTTGGCTACAAATAATAGTTCGTACACAATTTAGTCAATGTCCCTGTTCAGGGTTCGAAGCCAAGTTCGATGCTGATGGAGTCCGCGTGAATCTCCGATGGAGGCTCTATCCAGTTTGTCCGCGTTTGTCTCCGTGCTGCAGGGTAGAACCATTTGATCGAGTTGATGTAGTATTAAACTTTCGGTAAAATACTTTTATTCTGCAGTACACCTAATAGCTAGGCAACTGAGTTCAAATTTTAATTCGAAGAATATGCTAATATCTTTTTAGTGGGACAGAATACATAGGATCATACATAACCACCATATACGTCGAAATGAGTCCGCGATTATGACTAAAACTTGAAGTGAAATACGATAATCAGCTGCTTTGTGGGGCGATAGCGGGTTAACATGTTTCTTGGATGAAGAATCACTCACTTAATTTTCGTTATTTTCGTGTAGCCTGCGTTTTTGTCTGAGCTGATGACTGAAGCTGTATTTGAAATGCGGATGCGCACGAATGCTCTATTACACTAACAGATAAACCGCATAGTCGAGTCAAGCCAGCTAGCTGAAAATTACGCTTGGTGGCACAAATCAGTATCCATCTCTACCGTTGGTTTCTGATCAAAACTGATTAGAGCTAAATATTGCCACTCTGGAGCCCATAGTTTCTGCTTCGCCTGAAATAGCTGGAACAAAAGGTTGATATGAAAAGAATAGAACGCACTCGGAAAATAAAACTATGCTCTGCAGTTCAGGTGCACCGGCTGCACTTCGCCCTCGCAGTTCACACATCTAGAAAATAAGTCATTAAATCAAGAAAATCTGATAAATTTGAAGGCGCCTCCCTTTCAGCCGACCCGGCCAACCCGACCTGTTCCCAGCCGCCATTTTTGTTTTAAGGTGGCGCCGCCTATAAGTCGCTAGAGTTGCGGATAAGGCTGGCTCACACAACCCCGTTTTCTTACGTTGTGTTACTTCAAAAAAGCTTACGTACATGTCATACGAATATCTGTGCTTCATTTTGCCGCGCGCAGAGCAGAGCGAGCGACGCTCTGTCACAGACTTCTAGAGGATTCATGTTTATTCTTACTCGGGACGTAACTTCTATCATTTCGTCCTACTTTCTTGTGCTCGAAAACGCCTGTTCATTCTTACCCCGAGCGCTCAACGCTCGAACCTTCTGGGCCGACGTTTCGAGGTACCGACGCACACTATAGACAGGGAGTTTCACGGGACCTTGTCGAGACAAATTTTGTCGAGACAAATCTTGTCAAGAGAAATCATGTCGACAAGGTTTGTCGAGACAAATCGAAACCCGTTTTTCCTGCTGTCTCCACGCTCGTTCTTTAATTTGTTTGGCACAAGATCGCCCCCCCCTTATACTTTCAGTTTTAAACTTGATTTTTGCCGCTTCTGCTGGTGTCCTTCGTGACAAAAGTGAGCGTGGCCACCAGATCGAGGAGGTAGCCTGGCACGTGAAATTTGAAACACAGATGTTGCGGTGACTTCCATGTAAAAAAATTAAAAAAATGGGGAAATGGTGGCGTATGAATTAGCATTTTTGCTTGATGCAGGCATTACATGGGCGCGCCCCATGGGCGCGCTCGCACCAGCTGACCGAGAGAAACAGGCATATGAGCACCCTGCGTCCGATCGCCCAGTGAACAGCACCGCGTGCGGCCACTTTTGAGTCAGCGTAACGAAAGCGGTATAGCTCCGCCGCCGCTCACGTTGCTCCCGCGCTTCCGCCGATGTGGTAGCGCAGGCAGGCATGTCGACATTGCAACACTCTCCGGTGTACCAGTGCAGTCGAGCTGCGACTGCCGAGGTCGCCTTTCGATGAGTACGACGTCGCCGCGAGAGTTAGATCTGCAGGGTGCCCATACGCCGCTGATTTTATTCTTAAAACTTTTCTCTTTCCTCGTAAGAAAGAGTCACTCGACGGGCCGTTCGCAACGGAGTGGAAACCAGAATTGAGCAGCCGTGGTTGGTGACAGGTCAGAAGTTTAATAGCGGCTCAGCCTCTAGCGCAAGCTTTCGGCCTTTGAGAACACTTCATTGCGTGCGCAAAGAAAAACCCGACAAAGGCCTCAAGCGCACACAAGTGGCAGAGATTGCAACGCATTGTTTACCTGTCACGGACGGTATAGAGCAACGCCAGCTTGATTTTCCGTGACCTAACGCGGGCCTGCGAGGGGCACATATTGGGTACGAGAGATGTATCAAATACTTTACCAGGAGGGAATACATCCTACTCTGCTCATTCGCCTAGGACGGAGCGCCTAGTGCGCCAATTTCTCCCCTGGTGGTGTGGACGTCCCGCCACGCCGGAGGCTGTAGTAGGCATACGCGCCGCCCCAGCCGCTTTGCTCGGGCAATTGTAAGGATGTGCCTATGGTGGGCACTCGGTGCTATGGGGAAGGCTCCAAGAAACGCGGATCGCAGGGAATGGTTCCCTCGGGACCCACGCATGTGACTGGACGGTATGTAGGATATCCTGTTTTGTTCTAGATGGATACCTCTCAACTAAATGATGGGGTATATCGTTTCAACCCCTGGGAATGGGCAGTACGCTGCAGGCCTGCGAATTTCGGCGCCTTCAAAAAAAAAAAAAAAAAAACATGAGTGGGATTAAACTGGGCCAGATCCTTTGCGTAACAAACGTGCGTGCTCTGATCCTTTTCACGAGAACGACTTCAGCAACTCGATTTTGAAGGGTCAGGGGAGAGTAATTGCGAGATAATATTGAAGTGTACGTCTGTACACCCTTTTTAGAGCGCAGCTCTTAGGCGCCCGTTTCCGGCTTGAGCGGTGTCGGCGTCGGCGTCGGCGCCGGCATCGGCGTCGGCGTCGGCATTGGCGTCGGCGTAACCGCGCGGTGCATTCTGGGTAAATGTCCCCGCTACATTTAGCTGAAAAACTTCCCCGCTAAATTTAGCGGAAACGCTTCCCCGCTATATTTAGCGGAAACATTTCCCTGCTAAATATATATGAAAACAATCCCCGCTAAATTTAGCGAAATTATTTCCCCGCCAAATTTAGCGGGGAAATTTTCCCCGCCAAATTTAGCGGAAAAATTTTCCCCGTTAAATTTAGCGGCAAAAATTCCCGCTAAATTTACCGGAAAAAAATTTTCACGCTAAATTTAGCCGAAATATTTTTGCGCTAAATCTAGCGGAAGAATTTCCCCGCTAAATTTAGCGGTAAATGTTCCCCTAAATGGGAGGCGAGCAGGAGAGGAGGAGGGGCATGTCCTTTTCTCTGTACTTTTCCCTCCTCCTCCTCAAGAGCCGCGCCCTAATTCGGCGTTACAGGGAGTTGTAAACGGCTTTCATTATTTTTTATTTGCATATATACGTCTACGGACACTGTCAGAGATCGAAGATATCTAAAACGCGAGCTCTCTTTTTCATGATGGCTTTGTACATTACCGCTCTCCATATATTCGATGTTCTTATAATACTCCCCCTCGAAGACCAAGCCATCGTTCGCTAGTGCACATGAAGTCAAGATGATGTCTTGGGCTTAAAGGGGCCATGCAATGACTTTTTTACTGTTTTTTTAATTTGCACCGAACCTGAGCGCACTGAACGTAGTAACTTAATGAAACTTTCCTTTTCTTAAATTTCGCTTTATTTTAGAAGTTATAGGCAAATTAGACTCTATTGAAAATATTTCTAAAGCGCTTCCAGATCAAACGGTCTCCACCGTTTGATCTGGAAGCGCCACTACTTCGGCATGCTTGGTCAGGTGGTCGGTGAAGACAAGCACATACTTATTTCCCTGGGTGGTGGTAGGAAGCGGACCCATTATGTCCATAGCCGTTCGTTCGAAAGGGCGCGTCACCTCAGGGAACTGTTGCAAAGGGGCCCGTTTGCGATGCTTTGGCGACTTCCGTTCGAGACAGGAGGAGCAGCGAGCACAGTAAGCCCGAATGTCTTGCCCCATCCTGAACCAGAAATAGTATCGCTCCAACCTCCTCCGCGTTTTTCGAACCCCGAAATGACCCGAGTAGGGCGCATCGTGAAAAGCCTTTAGGATCTTTGGATCATGCGATCTCGGTACGACAACTCTTTCCCACGTCTCCCCCGCTGAGCGCCCCTTTTGATTTGGGCGGGTGCGTCTGCGCAGGGTTGCTTCGTCATCTACGAAGAACTCTCCAGCTCCTGCGTTTTTCTTGTTAGTCTCCAAAGTGCTGAATATCTCCGCTAACTCCGGGTCTTTACGCTGCTCAGCGCGGAGATCTGCAAGGTCGATAGCCGGCACAAATTCCCGTATAGTAGCCACGACGGGGGCCCTGCTGGGATCGTCGGCATTCGCGTGTGCGTTACCAGGCTTGTGTATTATCTCAAAGTCATACTCTTGCAACTGTAGGTTCCAGCGAGACAATCGAGAACTCGGATCTTTTACGTTCATCAACCATTTCAGCGGCTGACAGTCGGTCACCAGCCTGAAACGGTGGCCATACAAATAGCAACGAAAGTGACGTACCGCCCACACCTAGGCCAAGCATTCCCGCTCGGTAGCGCCGTAGCGCTGCTCGGGGCCACTGAATTGCCTGCTGGCAAATGCCACGGGGTGCTCTTTACCCTCAAACACCTGAGACAGCACCGCGCCAGCGGCAAACTTTGAAGCATCAGTCGCAAGCACAAACGGTTGATTGAAATCCGGATGCCTCAAAAGAGGGGCAGTTACCAGTTTGTTTTTGAGCTCTAGGAAGGCGTTTTCTGCCTCAGAGGTCCATTCGAATCCAACATGATTGGCCGCCAGGGCAGTCAAAGGTTTGGCCACTTTTGCAAAATTCTCAACATGCCTCCTATAGTACCCGACGAGACCCAGAAACTCCCTCACCTTGCGTACGCCCCTAGGCACTGGGAAGTCCCGAATGCAGGCTAATTTAGAGGGGTCGGGTCTGACACCATCGGAGCATACAATGTGACCAAGGTATTTCACTTCTTTTTGAAAGAATTGACACTTGGAGGGCTTGAGCTTCAGCCCCGCCCTCATCAAGCGCTCCAACACCTTCTCGATGTCTGACAGATGTTTCTCAAAGCTGTTGCTGTAGATTATGATGTCGTCCATATAGGCAAAGCATAGCTTGCCTAACAGTCCGGTCAAAATTACATCCGCGGTCCTCTGCCGCACCGGGGGACTGTTCACGAGCCCCATGGGCATTCTCTTCCACTGGTAGTGACCGGCCGGGGTGTTGAAAGCTGTTTTCTCAGCGTCAGCCGGGTCCATTTATATCTGCCAGAACCCCGACGCGAGATCTAAAACTGTGAAATACTTTGCTGATGCAAGCTGTGACAACGTTTTTTGGATGTTGGGAATCGGGTAAGGATCGATCCTGGTCACTGATTTGAGTTTACGATAATCGACAACAAAACGATACGACCCATCCGGCTTCTGCATGAGCTGAGCCGGGGCACCCCATGGAGATTTTGAATTCTCCACAATGTCTTTTTCGGTCAAATCCTGCACCTGCCGCTCCATCTCCTCGCGCTGGGAAAAGGGAATCCGGTAGGCGCGCAAGTAGACCTGCGGCGAGTCACCAGTGACAATGCGGTGCTTAATGGCGCCGCACTTTCCAAGATCAAGATTAGACGACGCAAATACCGCCCCGTAACGGTCAAGGACTGCCTGCAAGCCCTCTCTTTTCAGAACACTCAAATGAGACAGATCGAACTGAACCCTCCCACTGGTTTTTCCTGCGGCGACATCCTGAGCCACACAAATTGACTCCATCGTGTCCTCAATTGCCGTAGTGAAGGTCGCCACCACCTTGTTTCTAGGCAGGCTAAGCGGTCCTTGCGCAAAGTGGACCACGCGAATTGGAACTTCGCGCTTTTCGCCAACCAAAACCAAGCAACCAGCGGCCTTTAGGCCATTGGACGGACCATCTTCGGGTTCCTACACCCCCACTGCACCAACCTCCACATCCGAGGACAGAACGCAAACGCAGATTCGCTCCGACATTGCTGGAACTATCGTGTTCTCGGTCACCCTGGCATGCACCGCCAGGTGGCAGCCTTCCCCTCTTTCTTCATTTTTTAACGATGCATCCTTTCCTAGCGCCGCCTTCGTTTGATTAGTAAGAATGGGGACCGTGTTATTTTTTAAGCGTAAATGATTTTCACTAAGGATTAAGTCCACACCCTGACTGCGAAGAGATCCTGCTCCATTATTCCGGATACTGTTTCAGGAAGAGACACGCCATCGGAGCATACATAACAGGCATGATCGAAACTCTGGTTCCCAAGTTGAAACTTCAGCTGATAACGACCTCTCACTCCCAACTGGTTGCCCGTGATGCCCACAAACCGCATCATTTTTTCAGTACCTGCCAAAAGAGGCTCCGTGTTGCCCCTTTCCCGAACTGCACTGAAATCTCTCTCCCTAATCAGCGTTACCTTCGACCCCGTGTCCACAAGTAAAGTCAATTCTTGACCATTTACCTCACATTTTACCATCGGGCATATTTCGTCGAAAATCCCAACTACCGCTATGCGACCACCTTCGGCGCTCTCCCTCGCTCCCCCTTCCGGCGAGGGAGGCTCTACACGTTTTTTGAACTCATCTGCTCAGATGCCGGCTGTCCGACAACTTCTTTGGGTTTAGTTTCCGCAAGCCAAGCCCTCTGACTACGGTTGATTCCGTCTAGAGCGTTCGGACAATATCGGGCTATGTGGCCGTAACCCCGACATGCGAAACACTGTATTCCGCGGCCCTCCGGACGATACCGCCTGCCTTGCGTCTGATTCCCCCGGTATTGCTCTTGTGCCGAAGTGGCCCCACGCTCGTGCTTTGTTTGTTGGGAGAACAGGTGCTCGAGCCTGTCTAATCTCTCCGTAAGCTGAGCGATCTCCCTGTTTTCCGGCTGCACCTCCGCAGCGACAACGCGCACCCTTTCTTCGCGGACCGTAAGGGATTCGTTGCGTTCCTCGTGCACTGCCGCCTCGACGGCCGCCTCGAACGTCGCGGGGTTCTTGGACAGCACATACCGACAAACTGGATCGCGCAAGCTCGACACAAATTGCGACCTCATTTTTTCATGCAGAAATTCCTTCGCGTACTTCGCCCTTTCACCACCGCCCGCGTCATCCTTACTTAGTGTGTCATAGCCCAAAGCCTGAAGCCTCGAGGCGAACGCTCGCACCTCCTCCTCCGGCCTCTGTCGGGCCTCCAAAAATCTGGTTATGCACACAGAAGGCGGGTCAGTGTCAAAGTACGCCAACGCGAGTCTCTTAAACTCGGAGAACGATTCGGCCAATTTTACTTTTTCGTCCCTCCAAGCAAAGTCGTACGCCGCTCCGATCATCCTGCATTTCGCCATACCAAGAAGCTGCCCATCTGTCCAATTTCCCATTTTTGCCACCTGCTCGAGCATTGCGCAATAATCTCGAATGGACGGCCCCTTGCCATCCCCGGTAAAGTTCTGTACGACGCCTGCGAGAGCCAACATACTTGCGCCCATCGCAGGCAAAGCACTGGGAGTTCCGTCTATATTAAACCCTCGTAATCGCGTCCGTGTTGCGAACTCCTCCAATTGGGTGGTTTATCCCAACTGAGACCCAGGTGACCCCACTTCTGACACCAATGTGACGGTGCCGTGCATTACCGTCTTTAGGGTTCACACAGGGCGGAGGAATTCACAACACTGATCGCAGGGTTAAATTTTTATGCATTTCTTCGAATTAATAAAACACTAATCAGGCTTTGATGATACGGGGCTCACATGTCCTGCCGTGCATCTCTCGGGGGCTTACGGTGCTCGCAGAGGTTCCGCAGCAGGCCCGGCTCCTAGGCGATGTCTTTCTTCCGTCTCCGCAGTGACTCGCTCTCTTGCGTCGTCTCGCCTCTCGCGGGGTCCCCTCTCCAGCGGCCTTGCGTCCTGGGAGTCCTTCTCCAAAACTCCGCACTTTCTCGGCGTCCCGCGTGTCGGTGTTCTTCCCCCGTGCGGCCAGCTGCTTTTCTCCGGCTTTCCTCGACGCGACCCCGCCAGCAACTGTCTCTCCCTTCAGCAGTTCATCCTCCGCCTCTCCCCAATTCCACGAAGTCGACGTCACCAGCATGCCGAAACCCCCGGTCTGCCAATGGGTCCGTCCCGTCTACCAGAGTGTCTGGACCCGCACCTGCAAGCCGTTACGGGACCGAGGAGAAGCTGGACATTCGACACCGAACTCGGGCGGCGCCCCGGCGGTGGCAGTGCGACTTGTCGCTCGGCGGGGCGGAGGGGGGAGGCAAGCAGGAATGCCGTGGTCGAATCCTCCAGAATAGAGCCAGGACGAGACACAGAACATCACAAAGGGATACTCCTTTCAGTCGACGGAGACAAGGGTACCACAAGAGCCAGCGAGGGAAAGGGAACGGGACCTCTTGGTGTCAACGCCTTGCCGCCTGCGTGGCTGTGCCCCGAACCATGCAGTTTTTGCCAAGGTATACAATTAGGCCATTTGAAAGTTTTGCGGATAAAAAAACATGACTCACTTGCCTGCCTTGCTGTAAACAAACCAATTCAGCACTGAAGTTTGCGAGTTGCAGATGATGTCACAGGTGGGATAGATAACCTATACATTCTCAGAGTTCTGTGAACTCAGGGGCTGCCCAAAGATTACAGAGTAGGATGGCGCCCCGCTACAGAGCACCAGCATGTGTCGTACCATAGCCTCCTTTATACTGACAAAGCCTGGCAGATTGCCACGAGAAGCGGCCGCCAAAATGGAAAAGGCGGAGTGGCATACAACGGAGAAGAGTCTCGCCGCAGCGGACGCGAAACACAAAAGAAGTATGTTTCGGGTCCTCGTCACTGCAAAAGGTGTGCTCTGACGTTCAGGTTCCCTGAGGAATGGCTCTTTTATGCTCTGTGCTACCAAATCCTCACGCTCCAAATCTGTGACCATGCACTCTATGACTCCGTCGTCAAACTGGCAGGCTTTGTGAGTATAGAGTTGCTATGGTCGTACTCTAATCCACTTTACTCCCTTTTTTTTTGCAGGGGAAAAGCATCTTTTTGCTTGCATTTTTAAAAAAGAGGGTTAGACTGTTATGATTATATTAGTGCGGACAACCACTAACAAGCTTTGTTTACTGTCGTCGAGGCTTAAGCTAATCTGATTGGTGCCGATCTTCGCAAAAGAAAACAAGGTAGGGGAAGGGACAAGAGCGGAGGAAAGCCGTGCCGTTTGCGTGGTTGATGTAACTACTCATGTTAAAGATAAATCACATTTAACTATAATTGTTTAAGATAAATCTGTTTGAAAAGGTGTCTTCGCTATGCCAATGTGTAAACATAATTTTTTTTAAAACTGGAGACTAAGTAAGATAAGTATCATCCGCTGTCTTCTCAACTGGTTATTTCAATTTTTTATTCGGAGTACTTGGCCATGACTTAGAACACACGAAAGACCAAATTCGGGCTCATATTCGAAGGCGGTTCTTACCTGCCAAACTTCAGTAACATTTATCTAACCTAAGATGATAAACAAATTACTATTAGTTTTAGTGTCCAGCCATTTCTGCGTTCAAACGATTCCTATATCGGTACAGCACACGAAACGTTATAGGATACTTTGTAATGCAGAGGTGCATTATTTTGTTACTCAGATGGAAAGTTGTGATGATTACTAGCTTGTAGTAGGCCTTGTGCATCAAGCGTTCCCTCAGATACACACAGATGTTAAAGCAAACTTTTAGCCCTCTCTAAATTCCTTCGTGGCTTGCTTTCGTTACAACTAAAAAAGGAGCACAATAAGACGGGGACGAAAAAGGAAGAAACAAGTGTTCACTTCCAACTAGTTTATTTAGAAAAAAACGTCTTCCCTTCCTTCCTTGTCCCTGTCTTAATGCACTTTTTTTTCATTGCAGCCGCGAAGCAGCTTGCCCAGCAAAGAATTTTATTATGCTTTCTTTGACTGTGCTAGACACTCTCAGTAGATAAGCCCCAGTCTTGCCTAGCACCTAGCGTATGCAGGGTGCTGCATTACAGGTAGAGCTAGACTTTGTACCCTCCCCTGTTTCCTCAGTAAGGACAGTGCCCCTTGTGCTTCAAGTGCTCTCAGTGCGCTTACTGATGTATTGCTTACGTTCCCTTTGAGCCTTAAATCGATATTTTTTACAAGAAAAAGTAGACAATAGCAGCAGCAGCCTCCCGCGCCCCTCCACTCTCTATCTCTCTCCATGGGAATATTTTAGGTTCCTCCTGATGGCTACAATAATTTTGAATGCAATTGTCTGCATTTTTGTGGTGTCCATTCGTAACCTGATACATCATCAGGGTGTCTACCAACCTGGAATTCTCAGGGAAATCGTCAAAATGTTTGCTTCATCAGGGAAAATGACCAGTGAAAGTGGAACGGCGATGCGGAACAATGCTTGACGGTTGCGCATGGACATGACTATGCTAAATAACGTTTCCGAAATATGATCCTTTGACCCAGAAGTGGTCAGGAAGTTTTCATCAAAATAGTCAAGGGAAATTCTAGAAAAGTCAGGGAATTTGAAATCAGTAATTTGGTAGACACCCTGATGCACTAATTCCACCGTACGAAACACTTCATTATCAAGTGAGAATTGGGGAAAGCGAAAAATAGAAAGGCAGCAACGGACGTCTGCCTCACTTGTCTTCACTCTGCTGCATTGACTTTCCATCTATGACACTGTGGGCACTTAACGTGTCCTCGACAATTTTACTTTGCTCACCTACAACTTCGTGTGACTTCCAGAACTTATTTCTTATCATTGGCTTTTTTTTCTCTCAGGACCCAGAAAGACTTTCGGGAACCCAAAGCTACTTTCCACTGGAAAGTACCCATTGACATCTGGCAGCATGTGCGTTGTCTGCGAGGGCCTATGAATTGACGTCCTGGACTTTTCAGCAGGAATCTTTCTGGTATTTGCAATGCCTTGAGCGTAGAAAGGTCAGTACGTGGGGGGGGGGGGGGGGGGGGCCCCAATCGACGAAGCACACTTTTTGTGCTTGAGCACCTCAGGGGTAAAAAATACAAAGATTTCGGTGAGAGCTGTGAAAGTTGTGACAGCACTCGAAGCACATTCCTAGAACAGGGAAACAAATTATCAATAACGGTTACTGTTTTAATGTTTTCAATATGCCTTTCGTGAATATTCCAGCTATAATACAAAGGTTTTTGTGTTCTATTATGTATCCAAACTTCTGTTAGATTTCCTTTTTTTGTGCATCTGTTGATCTGAGGATCCCAACCATAAAAGAAAAAAAAAACTGCAGAAAGAAAAACAAAGCTTTGAAAAAACAGCAAGCAGGCAAAACAAGCCTTTAGGAAACTTATTGTAATTTATTTTTATTCTAATTTAATCCTGCAACACCAAGCTGGCAAAGCAATCCTTCACAAAACTTGTCATTGTATTTTATTTTCATTTTTTTCTAATAATTAAACCAGTTTTGTGTATTAGTAGTATTTCTTATGATGTTATTTGTTTAGTTATTCTGATAAAACACCTGCGATAAGCCGAAGCAGGCTTTTCAGCCAATATGTATCCATTAGTTTCTAATAAAGTAATTCTTTTAAATACTTGTAGTTTGTTTTGCAGTACCTGCATGGTAGGACTCATGAAGTTGCATGTGCAAAAATGGCAGTGACATAAGCTGAGACAAAACAGCTATCTTCATTGTTCAATTTGAAGATTCCTGCAATTTATTGCCACCCACCTCTCCACTCACAGCAGGCATGAAGCAACAGAACATGCTGCTTCACTCCACCTCTTGCCAATAGTCCAGACATGTGATAAAAAAAGATATACAACCTATTGTAAATGATAAGTGCAATCAAACTAATAGAAGGTTAAGTTGCCGATTAAAAAAAAAACTCACTTTTTTCTGTGGTGTACAAATTTCAATGTAACAAAAGAATGCTGTTCTGAAAGCATCTGTTGTGTTTCATGTTAAGTTTGAGTGCAGCATTCAGTTCAGCATCGTTAAGACCATCATCATTCATTTTTTCATGTTTCAGGAAAGGAAATTGCAAAATATTAGTTCTGCATTTCGACGTTTACACTTGCAGACAATTGATGTTACCGCTTCTTTTAGGTGGAATCGAAGTTTCCATTTCAACATTTATACTTTCACACAGTTGATGTTACTACTCTTTTTTTAGGGAAATCAAAGTTGAAACTCGCAGGCGGCAAGAAGTCTCCTAACGATCACAATACCTCCCTTTGTTCAACAAACTGACACTTGACTAGGGCTGCTATACTCCAGACAGGGTGACAGTCAGCACTGACTATCTTTCGGAGAGTCGCTCATACACCTCCATGACTCTTTTACGATAGGAGTCGGGGGACTTTTCATAAAAGGAGGGTCCTCACAACTCTTGTTACAGTGTCACGGGGATTACCAGGAAGGAGTCCTGCGACCTTTTCTCCGTTGGATAAGAGTTGTTAAAGAGTCGCAGTTGACTACGTCACCTGGAGTCGCCCATGCACTACCATGACTCCAGTGTGATGAGAGTCGCAGGACTCTTTTTAAATAAGAGTCAAGTGACTCTACAAACTGGAGTCGTGGAGGAGTCAAATCTGTAGCGCGCAAATACCCCCCAATGGGAGTCATAGTGACTTTTTTTTTTTTAAGAGTGCAAATGAGCTGTTCAATGGTTGACATAACCTAATCTTATACCTGTGCCACACGGGCAACTCGAATGCCATTTACAACGAATGACATTTGTGTGATCGGCGAATCAGCTCGCAATCTGTCGCGCGTGGAATGCGCATCGCCCGGAGTGTCGCGCGCTGATTGGCCGCGTTGTAAATAGCATTCGAGTCGCCCGTGTGACACGGGTATTAGACTGGTAAGAGGTAGATCTCTCTTCGGTGAAGCCGAACGCAGACCCTGCGTTCGGTGTTAGAACGTCAGACCCTGCATGGCGAGCGGACGAGGGTTTTGCTCGCTCTCATTGGGTGAAGCCAGTGGGTAAACAAAAAGCAACTAGTGTTTAATCTACCCACTAATACTTCTAATGAGAGCCCGTCGCTCCGACATCGCTGCACCCTCTCATTTCCTCCTCTCCCTCAATTTATTTCCGCACAATCATTAAACACCTCTTCCGCAAGGGAGCAACCATCTTGAATGTCGTCAGTTCAGGTATGCGGTAAAACATCGTTTTGATCTCTCCACGCCGCTGGAAGGTGTTTACGAAAAATGCGTGATTGTAATATATTCTTGTTTTGCCTCACCTATCTTTTCTCGCATGTTCCAGGTTGAAAAGTTTTATTATTTGTTCGTCCCGCATACCAGACACGGAGCCCACGTGACTGAGAACGACATGAAACAAAAAAAAAAAAAAAAAAAAACATCTATAATCCGAAGTTCAGCCTCTGCCGCGCGCACGTTCCCTACAATGTGCTTCCAGTGAGCGTGCACATTCCAGGCTCACCACTACGGGGAAGCATGATCGGAGGTAGATGCTCGAGCTGGACGTGGGTGCAACTAACTGGTGGACATGATTGCTGTTCTATCCCTGCCAGTGTCGATACTAAGGCATGTAATCGATTTCGCCACCCCGTCACAGCTTGCACCTCATACGCGTTCGATAAACCACGTCACAGATGATCGAACAATTGCAGTCGCTCTCAAATCTTGGCACACTATCCCAAGCCGACGGCGTGAGACGCCTTGCGGATGCAGTGTGCCGTCCACTGGTGCCTGGTCAGGGCGTCCGTCCGCGTGTACTTGTGACCGCAGCCAGGCTGCCGGCACAGGTACACTTTCTTCTCAGAGTCCTTGAGGTGCGTGTTGCGGTGCTTGTTGAGGTGGTCCTTGCGCCCGAACCGCTTCTTGCACACGTCGCACGCGTGCGGCTTGTCGCCGCTGTGGATGCGGCGGTGGCGTGTGAGTTCCTCGTTGCGCGCGAAGGCGCGAGAACAGGCCCCGCACTTGTATGGTCTGTCCCCTGAAAGAGCGAGCCAAAGGTTGTCTTGACGGGTGCGCAACGAACTTCCTCTCCAAGTAATATCCTAGTCAGGGACGGCTTATGAAACGTCACGCGTGGCTGACTATGTTCATACTTCCAGCTTCGTGATTTGTTATCCGGTCTTCGTTGCGATCAATGCCACACTCCCATTGGCTGTGAAGCGATAATGCCATGCTTGGAACCTTGGCGCGCTCTGCGGATCTTCGATGTCAAAGACAATGCGGAGTGCAAGTTTGTCTGCTTCTTTGCAGGGATTGGAGCTACGTCAGAACGCCGAGCTCTGATTGGCTCTAATTGATGAATAGTGGGTAGGCCTCGAAGCAAGCTGCCTTGAAACCTACCCACTATCCCTCAATCAGAGCCGATCAGAGCTTGGCGTTCTGAGGTAGCCACAACCCCTGCAAAAGAGGCAGAGAAGCAGAAGAACTTGCACTCCGCAAAATCACAGGGAGCTTTATAAAAGTAGGGCGTGGCTTATTTTGCACACGCTTCTTGCTTCGTAATTCGTTCTTTTTGAGTTTTGATAGTCGAATACCGCGATTTCATTCGCTGTGGGGCAAAACTGAAATACTCGTGTCGAGCCACACCCTTCGTTTCTCAACCGACCAGTCGCTACATCCACTGGCATGAGTCACTGTCCAGACATTAGAGGGTCACCCTTGCGCCTTCGATCGTAAAACAACGGTATATATAAGCTAAGCTAGTTAACGAAGTGCAAGACAAATGCTGACATAGGTATCTTTAGGTTGTATAGTTACCAGGACTCAAATGTTTTGAACGTAGCTTATAGCGAGTTCGTTTCACAGCACTCGTGCCCACGAGTGCCCACTCGCAGCGTGGAGCGACTTCGTTTCGGCCGGCACTCCACGAGTTGTTGCACGCTCCGAGTTCGTTTCAGCGCCGACACCCCAAGCGTGCATGAACTTTCTGCACGAGCGTGCGCCCAAATGCCATCCTGTCATGCCCCGCTCCGGCGAAGAGTGGGAGCAGACGACAAGAGGTCGTCTGCTACGATGTGTCATTCGTACAGCGGAACCGAAAGGAAAAGTAGATTTTCTGCCAGAAATTGTGCCCCGCGGGCAACGGAATCAAACGCGAGCTTGAGTTGTGAGCGTCTGCTGTTTCATGAAGGAAGCAATTGACAACCCGCGCTTTATTTGCAAGTTCTTAGTCGCTCTGATGCCGAACAGATGCTGCAATATACCGGTGTGTAAAGAAATGCTCAGAACAAACGCATCAGCGACCCCCGATATCTTAATCACCATCCGTGTGCGGGTGAAAAGTTGAACATTTGTCGACAATGCTACCCCAGCAGAAACCTGTGTCTGCCCAATGAGCATCCGAGAAAGCTAAACGTAGTGACGTTTCTCGAGGCTTGGGAAACATCATCATATTTAACATTTACCTGCGTCAGCTATCTTGCCCCGTCGTATTTTGTTTGAGAAAGCTCTCGTTCTCGACGACCTCACCAAGGTTAAAATCTGGTCGACCTGTTACGACGATCGAAATCGAATGTCCCACTAAACGTTTTGCTGGATATTCCAACATACTAGTTTTAAACCGTACCCTTTCAGTGGTTCACGCATAATACCATGCTCAAACGGATCAAGCTTCTGCGCGGACAGCATCATCAGTTTTCTTTAATATTAACGTTATAAGAATTGAAAGATCGGAACCAGCTGCTTTGTAGACAGCTGGTTGCGGAAATTTACGCCGTCTGTAACTATCTCTACGACAGCCGAGTTGTTTGGAGTCATCGCATATCGCATATAAACTACAGGTTGCGGCGACCAACGTTTATATATAAACGTTGGCAGCCAATGCACTCTCGCATTCCCACCCATCACGTCGAACAGAAAGACGCTAGTTTCGGTTTGAAGTCGGTACTCTCTCTACAACATAGATGGCGACAGCATCCGTCTTCTGCACTCGGTGCATTTGTCAAGTTTGTTTGAGGCCAGTTTTCTGTGCGACACTCCGCGAGTGCGATGCATTCTGGGAGAGAACTCGAACGGTGCCAGTGCGTGTGAAACGAACTCGCTATACTGAACATAAAGCATGGAGAGGAAAACGTGTTATTCCTATGCAGAGGGAGAAAAACGAAAGCAAAAACATTGGGTTCATGCTGCTACTTATGGATAATACCAAATATGCGTTAACCTGGCTAGATATGCTTTTGTGTGTTCCTCTCAAAGAAGCTAAGCTTTAACATTTTTTTTGTTTTATGCGGTGAAACCTGTGAGCAGCTGCGTCAACGAGAGGGATTATGCCCCTGTTTCTCCCAAGTCATACAAATCAAACAGTTGGTCTCTTCGAGTTTTCTTCTAACAAACTGCACTCACGAACATTTTATTATAATAAATCCACCCCTAAAGACACAGTATTTAAAACTTCCATTGCACCGAGTTTATCGACAGTTAGTAAGGTACTTTAACGACTAAATAGCTCAAGGGAACATCCTGTAGACTCATCTTCACAGCGCAGTGGTGGCATATCACAGACGACGAATAAATATTTTGAAAAACACAATTTTTGAACCTTTTCGTGTTAGTAAACTATAGCTTGTAAACTAGCGCACTTAGGAATTTTAGACGTCTTAAAAATCGGTATCTCAATGTATCATGCTGAAATATACTACAGAGGTACAAGCCCGCAATAAAAGTTTACAGTGAAAAAAAAAAAAACTTATATCGTTAAAAATAAAAAAAACTGCTTTCGACAATCTAAGCCACCATGTCACAGACGACGCTCGCGTATGGGGCAAGTGCTGCCGATAGATGGCGTAAGCCGCGTCAAGGGACCGCCGGCCGAATCGGGTTTGCGGTAATGTCGTCTGCTATTATAACCGGAATCCCCCGGCGCTCCCTCGACGCCACGTACGCAATTTGTCGGCCGCACTTTTCCTTACGTATGTATCGTTTGTAAAGTGGCAATGCAAATTGCCCAGAACAATTTTTTTTTTCGTTTAACGAGGTAAGATTATTTTTGATTGTTTTCACTGCAAAATTCCACTACTTGCTTGTTTTTCTGTAGTAAATTGTAGCGCGATACGTTGGGAAACCGATTTTAGCGTGACTTCTAAAGCGCCTTAAAAGCGTCAGTTTACATACCGTAGTTTTCGGAGGCGCACGCACGCACAGTTGAAGCGAATCACTCAGTTTAGGCAAATCGGTAGTTTTGACCGCGAACGCGCTAGGGAAGCGTCTCACCGAATTTATGAAAGTCGAATGTCTGAAAAGATTTTCTCGAAAACTTTTTCATTTGTGCGTTGCCCGATGTCCTTCGTGAATTTGGTTCCTAATACTCTCAAGTTTGTATTATTGCTCAAGATGAAACACTAGTTAGGAAATGTAGGAACTGCGGTGTCCTACACGTGACTGTGACATTCAGCAGAAAATTCGTTACTAATATTGTTCCTAAGATAAATTAATACCTAATTTAAACAGTGGCGTTGCTTGCGTCCCCAGCGATCGAAACGACCGCCACGAAGAAGTCACCAGAAAAAAAGTCTTCGTTATACGCACAACATGGTAAGCTCGTAATACAAAAACTATAGGAACGTAAGGGGTCTTCAGGTTCTTCTGGTGCACCGGTTGTGGCTGTCATTTTAGTCACTGTAGACGCAACTGACACAAATGTTTGCAGCAGGTTTTAAAACTACGCAAGAAATTCAAGTGGCCTACGATTCTAAATGAACCCAATTTGTTTTTAATAGAGAGTTTTAGTAGATCGGACGCTGCAGAAAGCAAGCTCAGCGGGCGCGTGCCCAATCCACGCTTCGAAGTGAATGCACGAGTTCCCGCTAGCACGAACGAAGCTAACGGTCTACTAAAAGTTTTTTCTATCTTCCGAGTGCCGACCGGCCGTTAGATCAGCACATTATCAAAGCGAGAAGCAGCGATAACAAGGATAATTGGTGCGTGTGCAGAAGGCACGTGTCAACGCGAGCGTCGTCTGGGTCATGCTTGTGATATCCTTGAGGCAACAGCCTAGCAGAGGACGCGCGCGTTGGCACATGTCTTTTGCGCACGCGCTTATCTCGTTTATTTCGGCGCTTCACGGCCGGATAAGGCGCTGACCTAGAGGCAAGCTGGTACTCGCGCAATGTTATTAAACAATCAGGAGGTTATACATTAGGCACACAAAGAGTTCCTAGTGACTGATTGGCAGTTATTGTCACCTATGAACTTCGCGATCGTGGTACTGAGTGAATATTCACGTCCCGACAGCTTCGTGCATTAAGTTGTGCGCGTTTCCCTTGTTCATAACGGGGCCCCCATTGTGCCACTAAATATTCTGCTCGTCACAGTAACGAAACTTGAGTCATATTTTTGCTTAAAGAAATTGTCTGCCAAAAAAAAAATGTTTTTCAGGAAGGTATTCAATTATATTATCATTACTTTAAGGATTATCTTCCACACAATATCCGGATTTCTAATCCTCTGCTGCACAAGTAGTTCAATCTTAACCAGAGCATAACTCCTCACATTGCACCCGCAAAATACACAGCGTTTTTGCTGAAAACAGCGGAAGCTCCGACGTCATATCATGCACAGAGAGCCACAACAGCTCTCTGCAGCCGTTTCAGGAAAACAACCGCGTTCTGAGAAAGACGAGATTTACGGTTTTGAGCAAAGCTCAGTTCTTCGATGATGATCTTTTTGTGCATTATCAACGATGTTGATCAAACTCGGAAATAAGTAAAAGTCCGCGATAGTGACGCTATCATGTCTGATGTGACGTCACAACACTATCAGCCATAGATTCTTGCGAAATTTAGAGTAGAGTTATTGATGTTCATAATTTACTTAATAAATATTAGGGCGCCTTTAATAAAATAGATAGCACATCTGATTATATTTAGGCCCACTCTACGCGACCAGCGCGAAAACTTAGTAACTTATGTATATCACCGAATGATCCGTTTAAGATCACTTTTGCCAGTCATGTTAAGCTTAATCTGGAATGGCAGCAATCGCCGTTTCGTACTTCAGAATTGTTAAATGTAAAAATCTGCGATGAAGTAACACATTATCGCATGAGGTTCCCGACAGCGTACCTAAGGTACGCTGTCGGGAACTTCATGCGATTATGCGTTGGAAACCTAACTATCTCCTTTTTGCACCCTCCTCCAAGAGGAAACAAAATGGCTGCACTCAAAAGAGTAACGGAGAATGAAGTTTGTGCACTTCGCGTGTAGCCTAGTTTCATTATCTCTTCCCGCCAAAATCTCCTACCTGTGTGTATCCGAATGTGCCCGGCAAGTTGTCCGTTGTTGAGGAACGGCACACCGCAGAAAGTGCACTGCAGGCGCCTCACCCGGACCGGTCGAAAGGCCGAGTTGGCGGACGGAGTGAGTCTCACAGACGCTGCGGTCAGCAAACGTCCAGCGCCTCCCGTGCCCCTCCAGGCAGTCACCTCCGAGGCTTGGCTCGTGAAAGGCCTCCATAAAGTGACGTTTCGCTTTGCCTCGCCGCAGAAGTCGGAGTTCCAGGCGGCCTCCGGTCCAGCAGGACAGACTCCCTCCAGCGACCGAGTGGAGACGTCATCGTGACCATAGGCTAACGGGTACCCTTCCATCGACAGTAAAACAACGTCCGTCGGAGGACAGCAGAGCCGACGCGGCGCAAAGCATAATCTTTCCGATTATGGGGTTTATGGGGGCATATTTTGGGGCGTGATGCGAAGCAACGATTGACGACCGCCCTCCTTTTGCCTTTTTTTTTAACGAGCCTGCCCACTCGCAGCTGATAAAGAGAACAATAAGCGAGCCGGTTATCTTGTGTGGAGTGGGGGCCTCCACGTAGAACAAGAGCTGATGCCATTGTTCCTGTCTCTTCTTAGGCGATAAGCAGCTTTTTTTTCCTCCTCTTCGATGGACTTAGAGAGGCTACGAGGGCCTTCTTCGGGTACCTGCACCGTTGCTAAGCTGCGCCCACGCGCGCACAGTGAGCGAGTGTGCCAAGATAGCCCTATACGCGAAGCCCTATACGCAACTCCAGAAAAACATACCGCACCTAATGTGAAAGCACTGCACTGACCAGAAAAGGTCGTTTTTGGATTTCTGCGACTGTTGTGGCTTCCGTTGATTCTATGTTGTCGGTGGTTGGCGAGATAGCCGCCAAAGTAAACTGAGGGAAGTTGTGTTGGTTGTGTCCAAGGCAACGAAAACAGCAGCAATGACAAGTCCGCAGAAAAAAAAAATCATGATTCATAGTGGCCTTGGGAATTTGTTCCGCCTTGCATTCTCCCTCAAGTTGTTTATGGCAAACTGTTGTCCCGCTGTGGCTGTGTTGGTTTTGTCCCACGGAACGGAACAGAAGCTACCGCGCGAACCAGACTTTTTGCGTTCCTCAACGTTCCTCAGCGCGTTAGGAGGCCAGTATGTAGCCCTTTCAACGCTTCCCCGAAAAAGGCCGAGCCTCAGCAAGCCTGCTTACGCCAACACACCGCTGCAGGTTTGGAACATAATGAATAAAAATTGAGCAAACCATCTTGCGTCCAAAAATTGTCCACTAAAACCTTAGCGTTGTGCGTTGAGCTGGCACATGGTGGGGCACCACGTGTTTTCGACCGCCATATCTCACCGAGAGTAGCGACCCCAATATTGCGGAGCGCAAGTTCGTCTGCTACGTTTGCAGGGGTTGTGGTGACGTTACAACGCCGAGCTTTGATTGGCTTCGACTGGAAGGATGGAGGGTAGACCTCAAGGCAGCTTGTTTTGAGTTCTATCCACTATCCTTCGATCAGAGCCAATCAGAGCTCGGCGTTCTGACGTTCCACCAACCCTGCAAAAGAAGCACACGAACCTGCGCTCGGCAATGGTCGCTGGAATCGCAGATACTCGGTGCCAACTATTGCGTGCTATACTCTCGAGGCTCCCGTGGCTTGCACACTGCTGCGGCGCTGCGCTGCTGCGACCTAACGTGTCCGTAACTTCGTCTTGAATTCTCACGCGCTCGCGCAAGTAGCTATGACTGGGCTTGAGCACTCTCTCGCCATTACAATGTAACACATAATGGTTGACGCGGAGCATGGGTTTCATATGAGAGGCGTGCGCGAGGGAATCAGCAGCTTCGCAGAGTGCCATATTGCTGCATTTCCTTCGTCAAGCAAATAGATGATTCGGACAGAAATTGGACACGAATGCTGCGTCATCTTTCAGACAGGACTCGTGTCTTTGCGGATTAAACACGACTCTAAGTCGAACGTTCCCGCATCACTCATGTGTACTCGTTGCCTCGTTGCCGCAGGAAACCCAGTCCTACGGCCCTGCGTGCAGATGGAGCATTTAGAGCTTCACGAAAGTACTAGCGGACACACTTGTTCGGAACCTTAAACTTAATGCCAGAATTGAGAACTTATCAGGAAAATGCTGAACGGACTATTGTTTTATTCCACTCCCTCTTTTGCTCGTCCTGCACAAAAAAAAACAAATATATATATATATATATATTTATATTTATATAATCAAGAGAGCAACATTGATGAATAAATTCGACTTTCAAATCAAGTGCGGGACGTTAGTCAGCCTCAGTGGGTGTCTGATGTCTCCGCTGTAGACTAGGGAGAAAGCCAATGCAGTACCACTGCTAGCCTGGGGTCTTTAACCAGCATTATGCTGTGGTGAAGCGCCCTTTGCCAACACCACCTTGACAGAGGGCCGTAGTGTTGGGTTTTCTACTACATCTACATCAGGTAAACGCGGCCAAGGTTAGGCACGAGTGCTGCGTCACACACCGTTACAATCCTAATCCAGATTGAAACGGGCCGGGGTGGGAATTGAACCCGGCAAGTTTGACGGGCAAAAACAAGAAATGAAGGACTATCCTTAAGGGCGCAATCTTGTTAAACTAACGTCCCACTCTTTGATATGGGCATCTTTTGTTTAGTAAGTGCGTTAGCGTTAGTACTCATATGACAAGGACAAGCTGATGGCGTCCGTTTGTGGACAAGACAGTGGAAAGGGAAGCGCGCCGCGTAGATAGGAAGAGAGTAGTGAAAGAAATCAGCCGAAAGGGAGGCCACGTCACGGGACGGAAGGCAATGCGCGCGCCGATGTAGGACCAGTCTCAGCTTGCAGGTGTGCAGAACGCGTGTGCCTCGGTTTGTGCTACAAAATTCAATGGAAGTACTAGCGCTTGTCAGATTAGGCGGCAAAATAATAAAGAGAGATTCATTGGTGGACCATTAGGGAATGTGTTAGCATGACCCTTGGGAAACTCCACACGCGTTTTCATTTGAGAAACGCGAACTCTGACTCCGTAACGAAGCCATGAAGAAGCAGCGAAATATAGAGGAAGGAAAAAAAGCCAAAACACAAAAGTGATAGAGTCAGGGTTAGCGTTTCTGAAAGGGGGCGTTTGTGGCGTTTCTCAAGGGTGATGCCAATGCATTCCCTAACCCAGGCGGCACAAGATATGGTGCCAACATTGGTCTCAGCATGGTTAAGGTGGCCCCATATGGGCCCAGCTTGACCAGTCTAGAACCAGTATTCATGATGCTGGCACTGAACTGGCTACATGACGGCAACATTTGCCGTTTCTGCCAGCGTCCAACCAATATTGCGGCATGCCGGCTACATGACGGCAACATTGGCCGTTTCTGCCAGCTTTCAAAAGATATTGCTGCATCCCGGCTACATTGCGGCAACATCACGGCAACATTTGCCGTTTCTGCCAGCTTCCAAAAGATATTGCTACATCCCGGCTACATGACGGGTACATGACGGCAACATTTGCCGTTTCTGCCAGCGTTCAACCTATTTGTCGGCATCCCGGCTACATGACGGTGTGTGTAAATATTGCTTTTATTATAAATTAAAAGAAATAAATAAATAGAAAGAGGGATGCAAGACGGATTGTTAGTTACCCATGGAAGGGTCTGGTTCATCGTCTTGCGGGGATCGGGACAAAAAGGGGATAGGAAGTGGGAGGTGATAATGGCGATGCATTTGCCATTTCTGCCAGCTTCCAAACATATTGCTGCATGCCGGCCACATGACGGCTACATGACGGCAACATTTGCTGTTTCTGCAGCCAGCTTCTAAATGATATTGCTGAAAATATATGAAGTTCTGTCCTCGGTATATCTAAAGGGTATATCGAGCTCTGTTTTGCAACACCGAATGACGGCACTGCACCAGCCAAATCGCAGAAACATCGCCGGGATGCTTCCATGTTCTAGCAATATTTAGACACAGAAGCATTTTTGCCTATAAAACCTTTACCATCAGACTTTAAAACCTTAATTGATTGATGTTTCTTTCATCTTAGAACGCAGCTCTTAGCCGCCCGTTTCCGGCTTGAGCGGCGTCACCGTCGGCGTAACAGTAAAGCGTCGGCGTAACGCTTTTTCGTGATGCGCCACGAAAAGCGTTACGCCGACGCGTTACGCGACGCCGAGGCGTCACAAACAAGCGTTACGTCGACGCGTTACACGACGCCAAGGCGTCACAAACAAGCGTTACGTCGACGCGTTACGCGACGCCGACGCGTCATGAAAAAGTGTCAGACGCGTCACAAACATCGTTACACCGACGCGTCACAGGACGCCGACTCGTCACGAAAAAGCGTTACTCCGACGCGTTACGCGATGCCGAAGCGTCACGAAAAAGCGTTACGCTGACACAAAAAATTGTTAATCTGACGCGTTACGCGACGCCGACCCGTCACGAAAAAGCGTTACGCTCACGCGTTACGCGACGCCGAGGCGTCAAAAAAAGCGTGATGCCTACGCGTCACGCGACACCGACGCGTCACAGAAAGGCGTTACGCTGACGCGTTACGCGAAGCGTCACGAAAAAGCGTTACGCCGACGCGTTACTAAGAAGCGTTACTCCGACGCGTTACGCGACACCGAAACGTCACAAAAAAGCGTTACGCCGACGTGTTACGCAATGCGTCATGTAAAAGCGTTACGTGACGCCGACGTGTCGCGAAAAAGCGTTACGCCGACGTGTTATAATTTCTCCGATGCGTTCCGAAAAGCGTTACTCCGACGCGTTACGGCTACGCCGACGCCAACGCAGTCACGAAAAAGCGTCATTCCGACGCGTTACGGTTACGCCCATGGCGGCCGTAATGGTAGCCGCAACGGTAGCCGTAACGCGTCGACGTGACGCGTCGCCGTCGGCATTACCGCGCGGTGCATTATGGGAAACGTGCCATAATGCACCGCGGTGACGCGCGCGTTGGATTATGGGACATCTCCCATAATGCACCAAGCGGGGAGGGAGGAGGGGCAGGAGGATGGAGGAGGAGGAGGAGGGACGAGGAGGAGAAAGAGGCAGGAGGAAGAAAGCTCCCCCCTGAAAGCTTTCCCCGCCTCCCCTGAAAGCTCACGCCGCCCGGCTGTACGGGATCTTGAAAATCTCAAAACAACCCGCTTTTACTGAGCCGCGCAACACGACCAAAGTTTCAGACCAAAAAACAAATAATAATATTTTTAAGGTAAAAATTAAAACTTAAAACAAATCCATGTCCTCACAAATAAAAAAATCAACTTAAATTAATATGTCGAACACTCTGTTTGTGGGATTTTTGCACATAAGTTGATGTAGATTTTAATCAGCAAACAAAAGTTGTCATGGAACGTATAACAGGAGAAGCTGGGACATTATGTCTGCTCGCCCCAAAAATTGACTTCAAACTGCATAGAGAACACGATAACTCCATTAATGGCCACGTTGGGTCGAAACCGAAACTATATGTACGGTGGAAAAGCGCCGAAAAATACACGACCAGAGAGAAAGACAGCAGGACAGGGCGCACTCTCAACTAAAGTTTATTTGAAAAGTGCACACATATATACCCGGCAGGCATACTTATCCTCACTCATCTGAGACCAGCGCCCGTTTCAAAACTCATATTTATGGCTAGTCGTATTTCAATCCATTGTTTCGTTCCAATACAAAGCCACAAGCAGCTTCCGGAGTCTTGTCCGTCCGTGCCACTGATCTCTATGACAATTGCTGGATCGCGCTTCCCCGCTTTGAGCCCATTGGGCGATTGAGGCCACCGGTCGGCCATCTTACGAGTGCCGCTGAAGCGATGTCAAGGCGGCGGTCTCGTGACCTTTGCCTCAGTTTTCACGTGACCTACACACGGTAACCATGGTAACTGTCTAGGCTTGACAGCGCTAGAGCATATATCTTAAGATGGCCGATGGTGGCCTCATTTTCGGTGCGGAGAAGCGCGATCCAGCAATCCACGATTTGCAAAATAGTGCGCGCCACCTATCGCTCAACGCCGGAAACAAGGGTGCGAGGCTGGAAGGTGGTTGGAAAACTAGGCTTCGTGTATAGTTTTGGTTTGCCTTGAAACACGTGGGCGTAAAGCTCGTGCACGCAAGCTGTCCGTCCGTGCCACCTCTTCTCCCTTTCCGGGTGCTGCAAAATCGACGTACCCGCGACCAAATGCGCGCTGCAGATCAGGCAGTGCTCGTTCGGCTTGCATGGTGAGCGTGAGCCGTCCGGGTTTCTACTCCTCACGGCAGCTATCCAAGGTTCTCTTTTCGCAGGATACAGCCTGGCCGACAGAAATCCAAAAAAAATCTCGGCGTTCTCTTTGCCGTAGAAGTAATTCGTGCAACCAAGCGCAACACAGTGGGCCGGCATGACGACAAACAAAGCGACTCGCGAACTCTCGCCCGGCCGTATCGCTTCCGCGCCTCTGTCGCCGGCACGCCCGTTTGTTTTCCAACCAAACATACTTCTCGCGCATGCGCAGCAGCTTTTTTGCAAATCGTGGATTGTCATGAGATCAGTGGTCCGTGCCGTCCATGCAGACAAAGGCCTGTTTCAACGTGCGTGGGTGAAGTCATACTTCAGGTAAGTTTTGCCAATTTCATATTCAACGCATTCCCGAAGAGTATCTACATATGCTGGATGGTCTTCCGAACACCGTAGCTCACATTGCCACCGTAATTCGGATGATATTTAACTTTTTTCGACGCTTAAGCGGTCTCCGCGATTTCTTGTCGCTGGCCCTAGGCGGTGTCGCGTCGCAGTTCTGAGGAATTTTGGCTGGCTTTAGGCAAACGATCGCTATCACTTGTCGAGGCTGTTCGTTGAAACCTTGCGTAAATGCTAGCCGCTATCTTGAGAATCCCGTGAATGTTCTGCGATACCGGAGCACTGCAGGGACGCTAATCAGATTGTTTCGAAAGTTCGCGTTGCTGTCGGCCGCGTCTGTGCTGTCAAACGCTTAGATACGGATCTTAGATTAAACGCCTTGGATGGGTTCGAGGACGGCAACACGCGTGAAGAATTTAATGGTTTTTTACTTTGACGTGTCGTCTCGTCCTTTCTCACGCTAGGGACAGCGTATCTCTCGGTCAGCGTGCACAGGCTTGCGCCGCGTCCAGCGGGATGGCGCGGTTTGGGTACTGGCGTTTAGCGGGTTGCAGCGGGTTGTTAGAACACGCTCCTAGCTGGGCGTCGTAGCGCTCGCGTACGGCGTTTGCTCCGCGCCAGCCTGCCGTGCGTGTCGTCGATGTTGAGGCGCGCGGGCCTAGAGTTGCTTAAAAATGTTGACAGAACCCTGTTAAGCTCGTCGTTTCCGTTGTTTTCTCCTTTACGGGCCCCTGCATATATGTCTAGCCTTGCGAGCCACGCACTGTACTACTACTGTGGCTAATAAAGATTATTATTGTTTGCCTTAGTGGCGTTTTAATTTACCCCGGTCATATTCTTACTTCTAGAACCCGGAGGTGCACAATCACTTTGCATGGCTGAGGAAAGAGGTTAAATGATTTGATTAAAATATTCTGATCTGGTATAGAATGTGTAGTGGTACGAAGGTTGCAGTGGAAAATCGCATACCTGGCAGGTGCTCTCGCTTGTATAGTGGAGAGGTTGCAATGGAACCTCGCACACCTGCCAGGCGCTCTCGCTTGTACAGTGCCCTTACGAAAATGGCAGATCTGGACTTATATAAAAAAAACAGATAAGGTTATATATAAAAATTGGGCTTATCTGGCCATATCAAGCACATCAGTGTATATAAGGCTTATCTGGCCAGATCTGCCCAATTTTTGTATATTTCCATATCTGGGTCTGCCAAATAGGGGTATATCTACCTCCCATACCAGGGCAGATATGTCCCAATCAGATAAGGCAACATATATATACAGGGTGTTTTTTCATTCTTCCAGATTTGTTTTTAAAAAAAGCCATGAAAGCTACACTTATGTGGTTTGTGCGAGTGAGTTATACGCCCAGGGGGACATTATGTGGGTGGCTAATTTTTGCGATAAACCGCGTAATAATTGAAATTCACTACTTAACTTTTCAATTAGTGAAAATAGACATATGATTCCAATTAAAAACTTGCTGAGCGTCGTCCAAAACCCCTAAATCAGTCATTTTCAGAAAGACTTTCAGCGCGTGAGAAGCCTAATAGTGCACTAAAGTTACCACTCGTGGAGCATGTACAAGCCTAGCAGTTTCGGTAAGGCGCCCACGCAATTTTTCCGTCTCTTATGTAGCCCAAGCCTTGTACCTGCTCCACGAGTGGTAACTTCAGCGCACTACTGCGCTTCACACGCGCTCAAAGTCTTTCTAAAAATTACTGATTTAGGAGTTTCGGACGACGCTCAGCAAGTTTCTAATTGAAACCATATGTCTATTTTCACTCATTAAAAGTTAATTAGTGAATTTTAATTAATTAGCCGACTTATCGCAAAGATTAGCAAACCACATAATGTCCCCCTGGGCGTATAACTCACTCGCACAAACCGCATAAGTATAACTTTCACGGTTTCTTTTAAAATAAAACTGCAAAAATAGGCGGTATTTACTGAGCCAGCAGGTTCAATTTTGCCAGGGAGCGGCACCGTCGATCCGCTATCTTTGATGTCGCGGTTTGACTGGCTTGGGTACGGGGTCGTGGGTTGCTAGTGTGTGCTAATTTCATATCGTTGAAGAAGCTTCGTTGAACAGAGGAGAGAAGAAAAGTTGATCTCGGGGGCGGGCCGTTTTCCTTGTTGCCGCCGAGTACCGTCTGTAAAGGCTGAACCGGATGTAAGCAACTCAGCGAGCGACGGGACGAGCGACGGAGACGAGACAAGCGACGAAGACCCGCTTCGCTGTCGCTCGGTCACTCGCGCGACGAGGCAAACAGCATAAAAGCGACGGGAGCAAGCGACCAAGGCGATAAGCGACGTTTTCTAGAAATCCAAAAACCAAGCGACGCGACGTGCGACCGTGAGAAATCTCCGTCGCTCGTCGCCGACTCCCGTCGCTGTCACCGTCGCTCGCTAAATCACTTACACGCGGTTCACTCTTCACTGTAACCTGTCGCGTAGCTCGGTTTTGGGATTTATAGAAAACTTAGCGTTCATTGCCTTGGTCGTGTGCTCCCGTCGCTTTCATGTGGTTTGCCTCGTCGCGCGAGTGTCCGAGCGGCAGCGAAGGGGGTCGCCGTCGCTCGTCTCGCCGCTCGCCAAATCACGTACATACGGTTTTTAAATCGCTTGGGCTGATGAAAAATGCGCCGCATTCTTCATAAGCTGCGCACTCGGTGAGCCGCACGGTAGGTTTTTGCAAAAGAACGAACACCGAAGGCACGACGTACGACATGGAGGCGATAGAGCAACACGGTTACACGGCCGAGTGCAGAAACTCCGCTAAAGAAAAACAATAAAGAAACTAGCGAAACAAAAATAGTAATCACACCGTGCTACAAAAGCACCAAAGTAGAAAAATCAGTTCCTGTAAGAGCTACCGCCGTGGGCACGGCGCGCGACACACAGCGCTGCATGGAGCTGAGCGAGAAACGCGGCCGCGGTGAACGAGTCCGATAGCGACAAAAACGAACTAAAACACACACAAAAAAATGAAAGTCGTTTACAACTCCCTGTAACGCCGAATTAGAGCGCAGCTCTTGAGGAGGAGGAGGGGAAGGTACGGAGAAGAGGCTATGCCCCTCCTCCTCTCCTGCTCGCCTCGCATTTAGGTGAAAATTTTCCGCTAAATTTAGCGGGGAAATTTTCCCGCTAGATTCAGCGGGAAAATTTTTCCGCTAGATTTAGCGTGGAAATTGTTCCGCTAGATTTAGCGGGGAAATTTTTTCCACGAGATTTAGTGAGGAAATGTTCTCGCTAGATATAGCGGGGAAATTTTTCCGCTAAATTTAGCGGGGAAAGTTTTTCCGCTAGACTTAGCGGGGAAATTTTTCCGCTACATTTAGCGGGAAAATTTTTCCGCTAGATTTAGCGGGGAATTTTTTCCGCTAAATTTCCGCTAGATTTAGCGGGGAAATTTTTCCGCTAGATTTGGCGGGGAAATTTTTTCTGCTAGATTTAGCGTGGACATTTTTCCGGTAGATTTAGCGAGGAAATTTTTCCGCTAGATTTAGCGGGGAAATTTTTCCGCTAAATCAATCGACGAAGTAGCGTCTTGCATCTTCAGTAAGCTAACGGTTCGTGTTTCCCCGCTCCATATAGCAGGGATACACGAACAAAATTAGTTTCCCTGCTAGATTTAGCGGGAAAATTGACGTCACGTGACATACGTACCAGTTCAATTTCTCGCTAAATTTAGCTGGGCGGTTACACCGATGGCGACGCCGACACCGCTAAACTCGGAAACGAGCGCTTAAGAGCTGCGATCTAAAATTCATTATTTGATTAACTCGCTTTCCGATCTTATGCACTTCGTCATATTGGCACACGTCAAACATACAAACAAATTTCATTTGTCGTTCAATCTTCAAAATGCGCGATTGATTAATTGGTCCATATACCTGGAATAACTTCACTTTAAGGATGTTAACAATAGTTAACCAATTACATGAGACTCATGCAATATAGATCAATCAACTAGTGTCTTGGCGAGTACATATGACTTATTGCGACCGAAACGGGCCCATATATCATTATCAGGGGCTATATTTTCACGCGTATATGGCGATATATGGCCGTATTTACGCACTTATATGGGCACATCTGGCAGTATTTTCCCACTTATATGACAAAATATGGCCGTATTTACGCACTTATATGGCCAAATATGGGCGTATTTACGCACTTATATGGGCACATCTGGCAGTATTTTCCCACTTATATGACAAAATATGGCCGTATTTACGCACTTATATGGCCAAATATGGCCGTATTTACGCACTTATATGGGCACATCTGGCAGTATTTTCCCACTTATATGACAAAATATGGCCGTATTTACGCACTTATATGGCCAAATATGGGCGTATTTACGCACTTATATGGCCAAATCTGGCAGTATTTGACAACTTATATTATCATATACGGCCGTATATGAAAAACTCTGTCCTGAAAAAAGGAAAACACCGAAATGAGAGCGGAAATGGTTGTGCTGACCTATGCGTTAAAAGAAGCTGAAAATAGGCTAGTAAACTGCGAGCAGTACTCGCGAAACAACAACATCGAGGTTAAAGGTATTCTAAAAGACGAAACCGTAAATGCAGAACAGTTGATAACGAAACTCGGAGATGTCATCGGTGAACAGATAACCAAAGCAGACGTCGAAGCATGTCACTGGGTGCCGACTAAAGATAGCAATAAAAGTAACATCATTGTCCGTTTCACGCACCGAAATAAGCGAGACAGTGTCCTTGATAAGGCGAAGAAAAAGCGAATTTCGTGTCGTGACCTAAACCTGCCATCGGATGCTCCAGTATTTGTGAACGAGCATTTGTGCCCGTATTTAAAAAAACTGCTCGGAATGACAGTGTCTAAGAAACGTGAACATCTTTGGCGGTTTGTGTGGGTCCGAAACGGCAAGATACTGGCGAAAAAATCGGTTGACACTCCCGTTATTTCAGTATCGCATGAGGATGACTTGAGGCTGATTTGTTAAACATCGCTGTTTTGTATTTTTTTTTGTGTACGCCTTGTTATGACAGAAGACCTTGGTGCTGTAACGCGTGATCAGTTGAATCTTTTTTTGAATGAGGGTCGCACAACTAAGATAAGTTTTTTTCATCTAAATGTGCAATCTGCTAGGAATAAAGGAGACAGCCTAATGTTGCTTTTTGATTCTTTTCAAACTTCATTTAATATTATTATGCTAACGGAAACATGGTATATTGATGACTGTGATTTTTTTTGTACTACCTGGATATAATCATTTTTTTTTAAATCGAGATTACGGACGAGGAGGAGGTGTCTCGTTACAAAGTAATTTTTCTGACCTTGAGGTTGTTTTGGATTACACCATCATTACTCGCAACTATGAGATACTCTGCGTCAGAAGAAAAAACTGTATTTACTCGGTTTTTTATCGTCCACCAGGTGGAAATGTTTCAATCTTTTTTAAGTTTTTAGAAGAACTTTTTTGTTTTGCAAATGAGGAGAGATGTAAACTTTTTCTTGGTGGAGACCTAAATATAAACTTACTCGAAGAATCGCGTGTCAGAGACGACTTTCTTATTCTACTTACATCAAATAACATTTGTAATTTTATAAATTCTCCCACTCGTGTCACATCCTCATCGTCCACATTGCTTGATGTGTTTGTGACGAATCAAGAAGTAAGTTCTGTTAGTGCTGGTGTTCTGGAATATAGTTTAAGTGATCATCGACCCATATTCATGTTGATAAATAATATAACGAACCAGAAAATTGAGTTTGAGAATGAAAACAGAAGGACTATTAGGATCCGAAGTATAAATTCCGCCACGTTAGAAAAGTTTCGTGAAACTATTTCAAATAAAAATTGGGACTCGGTTTTTTCCGCTACATCTGCTGATGAAGCGTATAATAATTTTTTTGGATATTTTCAAGAAGATATACGAAAATTCTTTTCCTTATAGGCAATTAAAACAAACTAAAACGAATCGCAAGCCATGGGTAACTAGAAAATGCATAAAATTGATTAATAAAAAAAATAAACTATATAGTACGTTTCTTAAAACAAGAACTCCAGAAGATCTTGCTCTTTTCAAAAAATGCAGAAATACAGTGAATAAGGTTCTTCGCCAGTCTAAACAAACATATTTTCATAATTTATTTAATGAGACATGTATGAAGAGAACAGATCTGGTATGGAAACAGTTAAACCAAGTGTTAAAACATGGTCCCTTTGAGTCAGCTGTACAAGAAATAACTAAAGAAGGTGTAACATTACAAGGAAAAGCTCTCGCAGAAGCTTTTAACATGTATCTAATAAATCTTGTAAGTAGCATACATAGTCCGTTATCAATGTCCTTTATGAAACCTAGAAATCAACACAATGCTTTTTTCTTTCCAACAGACGAACAAGAAGTGTTTTCAACGATGTTATCATTTAAAAACAGTAACTCCTCTGATATAGATGATTTCCAGATCAAGCCAATTAAGTATGTATTAGATGTCTTGGCACCAGTTTTAACACATATTATAAATGCCTCATTGTATAGTGGTGTATTTCCTACAAAAATGCAGATTGCAAAAGTTATTGTTTTGTTTAAAGGTGGAAACAAAAACGAATTTTCGAACTATAGACCTATATCAATATTAGCTGTGTTTTCTAAATGTCTTGAAAAAATCATTCATAATAGATTAACAAGTTTCTGTAAAAAATTTGCAATAATTACAGACTCTCAGTTCGGTTTTCGTAAAGGCCGATCAACGGAATTGGCATTGTTACAACAGAAGGAGCTAATTTTAAAGTCGTTCGAAGAAAAAAAATTAATTTTGGGTGTTTTTATAGATTATTCTAAAGCGTTCGATCGTATCGATCATATTACTCTCATAAAAAAGCTCGAATGTTATGGAGTCCGTGGCGTAACACTCGATATTATAAAATCATATCTTAATTTTCGGCGGCAATGTGTTGTAATAAATGGTCAAAATTCTACCGTTCAACCATCAGATCTGGAGTACCACAAGGTAGTATCTTAGGTCCTCTTTTATTTAACTTGTATATAAATGATATCGTTAACATCAGTAGGACCCCCTCTTTCATCATTTATGCTGATGATACTAGCTTATTTTTTTCAGGCACTGAAATACAGGAACTGGTGAATGAAACTAACACCACACTACAGAAGCTATATGAATGGAGTGTAGTAAACTCGCTAGAAATTAATATGAACAAAAGTAAGGCGGTCATTTTCCGACCTAAGAATATAAATGTTAGTTACAATTTTAATATTGTTCTTGGCCACTCTCAAATTGAACTCGTTCAAAATGTGAAAACGCTTAGAGTTTATTTTAACAACCACATGTCTTGGAATGATCATATTATCAATATAGCTAAAAAACTTTCAAAAGTGCTGGGAAAATTGTACCAGTTTAAAAATATACTGCCTCGTCGTTTAAGATTGCTTATATATAAAGCTCTTTTTGAACCTCTTTTAAATTACTGTAACTTGGTATGGAGCACTACAAGCTTGTCCAACCTAAATAAATTACATATTCTTCAAAAAAAGGCTGTTCGCATAATACGAAATGTGTCTTTTGACACACACACTCCTCCTCTATTTAAAGAGCTGCATGTAACATCTATTCTTGATTCATATGAGTATACTCTCCTCACACGATATAGATCCACCCTCCGATGTAATGAACCATTTTTTACTTGTATTTCAAATTTAACTCCCATTTCTAAACCTTATGACGTTAGGGAAAGGGAGCGTTGGAAAATTCCATTAAATCGCACGAACTATGGGTTTCAAATGTTAAGCTATAATCTTCCGTTTGTCTTAAATAAAGTTGAAAAGCAAAATTTGTCAAACATTGAAAACCTACATCTAAATGAAATTCGAGAGCTTTGTTTTCACAAATAAAAAGTAAATTGTCTTTGTGAGCTGTAAATACACCCGTTTTCTCTATTTTTGTTTCCGTTTCCTGTATACATACAGTCACTAGATGCTGTCGTTCTTTCTGTATAAGGCCAAATCCTTCCTCTAGCAGCAAATAGAGGATATAAGTGTTTTCTTCTTTTTTTCCCATGTCACTGTTGCTTGTTTTTTCTCTGGTTGCTTGTTGTTTGTTACCGTATGCCAATTGTAAGGCTGCAGAGGCCTTGTCAAGTCAAAACTGTTTTGAATTTTGCCTCTGCAGCCCACATCACAATTTGATGATGATGTAAATAAAATGATTGATTGATTGATTGATTGATTGAAATATATCAGGGCCATATCTGACATTTTCGTACGGGTGGAGACACATCCAAATCAAGGAGATCCAGCTTTGAATGTGAAGGCTCCCTACTTCAGCATTTAAATACTTGAGGTTCTCTTAAAGTTTAAAGGAGTCTCTTAAAATATTTTTGGAACCATGTCGAAGACCCAATGCTGTGTACAATTTTAGTCTAAAGGCTGGTCCACACTGTTGATACCGGCTAGGACTGAGTCCTACAAAACCAGTCTTTAAGCCTCTTGTGACAGCTTATGACCGTGCTGCGCAGCAGCAATGTTAGTCGTAAGCAACTTAAAACCCTGTTTTGTTCTACTTGGTCATAGTCGGTTGCAACAGTGTGAACCAGCTTTAAAACCTCTTAGGTGCATGTAATCAACAGTAGCTTCAGGATAAACTTGCGCATTGTACTACCTTAAAATATTTTGACCACATCTCCGGTGTTGATTCTTGATTTGTATCCCAGCACTACAGAACACGTAAAACGGCTTGTTGATTGCTGTGCATGCGCCTATCAAGCGAGCTGTGCTATTTATAGGTGGTGTTTAATTTGTTTTGAAGTTCCCGGGATTTTTTAAGGTACCAGTAGGTATCTAAGCTCCACATGCGCACTGTTCGTAATACAATTACTTCATGCAGAAGTTAATTGTTCTTATTTGGTTGAGTTTAATGGGGGTGTCATCATGGTCTTTGCACTGTCGACGACAAGAAAAGCGTCATGTTGCAATTGTTCTTTTGTTGATCTGTGAGGCAAGTTCTGGTCTCTTTTTTGTTCCAGAATGTCAGTCGGAGTCTTTTTCATGCTGTTGCAGGAAGTCTGTATGATGACGAAAAAACGGCAGGTGACTAGAAGCTGCCGATTAGCTACCAGTCCGGATAGCAGCTATCAACTCGGCAAAGGCCTTCAGGCGTACCAGCCCGACCCGTTTCTCTACTGCCATTCGAGACAGGATGCTTTGGAAAAGTTGAAACAGGTCGCATGCACTGCTTCCGTAGGGCCCTGCTAGATTTGTCTGACATTTTGTTTTTCTAAACAACCAACATCATTACAGACTGTAAAATACTGAACAAATGCTCACTCTAAATTGGAGATAATCATGGAGAGCTGGGGGACGGGCACTTGGTAGGTACGATAGTTGGTAGGTGTCCATGATCAGGTGGTGCCTTGCTTGGTATGACCACTGAATTGCGAATAGCTGCCGTTTGCGGAGATAGTTAATTGCGCAAACACAAAAAAAAGGTGTGAATGTTTTTTTCTTCTTTTTTTACAAAGAAGCATCCTAAAAATTGCTCAATTAGCATTGGCTTGTGTTTGTTACTACAGTCTTCAATTTACTCCTCTGAGTTAGAACAAGAGAGCAACCTGTCTTTTCTTGGGCACAACTGTCTGTGGCAATAAAAAGAAAGCTAGGGAATGGGGGAGGCAGGCAGTGCTAATGGCTCTGTGTTAGCACACCACATAGTTCTGAACTTCTTTTGGTCTCGGTTTCAGTTTGGGTTTTGGCGTGTCAACCATGCAGTTGCTAGAGTGCATCTTTTTTGTACGAGGATCGCAGTTCAGGGAGTTGAATTGGGATTGCCGAGCATGCAGGCACATTCACATCTCTTTGTTGTTGGGTTACCCTGCAGTGCCCGAAGGCATTGTTGCAGGGGGGGGGGGGGGTATATAGTCAGGGTAAGGTAGAAATACACCCGTGCATATGTAACAAGAAAAAAACAAGAATCGCAAGTACACAGGTAAACGCACTCAAAAACAAAAGCGAGCCCAGACTCATCTAAAAGCCACATTGGTTGCTCACATTCTAGGTACCTGCCAACGTTCCATGTTTTTGGACGTAAGCCAACACTTTGACTGAAGCACTCAGTCAGACTTACAAGGAATATTTTACCATGGTCAATCTCCTAGAATTTTAGTTGTCCTGCAACTGAGGCAGAGGGGCAGCGTCGATTCAGGAAATGCTGCAAATTTCATCATCGTAGACAAGCGCCGAAAGAATAGACAGGGAGAAGAAGTTGACGTAAACACTGGCGAACTCGAAACTAATATTTCATGAAAAAACAATATCTAATATAGCTGTGAAAAACGCCAGTAATTACTACAACCGGTGTAGCCGTCTATTAAGAAATTCATATTCTTTTGCTGATAAGGCTATGGATCTGTCACTTGCACACCTGGTGCCTTTGGCTTTAATCTCAAACGCCTCGTGTAGCTCTCTAGATACTTTGTCTGGGGTTCTGGACAAACATTTTGTGTCGTCAAATGACTGGGAGCAAAGGCAGCGGCTGCAGTGCCTTGCCAGATGTCCTGATGGGGGTTGCTCGTGTTGCCGTGTAATGTTCGCGGGCGCAACCGTTAAAACATCAACCTGTCTGACCAATGTATAGACGGACACGCTGTTTACAAACAAGCCGGCGTTTGCCCACACCAGGTGAGGGCACTGCGCGTTCGCAAAAACCGAATTCGGGTGAAGTGAGGCTTCTGCGCATGCGCAGTGCCGTCGACAGCGCCACCGCAGCTGCTCGACGTCAGGGCCGCGTGTTGGTCTATACAGAACCGTATGTCATTGGGATTTCGTACACAACTCCGGTCGTGCATTCTGTGCATTTTTTGTGGTGTTTTGTTTTGCATTTGTCTTTTGCAAGGGCAAAGTTAGTGGCTGCAGCGGCCATGCACAGCAGCCGCTGCCCTTGCTCCCGTCATTTGATGACACCAAATTTTTGGCCAGATCCCCTAATAAAGTATCTAGAAAGCTACACGAGGCGTTTGAGATGGAAGCCAAAGGCACGAAATGTACAGCTGACACATCCATAACCTTATCGGCAAAAGAATATGAATTTCTCGCTAGAGGGCTACACCGGTTGTAGTCATGACTGACGTTTTTCACGGCTATTTAAGAGATTGTTTTTTCAATAGATGTTGGTTGCAAGTGCGCCAGTGTTTACGTAAACTTCTTGACCCTGTCTATTTTTTCGGCGCTTGTCACGATCATGAACCAACTGGCCCAAATTGCAACATTAATGAATTTCATCAGCACTGCAGTGTTTTGAGGTCATTCATACATCTTCTGGTGCTGAAAAATGATTGCGCGGGCGTGATTTACCAAATTAGAAGCACGCACACACCACGGCGCAAAGTCAGATTTCATTTGGATTGTATTCAGTAACGGCTGGCTCTGGGGGGGGGGGGGGGGGGGTCGGTGGCGCACCACAGCTCAGAACACGTGTAGCGACAGATTGCGCTGCAGAAACCAGAGGTCCTGGGCATTATCCCCACCCCTGCTCGCTAATCAACTGGTATAGGGAAACAACTGGGAGTCCCGGTTCCCACTGTCCCACTTGTCGTACATGTCGCACACCACGTGCTCAGTTGGTTTTGACATTTATTGGTTGCCGAACTACGTAAAAATCCTACACGGCAAACTAAGGGCAAGCTCACAGAGTGTACCGACAGTACACAACACCGATGATGCCCAAGATGCACATGATAAAGACGCCATCTTTGTTTTGCAGGGAACTAGGAAACACAAAAGAGCTAAAAAGGAAATGCTGTAAGTTTGGTACGTCCTGGCTAATGTTATGCTATCATTTTAAAAACCAAGCTAAACAGAACTATTTTATATATTTTTAGTTGGTTAAGTTATACCAAGGAAATTATTATGGTTGAACTATATTCAGCTGTGCAGTGAAACGGCGTGCTTTGGCTCTCTAGCTTTGGCTCCATTGCCACGGAGAGTTGTTTCTAAATACATCACTTTGTAGCTCTTTTCGATTCTCTACACCTCATCCTGCTCTTCTGCTTTGCGGCTCTACCAGTGTTATCCCCATGCTCTCTGCCAATCGTGGAGATAACCGCCCATGGCGACAGAGCGCATGGTGTCTCCTACATATATATATATATTTTTTTAGCTTGCTTAAAATAGGGAAGTAGGCATTTAATATCTCTTTTGAAGAGTTGAAATGTTTCAAAAGTGGGGGTTGAGCGCTTACTCCGGCACTAGTGCACGCTTGGTGTTTTGTGGTTGTTTTATGGTGTTGTGTCTTACTACTGGGTGTCCCAAGGAGCGGCCAGGCTCTTTAAATTTACCACGAAATTCGGTTTCTTAACCTATCGCTCTACGACTTTGTGCAGCGTTGCCCACAGATGTTGCATTTTTCTTGTAAAATTTGCAAAGAGCGAAGTAACCTGAGGAAAAGTAAAGAAAGAAAAAGGCTTAGCTCCTATGGAAACGCAGTGAAGCCACCGGTCTTCAAACAATACTGCGCCGTTTCGCACGAAAGACAAGAGATGGCGCAAGCAGTCGCAATGCCAACTGCCGCCAACGAACGAGCGTCCGGCGCCGAGAGCCGGCGTCTTTAGCAGACAATATTTTCGACTCAAAAGCGGCACGAGCTTTTATGATATCAGTTGCCAATGCATTGTTTTATCATCGTTACTAATAAAACATATTGAATGGACACATAATCGATTAAAAAATGGTTTGTCGGGTTATTTTTACTTTTTTAGGGGTTGTTATATCGTCTGCTTTGCAGTTCCTTGTTGTTACCGCGCCTGTTTTTGTTTCTGTGACTGTCGCCGCCTGCGGAACGCGCGCCGCTTTTGAGTCGAAAAGATAGTCTGCTAAAAACGCTGGCTTTCGGCGCCGTATGCTCGTTCGTTGGCGCAGTTGGCATCGCGACCGCTTGCGCCATCTCTTGCTCTCGTGAGAAGTGGCGACGTATTGTTTGAAGACCTTTGGCTTTGCCGCATTTCCATAGGAGCTAAGCCTTTTTCTTTCTTAACTTTTTCCTCAGGTAAGTTCGCTCTTTGCAAATTTTACAAAAAAATGCACCATCTGTGGTCAACGCTGCACAAAGTCGTGTCGAGATGGTTTCAGACGCTGAATTTGGCGGTCGATTTAAAGAGCCTGGCCGCTTTTTGATACACCCAGTAGTTTCCGCATATGTGTACAGGTGATTCACGGAGTTGTTAAGGACCATTGGTACCCAAGTCAACCTCGTGCAGGGTCTCTATGAACTGAAAAAACGGTAATGTTGAGGAAGTTGGCGATTGGAAAAGTCTGAAGATTTCCACCGTAATCACCATCGATCAGGGAAATTCAGCCTTCCTTTGTCTGAATGTCTGCAAAAGACACGTGTGGTGTGAAACATAAACCTTTCTACTCAGGAACTCAGCCAGCCTGCCTATGTACATCTCTGCTTGGAAACTGGAGTCTAGGGAGAATCAAGAGATACAATTTCATCTCAAAATGTATGAACAAGACAAACTTTTATACTCTAAATGAACTGCTGCTGCTTGTGACAGCTTTGTGGAATGGTTTCATAGTGCGAGAGCTTATCTCTATAGCTACCCCAGTTGCTCCTGAATGGACTTTCCATGGGATTTTTTTACAGGTTGTGAACATCATGCCTGTCGAGGTAGTTTCTACTGCGGGGGAGAGAATATCCGTCAGCTTAACAGTCCACAGAAGCTTTAGCAGCCAGGAGTTTGGATGTTGCGAGAGCAATGACGCTTGCCTTTAGCTCATATTTTTGCCAGAAGTTGTACAACCAACCGCCAGGGTTGTCTCATCCGACAGCAGGACATGCCGGCTACTATGGCGTCATTTAATGTTTTCGCTTAGAGACCACTTTTAATGCATGGGTGGTATAGAATGCTAAGGAATGCAGAGGCGCATTCCAGACACCATACCGTAGCATCTGCTGGGATGTTTTGATTGGTTCTCATTGCAGTCATCACAGTTTCCAGATTGTTTCTTTTCTTCAGTGGGAGCTCATGAAGGTGGCACTTGTGCACAGAGGGACAGGGTGGCTGACAGTGAGCTGCCCAAGACAAGCTTCTGGCTCTCGTGACCATCTTCGAACGCCTCTGGATAGGCTAATTGACAGACGTGCCTGGACATTTATAAATGGTAAACATAATCTAGACTACCTTTGAATTACGCCTTGGTCTGACGGCTGTAGCTAGGATGCCGTGTTTGGCTGCTAGAATTGAACTGGATGTGCTAAACGGCACATGTCGCCAAGTAGGGACACGCTGGGACGCTTATCCACAAACTCCGCTTCCCAGTCCATGAGTCACCTAAGACCCAGCCAAAGATATCGCGAGTCATGTCAAACTTTTCTGTTAATCCTGTTAGTAGCAGCGTCATAGTCGTTAATTAAAATTTTGGCGTTGCCCCGCTCATTGCGGCACACCGAGAAAAGCAGAGCGAAAGAACGGAGATAAAGACTACCAAAAGTCACGTCATCTGCAGGGTCCGATAACCCTTGCTCGCCAATAGGCTGACTTGGGGATGCCAATGATGACGTCCCGAAGCTTTGGACAGGTTACAGGTGGAAGAAAGGCTCAGGGCATGACCTGCTATAATCGCTGCACGTATTTTTCCAAATAAATGCAGTTTACGTTGACTTTTGACCAAGTTTAGTCCGATTACGGAATTAACGAGCCAAAATGCTATGGAAGTCTGCCCCTAGCTCAGATTTCTTACAAAGTGCTTCAGGTTCCCTTTAATGTTAGTTTGACTTATTTGCACAAGCCAGTGCCAGTGCACAAACTAGAGCATATACATTGCTGTACTATTTTACATTTAATGCACTGCCAAAGGAAAAGGTTCAGATATCATTAAGCCCAAGAAGCTAAATCTTTAATTTGAATGTTACATACAGTAGACTCATTAATTCAAACTCCAGGAAGTCATGAATTTTGTATAGATTATCGAATTCTCGAATTAACAGAAGTTCATCTTAATATGTTGCAAGATAAATTATGATTTTCTATATGAATGGCTACACATACAAAACAGATAATTCATGATTTCCTCTGCACAGGCCCATTAATCATAATCTGGTATGCCATTCATGAAAAATGGGTAAGATTTATGACACAAGTTTATTGAACCCTCAAAAATGTTGTTTATCTCAGGACTGTTTAGACAGCACATGACCCCTCAAAACAAAATTAAGTTTGTTCAACCAGCAAAAAAGTTGTCTATTAGGGACTGTTAAGCAGGGACCCATGAGTAATGGAAACGGGCATTGTGCCGCAGTTTCTAAGCAATTTGCGTGAACACTGCGATATAAAGCCATGCCGCCACATCACAGCGTCCGTGCAAATTGATATGGAAACTTCCGCGCGGCACCCGTTTTTGCCGCTCATGTGTCCTCTGCTTCAGAGACGTATATAGAGATAGTTTAACCATTCATTGGGATGTATAGAAGGCAAATCAGGAGGCGCCTTTGGCTTAAGGTGGGCTGGGCGTGTTCCAGAGCGTTTCCACAAATTCGTATGCGGCCAACCAGCAGCCGCGCATATTATCCTGGTAGTGGTTGTAAGAAACAAAATTAATGAGCTCATCAGAGTGACTCTAGGTGACTGGGGTGCAGTGATGTTTTGATCGTGGTCATGCAAAATCACGGTGGAAGATATAGAAAGTATAAAAAGCGTGCGCGACCACCTGAACGATTGACGTAATCCGTACACCAGGCGTCGAAGCGGTCAGACTCCATTTGAGCAAGACTGAAATCAAGCGGCACATTCGTTTCTTACATCTTCTTGCATAACCATAATCGAAACATTGCCTGCACCATATTTTCAACCGTGGAGAGTTACTACATTTAACTCTTACGCACTTATCAAAACCGTTTCTCGCTACCATGGCTAGGGGATTATTTTCAGCTTCTGGTTGGCCAAGAGAGATTGTCGAGCCCTCTATCTGCGTCTGATGCAGGCCTTGGCTTTGCTTGCTCCTTTCATATACCAAGATCTATATGTACGGCTCTGCCCTGCTTTAGCCCTGTTGAGTGCGCTTCTTACTGAGCACCAGTGCACCGCAGGAAAGCAACACCTGGGTGTGTTCAGATAAGGACGGATATGGTGGCGTCATGCCTATTTTTGTTTTCAATAATATTTTTATATGAGGTAGCGAAACCTGTCCACATAGCGGAACAGACCTTACTTTTGCAAGATTCTTCCTTGTATTCGTAAAAAAAATCGCAATCCAGAGAAGGTTGAAAAAACGATTTTCCCAACGGCGCGATCACGCAAATTTGAAGGCCGGAGGAGAAAAGAATAAAGCTTTCCACACCGTGAAAGTTTTAAAGTTTAATTTACGTATACTTTTCTGCTAGAATTAATTAAAGGGGCCATGAAACGAATTTTGGGTTGGGATGAATGATTTTAAATTGGGACTTTACTAATCGCATGTCGTTTAGTTGGCCAAAAGAAAGAGGCTAGAAAGTCAAAAGTCAGCTTTTCAGTACGAACATTTGAAAATATAGCGAACTATTTTGTACCTTCTTGCCTTCGAAAGCTCTCCGCCTTTTCACTATGATACATCCGCGGTTCCAAAAGCGCGTCACCGGCGCCAAACTGACGTCAGCAGAGCCCAGCTCACGCATTGGACACGAGAACTGCGTCACTCGGACATATGCGCTCGTCAACAATCAATCCGTCGACGAATATTTGGATTCGCGTTCGTGGCCAATGAGTGCCCTGACGGAACTTATTGTCACTGGGGAATGACAAGTTCTATGGTGTGCATAAAAAGCAAGGTGGAAGCTAGGAGTCATCGCACCGGTGCCGAAGGAATGTCACGACCACGTGATTTCACATTTCGCATTTGAGTTGAGGATTAAAGCTAAGGAGGATGAAGTAGGAAAATCGTTTCATGACCCCTTTAAGGTTAAACTATATGAGCATATATTTCAAGCGAAATAAAATGCCAAACTTGGCTTCTGGAGCAAATCTTACATCAAGAGGCATTTTTGGCGAATTTTTAAGTCGCTTTAAATTTTTATTCTAAAGCTGAAACTTTTTGTGCCGAGTGTTTCATGCTTTGTGAACGTCTTACAAATTAATTAGCGTTCTACTGTTGAAAGTGTTTTCTGCAATGCCCCCGAAAGTTTCGTCGAAATCGAAAACGTCAAAATGTAGCCATTTTCGTGCGACAATTAAAAAAAAAGATCATTCTCAATATTTTTTTAATTTTTACCCGATGGGCTCTTGATGACCACTAATTACTAATCTGCAAAGACATGTTGCATTATTTTGTTTTAAAACAAAAAAAGTGTGTAACCAGGTCATGGTCGCATCAGTCACCGCTGGGGCTTTTCTGTCTTCACGACTGGTGGTACTCGAGCGACGCATGCCACAGTATCCGTACTTGGTCATGTGAATGCCCAGGCACCATGAACAACTCTAAAAATAAAACGTGAACTTGTTTTCATCGCTGATGTGGCTGATATTGCCAATGAATACTGAACTTTAGGGCGCGTCCGATCCCTATTAGGGTGTGAGCTTGGCTGGTTAGATGCTCATCGTGCTACATTTTCAAATGAGTACTTTAATATTAGTACCTGGCTGACAAAATAATTCATTCCTATTTCTTGGCACCGCTCGAAAACTTGCTGACAAAATAGTTTGACTCATTAGGCATCGCTTGGAACGAGCGACATTGCTGAGGCTTCTGCCTCGACCGATGGCGGGCAAGGCTACGGCGGAACGACAACAGGTTATGTCTCGAAAAACAATGGCGAATGAGTGGAAATCAAGGTTGAGTTAGAGAGTACTCAAGTAGCGTAAGCGGTTCAGCGTAGTAAGCAACAGCCAAGTGTGCGCTCGGGCGCTACTAAGTCGCTTCAACAGATTCTATTGCGACGCCTCATCCGCGATCAGAAAAGTTATGATCTGTGACTGGGTCGAGGGGGGCGAGAGAGTTATCGACCTGGGGAAATATTTAGATGAAATTCCAAGAGAATCATGGCGTGCAAAAACCTGCAGATGTTTATTGGCAATAGACTTCTTCCAAAACCGACGCGCCCCATCGCGGCGAAATACCACGCAGTGCACTCTGGAAACTTGTTGGCCACTCAGTTTCGGTTTCGACTGAGCAGCTTCATCTCATGCTATCACGCCGCGACCAAACGCGCTGCTTGCGTTTTCGATGATCTGACTTTTTACGAATGTTCATTACACTCGTGCATTACACTCACTCTCGAGCGATACAAAGCGAAGACCGGGGCACTTTTCTTGGTTCCCGAAACACCGGATATTGTGCGTGCGTTTGCAAACGTAGTAAGACGTGGCTTAGTCACCTCATCCCACGAGTGCATCTTTGAGCTCACTGTCAGTAATCCCGTATGGTACCAGTGGACTACAACTGAAATTTGGTACCTTGAGCCCTACACGTATGTTGTTTGCCAAACGTCCGCTTCTTGTTACTTCATTAGGTGAAAAGCAAGCCGCATCCTCACAGGAGTATCAAAGTTGAGCCCAGCGTTGGCGCGTAAACTTTTAATGAAACGCAATAAATTCGACCTCACTACTGCACAAAAGCTACTATGATGTCTTCCTCGTGTCATCACGTATCTCAAACTCAAATTTTATGCAAATAGAAGATTAAGCTTTCGCAAATGCTGAGATCGGCTAGCTGCGACGGAGGCCCTAACTAGCGTCCCCTTCTCCTCGCTAAGCCTTTTTGGACGAGCTTTTACTGACGCCCAAGAAGAAAGCAAACGCATAACACATGTTATGGCCATTAGGAACCGTCAAATGCACTTTGAATAATTTCGTTCGTTTGGCACACCGCATAGGGGTTCATGCCCGTCCGGCGCACTTCCGGCGAACGGTGCGACATTCTTCACACAAGTGCTCGACTTTTGCTTTCTTAAAACGGTTTGTATGTGCGAATGTGCCTATATGATTGCAGGACAACTTTATGCGCATACGCGATGTTGAATATTAGTGGAATGCAAGCGGATGGTGACTTCACTTCGTGCAGTGGTACAGGGCAGTTCAGATAAGAGATGAGAAGTGTGTTCAAATGTAGCCTTTCAATGGCGACTCCGAGTACTCAGGCGTATTAAAAAAAAAACTAATTTCAAAAAGGTATATTTCGTTTATGAAAGCACGAAACAAACATACTTCCTGATCAACAACACTAATGTTAAGGCGCGAGCTCGATGTATGCATACTTATTGCTTGCTACAGCTTGCTGATTCGTACACAAGCAAGATCCGCAAGCTTCGCAGCGTCGAGATTCCCAGCAATGGCTCGTCCACATACCTCAAAACGCTAACAGAAAAAAAAGCTCAAGTACAAAAATACGACAAGCATGCGTTAAGACGAGCTATACGTCTCGGGCTTGTGCTAAAGCTTCAAAGTCTGGCCATTTAGGTTAGTCTAGATACAACAAATGACGCTCTCGGGACCAGAAAACATGAGATAACGGCCGTTTATAGTCCACGCTCTGTGTATAATCTCTTGTCGACGTGTCGATTGAAACCGAAACCATGCCACTCTCCATCCTGGCCAACTAGTTCCCAGAGTGCAACGCGCGCCGTGTTGCATGCAGGGATTTATGGAAGTAGTCTATTAGAATGCTCTTGGTGAGAATCAGGCAGCGCCGCCACCGAATGCCGTAAGCCGTCACACACGCACAGGATCGTGGCTCACTATGAATAGAAAGAAAGAAAGATTTGCTGACCAGACGACCGACCTACACCGCGGTGAGGTCTTGCCAATGAAGGGGATGTAACACAAGTTTTGAAACAACGGGAGTTTAATTAAAACGGCAATTTAAATAGAAACAGAAATAATATAACGAGGTTCACAAGTACCGAAACATGGCAAAAAATCGTCTTAGCACTTCACCCTGCTGGTGCGCGGGAGGCAAAATGCAAAAATACATAGCGAATACACAGAAGGAAAACAATTACTAGACAGTTAAAAGCTATACTCCTAAAATCCTAAATTTCTACCAACCAGATTGCAGTACTGAGGGGCATAGCGGGCGGAGGGAGTGTCTAATCTGTCACTGTTCGGGAGTTACGGTCTCTTCCGTTGCATTGTCCGAATGGGGTGGTACCAGTGGATTCCACGGGGAGCTCGATGAGGCCAGCCACACATGCACTCACACACACTTCTTGCGAAGGCTTCACCGGCGCGGACCCGGCCCGTCACCGGCGCTTTTCCCTGGCTCGATCCGCATTTTCGCAGATCGAATCTCACGGCTTCAAGTGCAGAGCAGACTTCGTGTTCACACAGATCGAATTTCGTGCGAGACGAAAAGAGCGTGGTTGGAACCACGAGATATCAGACCGGGTGCAGGAAGGCCTTTGAACCGTTTGTTACGCGGGGTTTTGTTTATATTGAAGGGCATAGGAATTTGAAAACTAATGTACGCCTGAGTCGGTCTCCGGGTAATTCGACGAGAGAAGTCTCTAATATATGCAATCAATGCAATGCCTTCCACGGTCTCCTCTGCCGTCTGAAAACGCTCAAGTCGTGATCCTGACTGCTCTCTGATGTTTTACACGTCTTCTCTATGCCTTCGGAAGCAGTTCTGGCACAAGAAGTCGTTTTCATGCACTTCTGCCTCTGGATTCAGCACTTTCCGGAAAGTTGTAACACCCAGGTCGCTGACAGGACGAACATTTCGCTGGATTTTGATCTTCCGTTTATGCCAGATTGAATAGTCCGCACAAAGATATCGTGTTATAAATGACGCCATGAAAAAGGCTAACGCGCTGAGGAAGACGCAAGTTATTCGTAGAACTCACGAGGGATTAAAATTAACGACAAACTGAAGTCGCCTTTCGTGGAATCGTGGGTGCCTGTCTTGCGCCACGAAATTCGGCGAGCCGGAGTTCTCTCTTCAAAGTGGCTTGCCTCTCAGGTGGGTCGTTCGAGTAGCAGCTTGCCAGGGAAGCTTCTTTTCTGTAGAGCTCAGATGCTGATTCTTGCTAGGAGTGTCCGCTGACGTGCGGAGGAGTCGCGTGGTCGTTGGAAGTTCACATGGCTAACCACGCTTGTGGTTTGTAGACGGGTGGTCCCAATGAACGAAACTTGGAACGGGCTGACTATCCAACGTACCACGAACAGCGCTTTCCAATGTCGTCGGTGCCGCTTTCCCCAGGAACCATACGCGGAAAATCCTCAATGTGCTCTGGAGCGGACACAACTGCAGACCCATGCATCAAACATGTTTCGTACAATCGTACAGTCTGCTAGCACCGGCAACCAGGAGTCTTTGCGCCCCCCCCCCTCCGTTATCCGTATTTGTTCTTCCGTGGGGAGGGGCTGGCTGTGCCACCGCACGAGGAATGACTCTGTTGTTTGTTTACCATCGCCACACGCCCGGCCGGTTACACCGCGCAGGGTACCCCGCCGGTGTCGCGTATCGCCGCCGCGAGTCGGTGAAATACGGTCGATTGCCTTTGCGCACGCGGATGTAACCTTCGGCCTCACTTTCTGCCGCCATAGGGGGGGGGGGGGGGAGGGGGGGCGGTGCGGTGAGGGAGAGGAGGGGGGGATGCCACTTATTTTGTTGACAAGTCCGCATCAAGAAACACTTATTTTCCTCCGGCGCCGTCTTCAGTTATGCTCCGGCTTGGAGTCCAGCTACGCCTTGTGTTTCAATGCCATAGTACACAACCGGATTTAACCTTCCGTTCACGCCATGCCCTCCATCGGTTGGGCCAAACGCTTCCAGTGACATTGCCCTGTCCTAGCGGTGCCTAGAACGTCGAATCAAATTATTTTGTCAACCAAGTACTCATACTAAAGTACTAATTTGAAAAGGTAGCACGATGAGCATCTAACCAGCAAAGCACACACCCTAATAAGGATCGGACGCGCCGCAAAGTTCAGTATTCATTGGCAATATGAGTCACATCAGCGATAAAAACAAGTTCACGTTTTATTTTTAGAGTTGTTCATGGTGCCTGGGCATTAATATGACCAAGTACGGATACTGTGGCATGCGTGCGTTCGTGTACCCCTAGTCGTGAAGACAGAAACGCCCCAGCGGTAACTGATGTGACCATGACCTGGTTACACATTTATTTTTTGTTTTAAAACAAAATAATGTAACATGTCTTTGCAGATTAGTAATTACTGGTCATCAAGGGCCCATCGGGTAAAATTTAAAGAAAATCAAGAATGATTATTTTTTTTTTAATTGCCGCACGAAAATGGCTAAATTTTGACTTTTTCGATTTCGACGACATTTTCGGGGGCAATGCAGAAAACACTTTCAACAGTAGAACGATAATTAATTTGTTAGAAGTTCACAAAGCATGAAACACTCGACACAAAAAGTTTCAGCTTTAGAATAAAAATGTTAAGTGACTTAAAAATTCGCCGAAAAATGCCTCATTATGTAAGATTTGCTCCAGAAGCCAAGTTTGGCATTTTATTCCGCTTGAAATATATGCTCATATAGCTTAACCTTAATTAATTCTGGCAGAAAAGTATGCGTGAATTAAACTTAAAAACTTTGACGGTGTAGAAAGCTTTATTCTTTATTCCTCCGGCCTTCAAATTTGCGTCATCGCGGCGTTGAGAAAATCGTTTTTTTCAAACTTCTCTAGAATGCGATTTTTCTCACGAATACAAGGAAGAATCTTGCAAAAGTAAGGTCTGTTCCGCTATGTGGACAGGATTCGCTACCTCATATAAAAATATTATTGAAAACAAAAAATAGGGATGACACCACCATGACCGTCCTTATCTGAACACACCCACCTGTGAAAGCAAGCTCCACAGGTGCTGCTTCTCCGCAGTGCACCGGTGCTCGGAAAGAAGTGCGCTCAACGGGGCCGCCAGAACAAAAAGTATGAATTGCACGAAAACGTCGTTCAAATTAAGCGGCTTATGAATACATTGAAAACGTAGCGGGACAACCCAAGCTTTGAAATTTGTTTGACTTAACCAGAGGTATTAAATCTCCGAGTTTGAATTATCGCGAGCCTACTCTATACTCTAAAGGAGGTATGGCTCACCTGAATGTGCTTAATACCACTGAATGGTTACGCAAATTTTAGTTTGCTAGTTTTATTTCTCAAGCACTTGTTGTGTTGGGTATTCAAATCAATTAAAATTTTTACTTTGGTTCAATTTATGGGAGGTTTGTTTTATTTATCATGTGCAGTAGAAAGGTGGGGAGCTGGGCTAGGTGGTAAACACATTGCTTGCTGATGTTAACCATGAATGTCATATACAGTTTGTTGTGATTGTGTATTGATTTCGAATCCTCTTCTGCTCTTTATTTCAGGCTGCCCTTACATGCACCATGAAGATATCAAAGAGGTCTTCAATTGAAGGACAACTATAAGGACAAGCATGGAGTGGCATCTAGATGGCGAGCGCAAGTACAACTGTAATGTAAAATTTCTCCCAACTTAAAGCAAGGCATGCCTTCTTCCAATAAAGGCATTGTGGCAAAACTTCTTAATTGGTTCGTTTGTTCAGCTGGCATCTCTACGAACAGCTGATCTCACGCAAACAAAATCCTGGCAATGAGTAGTAGAGGTTGTGTGCTCTTTTTCTTGTCGAACTCTTGTTGTTTTGTCTAAGGATAAAAAATTATACAAGTTAGTATATTTAATGACAGAGCTATGAACTCTCCATACCAATCCGTACCCCAAAAGCTTCATGTGACTTCAGCTTGCTTGAACATGAAGCTGTTCGCACTAAATAACGGAGCACTAGACCTTTATGTCTTCTTGAAGCCCATAGCTACGAGCCATCCTCACCAATCCTGCACCTCCAATACGTCAGGTGACACACCTGGCAAAGGTACAGCCCTTCCAGGGGAGTCGCCTGAAGTATCGGAGGTGCGGGTGGTACGGATGGCTCGTAACTTTGGCCTTATATAAGGCCGAAAGGTATAGTGCTTCGTTATTTAGTGCCGACAGCTTTCATAATTCCTACGGATAGCCCTCCGTAGTGGGCTACAGGCATTCCTGTCATTTTACGAAATTATGTGCCTTGTTTTTACAGACTGTCCAGTTTCTAGATTATGGAAACCTTGCCGGCAATATGAAACCAGCAACTTTTACCAATAAAATGGGAAAACTGATAACTTTCCGTAAAGTGAAATACAGACGTTCCGTCATTTTACTAAATTATATGCCTTGTTTTTAACAGACGGTTCAGTTTCTAGATTACGGGAAACCATGCTGGCACTATGGAACCCGCAACGTTTACCATAAAATGGAGTGAAAAGTTTATACAGTGGCTCCCATACCCCTTGTCCAAGTCGAAGATGGTCACACATCTCCGATTCCCCCTAATATGAAGCGTCCGTTTCCATTGAAAATAAAGAGTTTCACATTTGATGTCGTAGTCATTCGCATTACGTATTTCAACAACAGACATTTAAATCTCAAAATTGTTCAACGATAACGGCCACAAAACATTTTGAAAGACGGCTGTAAAACGGTTTCGAGAGACGGCCGAAAAACGGTTGACGATATCGGTCACAAAACGGTTGGCGATATCGGTCTCAAAACTTCCCCGTGATCGGTTCAAGTTATTGGACCGATCTGGAGCCAGGGTTGCAAATCATCATGGGACCGTTATTTCTTAAACCTTTGACCGATATTTGTCCAATAATTTCGTGCTGCCTGGGAAGGAACCACAAATTGATATTTAATTAACAAATACCCTCAGGGCCACTAGAGTCATTACTTAGCGGAGTGGTTGGTTAGTGCGAGGCGAAACTTAGTGTTATCGATGATGGTGACGACATAACCGGGAAGGCCTTTCCTGTTCATGATAAATTCAGGTAGAAGTGAATGCTGATAGGCTGTGGATGTTGTCTCGTGTCCGGTGTTGTTGCATGAGTAGTACAGTTTTGAAAACAAAACATATGTGGGTGAGCTAAAGAGAGACTGTCTTGAAAATGAAGAGTGATATACTTGATCAGTGAGTCAAAGGTTAACCATTTTCCGACTCAAGACCAGATCAGAAAGGGTTTATTCATTTATTTATTTAGTTACCGTCAAGGCCTGAAGCATTATAGATGAGAGTGGTTACATTTCATAAAATAGTACAACATTGTGCTGTTCTTAGTGCAGACAAATAAGAGGCTCCTAATTATATAATATAGCTAAGGCGTTCTTGACAAATTGTGATCTTCGATGGCTACCGTCGGTGCGGGAAGGCGATTCCACTCCTCTGATGTGCGTGGAAAAAAGTAATGAAAAAAAAAGCGTTAGTTTTGCAAAGTGGAATTCCAACCTTAAGAGCATGATCCGATCTAGATGAGATATACGGGGGAGGTAAAATAAAATCGTGGCGAGATATGGGTGATCAAAGAGCTTGTGATATAGACATAATCGAAATAATTTACGGCGAGATGCTCGAGTTGACAGGTTGAGGCTAGATTTCATTGAGGTTATGCTGGCAGTTTTGTTGTAGTTAGAGAGGATGAAACAAACTGTATTATTTTGAACCATTTCGAGTGAACCTATTAATCTTTCTTGGAAAGGATCTCACACAGATGAAGCATATTCAAGATTTGAACGGATTAATGCTTTATATAACAAAAGATTTAGGAACGAAGGGGCTTTTGAGAAGTTACGTCGGACGTATCCAAGCATTATGTTGCTTGGATACGTCACTGCAGTTAAATTGATATTTAACTGCAGTGACACTATATATACGAGAGTAGTTAGATAAGAAGAGTGAGCTGCAGGATTTCGGACAGCTTCAATTGCGGTTCAGAGAAAAGATTGGTGAGATTCCAGATATATTAAGCGTATTACACTTTCGGTCGAACAACAGTGTTGTAAAGAGGTGTTTAGTTTGGAAGGAGTCGCTTCAAAATTACGAAGAATATATTCAAGAGCGGTTAGCTGAGGATAATATTTTGTCAACAAGAACACTCCAAGATAGATTATTAGGTAACATAGTATTGTAAGGCAGGGAAAACAAAGGAAGTGTTTCGTAGCCGTAGCTTCGAACGTCACCTTTGGTTTGAGTGGATGGGAAGGGGAGTGAAATATTGAGAGAGGAAGGGGTGTTTATTAGGTAAATGAACACTAAGTTATTTGTACTGGTTCGTATTCTAAAAAGTGACGCTGAGAAGCATTCATATTTTTACTGGGTGAGAGGAGGAACACGTAAAACGTAGATGCATGCCAGCCATAAATTTGCTCAATGTCGTTTTGGAGTGAGAGGTTGTCATTGAGACATATTATTATTCGGTAAACAGCGCGGTCAGCCTCGCAAATCAGAAAAAAAGATGAAATGTCAAGAAACATTTTTGCAGGAATAAGTCATTGCCTAGTTTTCGTTAAAAATAATGGGTAGGCTTAATACCCCAGAAAACGTTACAAAGCATTCGTAATCGCAAACTTAAACGTCACTCGCCAAATATGTCTAACGAGTGCGCCGTAGCGTGAATAAAATAAACGGCAAAAATGAAAACATAACACCATATTGCGATATTCACTTTGAGTGAAGGCGGCTTCCCTCGCACTAGACTTTCCATTTGCAGTGAAACTAGAGATAAACAAGGTTAGTTTGATTTAGTAATAAGACCATGCAAACCTTTCATCAGAAAAGATGAGCTAAGTAAAATACACAAGGAACTCGCCCTTCTCCTTTTCCTGGATGACCTACTCACCCACGCCTTCGTACGCAAAGTGAAAAAAAGTAAATTTTACGCTGCAAGTACAAATACAAAATCGAGGTAACCTTTTGACACTGTCTCCTAAACATACTTTGTTTCCTGGTTCCTGGTCGGACAAAGTGAAAACTTAGCAGCCTTAATCGACGCAATGAGGGTGAAGTACAGTGGTTCGTTTGTTTATTCTGAAGGCTGACACCCCTCTACAAAAATGTAACAATAATAAAGAAAAAACAAAAGACTAAAGACTAAACGAAAGACTAAATATGTTGACATGCCTTTTGAATGCGGGTCGCAGAACGTCATAAAAAAGACTCCTCGTAATCTCTGTTCTTTTTAGAGCGCCCAGACAACGCCTACCAGGAACAACCCTTAAAGCTTTCTTTTCTCGATCCGCCCTTTCGAATGGCCGCGTCTTCAAGTGTTTTGTGACTTCTCAAGCAACCTCCCTTGCGAAATATAGCTTCTTCTATCTGTTGAGACGCCAAGAGAAAATGTTTTGTTTATGTATGTTGTTATATATATGGTCTTGAGATAAAATAACATATAATATTTATTTCCTATCAATACTGCCGCTCTCATGAGTAGATTCTAACACGTGGATATAACAAACAAAATAACGATTTGCATGCATCAATTAGAGGCAGAAACATGTTAGGAAGAAACAAAAATAAACACATAAACTGTCTAAAGATGTTAGCGACATACAATTTTGTAAGCCTCTTAGACGACATGTATTGCTTGAAAAGAATGCTACACGTAATTACAGTTACATTAGGTAACAATGATTAGATAATTAATTAACTATAGATACGTTGACATTCTCTGTATAATAAGCACAACGTAATTAATGTTCTAAAATTTTTGTACAATTTTTCTTACGAGTATTTTAAAATAGTCAAGTTCAAACTTAGCAAAGCCTTTCACACCACGAGTATTTCTCAAAATCTTCTCTAACCACTGTGAAATTAGGAGTGATTACTCGGGTAGCGAACAACAAAGACGCTGACATTCTTTAATTCCTAGACACAAAAATAATAACCTTCTAATATCCTCGTATAATTTCACCGTTTCAACACGATTTCACACACGTCGTTAAGGATACGTTAATAATTATTTCCGACGGTCGAACATGAAGGAGTCTAACACATATTTGCTAATTCCAACAAATAAAATATGCGAAAAGTAAAAACAAAAAATAGAAAGAACAAGGTTAAAGGAAAATTTTGTTTGTTCCACGCGCACTGCTTCGGGGAAGCACAGAACACGTCGAATCCACACGATATCTTACTCCGTCAAAGAAAGAACTAAAACAGAAATACCAAGCACGTTCCAGACTGCTACAGTACTCCGTTCGTAAGCCTAGAAGGCTCAACGCTTTCACGCGCGAGTCACGCTTTACGGACACCGAAAATAACGTAACTCTGTAGAATACTATACCAAAAAGCGCTAGATACCGCGGTATAAAATTGACCTTTTCAATAAAACTCTAATTATATTAAAAACTCGAGGTATATAGAAATACATTAGATCAGAAACAAGTTTTCTGCTCTCGCTCGATCCTTCTCTCACTCTCTCTCTCTCTTTCTTTTTCCCTCCCTCTTTTTTCTCTCTCAAAGAATGCGAGGTAAAATGTACGCTAAGACAAAACGGAAAAAAAAGGAGGAGGAGAAACACGTAATGGTTGGAGAAAAAGAGAGGGGTGAGCGACCTAGCGAGCGAGTTCACACCGGTTTCGCACAGACCAAACGGCGAGGGTGGAGACAGGTCTTTCAGGAAAGACAAACTAAAAAAAGTAATAGATGAAGAAAACAAAAATCCGGAACGTCTCGGAGGCAGTGTGCTCGCTGGTACAGCACATTATCTGGGGCACTCGAAGCACGAGGTTTATCCGACGAGTTCTCCGCGCTTGATGCTCCGAAGTTTCTGCTAAAATTGCTCGGGTTTTATCGCGTCGTAAGGAACCTTTTTGATATCAGTTCGGCGGTCAGAGAAGAGGCGATTTATCAGCAACATGAAGTTCCTGGCTCTTGGGTTCGTGGTTTGTGTGCTGGCTCTAGTGGTCGCTCAGAAGAAAGGCGAAGGTAAGATGTGTTTTTTTTTTCCTTGGCTACGACGTAGATATTTATTTGCTGTAAACGGACTGAGGTGTATCCGCGAACATCTCTAACATGTCTCAAAAACTTCTTTGAGCGAAGCGCTTGTAGCCCTGCTAAGGCAAGGGTAGATTTCATAATTGGTTTTAGGCAGAAAGAGCGGGTGTCTACTTTTTTCTTCACCAAAGAATATCCAAATTAATTTTGCAAATAAGTGCGCCCAGATATTCATTTATTTCTAATATGGTGGTTACTGAGTGCTTAGATATTTAATTTTATGATAGACAAATGAAAGTAAGTAAGACAATGAAAAAGCGGCCTTTTTCTTTCTGTTAAGTGCAATGCGGGGAGCAAGTTCGTCTGCTGCTTTTTCGGGGGTTGTGGTGACGTCAAAACGCCAAGTTCTGATTGGCTCTGATTGAAGGATAGTTAGTAGACCTCAAGGCACCTTGCTTTAAGGTCTGCCCATTATTGTGAAATCAGAGCCAATCCCGGCTCGGCATTTTTACGTTACCACAATCCGTACACACGAAGTAGACAAACTTGCACTCCAGGCTTATTTGACACTTTTTTTGCGCTACGTGTTGGTATTTTTTTAACTGTAGTACCTCAAATAAACCGAATTCCGCTTTTCTTTACTATCAGTAGCTGAGGTATTGACTGTTAGTCTTCTAGTAATACTTGGCATTATAATTACAACACGGCGCTTTCGAGATATCATTAAAAGAAAAAAAAACCCTAACACATTTATATCCCCATTAGCATTAACTTCAACATAGCCGAAATAAAGCCTTCTTTTGGCGTAATTATAATTAAACATTATATATTTAGTGGCTGGAAAAAGTTGTATGAAAAGGCTCGTCTATAAACCGAGCACGGGAGTAAAAAAGAAACGGTCTTTTTATGCCAAATACCTTTCCGACGATCGCGATTCCAAGTATTTGCGGGAACGCCGACATTTGCGGCAGCATGTAATTAGGCTCGAAAAAAGGAACAATTCAAAGTTCGGTCACGCGGAATTTTTTTTTTTTTTTTGGCAGGCACAATTTATGCAATTTTATTCCTTATAATACGAGTATGCTGTACGTTTCTTACGTGTGCTATGAGCTGTTAAGATTGCAGTCAATTTTTGTGAGTGCTTGATTGGCCATTTGCGGATGCGTAAAGGGAAGGGGGAGCTAAGGAGTCTTGTCTATTTTGACCATAGTCGATAAGCGCCAATGCCGTAACTCGGCCGAATAAAGATTTGAAGACCAGTTGTAAGGACAGGAAGGACCGGTTACTCGATAATTTATTGCTCAGAGAGTCGTAAGGAAAACAAGTTTTATTCGTTTCGTTCTGGCTTGGTTTGAACAAAAAACGATATTGTAATCACGTGCCATTTCGATTTCAGCGGAGGTGAGTTGTAGAATAACAATGAGCTAACACCGTTTGGTCAGAGAACCAGAATATTACTGACCTCTTGTTACCAATAAAAAATAATAAGTCAAGCGCCACTCGTCCCTGTTACAAAATCATCGCTCCGGAGAATAACGTACTCTTGAATAATTTCGCTTAGTAGCGAGTATCGGATTTCGTCACCCAGTGACAAAGTAAGAATGACATGTCGTATATCTTCGAAGCCCGTCCACTAGCATTAGATCGTTGCACTCCGCTGTGCTTTGGCTGAGTATGTATGTCATGGCTCATGAGACGCCGAAGCATTTACGGACGTTGTTAGCTCGCTTTGGAGCCGTAACAACCGAAATATTCACCGGTCATTCTCATCTTGTCAGTGGCTATAATGAGATGGAAACATGAGACTTTTATTCGGCATTTTAAGACGAAATCCTAATTACAATGAATAACAACGATGCAGGACTCATTATTCTCCGGTGATCAAAGCTTATTCGTGTAAGTATCGGTCGAAAACGTTTGCATTTTACGAGCCCGCGCGTGGGACCACGCGTGCAGTACTAAATAAAATCTAAAACAAAAATTCACAGAAAGTGTGCTGCAATTGATAGCAGAAGCTGCTGCGTCGTGGAAAGGCATGTTGAAGGAGACTTGCCTTCAGTCAGTGTGCTTTACAACGTTTGCAACGGGTGCTTTGGTTTCAGTGGGATTAATGGGAGATCTGTACTTTGGTAGACCGATCGCGCGTGACGTTGAATGCGGAAAACAAGAACACAGGGACGTGTCTTGTTTTTCGCTTAACGTTTTTTTCGTAGAAAGGGGGCTACCGTGACCGCGCATGCGGTCGAAGAACCAAAAGTACTTACGTAGCTGTTCAATAAAGGCGCGGAGTGTACTCGAAAACGGCACCAGTAGGGAGGCGAGGGAGCATGCATGCACAGCGCGACCACGTGGGTATTTCGCAACGCCGGCTGCCGGAAGGGTGGGGGGTCGGGGGAAGGGAGAGCCTCGCCAAAGAAAGAACCGCGGCGGTATACAGGGGCGAAGGGAGCGGGGAGCGAGAGAGAGCCTTACCGTGTGGGAGGAACGACGGCGCGAGGTGGTGGCATTGCCTCTGCTGTACTTTGGTGTTTTGCATTCGTACCTCAACCATTTTCGTTTTTTGCCGAGAAAAACCGCTGAGGTTGCCACCATAAAACTACGCTGTTCGGTACACAAAATACTTTTGAGAGATAATAGAGAGGAAAAGGCTGCTCAGAACACTCTACTCCGCAAAGTTTGCAATGAGATTCATGACGTCGATTTGTTACGTGCTTCCTCGGGGGTAGGCATCCGTGCCATATGTCCACGTGGAATGCGACCTTTTAACGCGAAAGCATTAACTGTCCCACGGAGCAAAGTCGGCGTTGTCTGTAACCGTCTGTAGCCACGGAACGGCAGGGAAATTTCCATTGGCCAAAATCACAGCAGCGCAGATGTTCGTCACGGAAGCCGGCGAGGCGCTCAAAGCGGACGCACCTCAGAAATAAAACACAAAGAAAAGCACAGCAACGCAGATGCATCGTCACGGAAGCCGTGGAGCAGGAAGGGTTCGCCGCGCCCGCGCCGTGGGGGGCGTGATGTCACCGTTTGAGCGCCGTGTGCAATAAGAATACGTGGCCCGCTGCTTGTAGGATTGCGCCGCGTGTAGGAATGCATTCGCACTCCTACTCGTAAGCAGTCTGAAGTGTCGTCCTGTAATTATATTTTGGTTCAAATGTGTCATTTGCGCTCTTTTTTTGAGTATTTACATTTTTTAACTAGTCAGCCATAACTAAATTATCTACGTGATTAGATTATGCATACTGTCTTCAGTCAGTGGAGTCCTAAGAATGCACTAGAATCTCCGCTTGTCCTGTGTAGTCTCCCTCTTGTCCTTGTCTTTGGCGCTTTTTAATTTTCGTAATGTTTCACCAACTAGGCCATCAAATCATTTTGCTACAGTTCTCCTCCTGCAGCGTATGCTTTTAACTTTATTGTGTCCCTCCAATGGAGACAGGGAGGAAGAAAAAAAAGCAGACTGCTGCGGCTTGAAGAAGTTTCTCCTCCCCACCCGCAACAGAGAAAAGCAAATATTACACAGAATACTGGAATTTGAAAGAACACTCACACAGAAGTTGCGAGCGCACCGGCTAACATGACAAGAAAACACTGACGCAGAGCACTTGCCACAGTAGGCTTCTGGCGAACAAACATTAAAGAAACGACAGAGGGCACACAAATTAGCACTTGCTCCGAGGACCATCTCAAGCAACATTAACCTAAGCTAAAACTAAAAAAAAAAAAAACAGAAGCATAATTTTTTTGGAGCGTACTCATAACTTTTATGCCAAACCTTTTAATGCTGTTCAGAGCATTAGGAAAAGAAAAACTGATCATTTGAATACCATATTTTCGCCTTTGAGCGTGGCGTTGACCAAGTGTCAACACAACGGCTTGGGTAGGTAGACACATTACAGTTTCATATAAGCAAATTATAAAAAAAAAAAAAAGTTGCTTTGGTTTGACCGATATTTCATTTGTTATGTAAGAAGAAGTTTATGAGTTTAGTGTTTTGTAATTGGTACTATTCTAAGCGTTTCACATAATGGTTGCGCGTGAGCAAAATGTTTACTACTAAACATATTACAATTAGCCTTTCGCCATGGTCTAAATGGGCCTGCAAGGAAGTGTTATCAAAGGCAGAAGGCTCGCTTCAAATTTCTAAATTATTAACCTGTACAGACTATAGTCAAGATACGTGACGCATTACGTTCCCATATAATGTGTGGTTGTTTAGGAGATGTCAAAGATTAATGTGCAAACGAGTTAGCAGAACTTCCACAAATCCTACCCAGGACTTGCTTATATCTAGCTTGATTCGTTCCTGAGCGCATCGTCTGGTAATGCATGAAGAGTAAAAACACTCGAATGACCTAGCAGTTTGTCAGATGCACCGGTCCAGGAAACAACCCTCCATTTTATTCTTCGGAGAAGCGGAAAGTGTGTTCCGACCGATCCGCGTTGCTTCATTCGTGTCTCACGTACCATAAAACCGGTGGTTCCCGACCCGTTTCGACTGCAACACTTTAATTCAAATCGCCCTTGGCATTCTTCACGCAGGCGATAAGGACGCCAAGGAGGAGGATGACACCCCCAAGTGCGGCGCCTGGGAAGTGTGGCGTTGCGCGAGCACCAACTGCTCCGAGACCACGTGCGAGGTTCCGACGCTCGGCCACCACTGTGCCAAGGACTGCGAGGAAGGGTGCTTTTGCGACGACGGATTCTTCAGGGACGACCTGGGCAACTGTGTCACCTGGGACCACTGTACGCGGGAATGATCCACTTTGGCACTCGTGGATTAGATTAGTGAAAGATTAAGAAGCTGACGATAGCCTGTTTGAATTTCAGTTCAATCCATATGTGAAAAATAAAGGTTGTAAAAAAAGAAATAAATAACAAAACCGATCTATAGAGGCTTTTTATATACTGTCTGTTTTGTCTAGACTATAGAAACTTAAAAAAAAGAGCCATGAAGCCTACGCTAAGGCGGTTTTTCCAGGTGAGTCGGGGGGTTCACCTGCACAAACCGCACTCCAGGGAAACAAATATCAGGGGGAATAATCCTAGAAAAAATCTGTTAATAAACTAAATTATGTTCATTACATATATTTCTTTTGTTAGTACAGATGAATGTATGGTTCGAATACCAAGCTTGTTGAACGTCATCGAGAACCGTTAGGTCAGTAAATATTATAAAGACTTGGAGTGGGTGGAAAGCGCGGTAGTGCACTAAAGTTACCACCGATGCAACAAGCGCAAGGCTAGTGATCCGAGAACGCGTCGGTGTGGCTTTTCCATCTTTTATTGTCCGTCGTATGGCACCTTCACCCTTGCGCCTGTAGCACAAATAGTAGGTTCAGCGCATCACAGCGATTTCCATGAGTTCCAAGTCTTTCTAAACATGACTGATTTAGAGGTTTTCTATAACACTCAGCAATTCGCGAATTGAAACGATCTTTTTATAAATAAAGAATTATCAAGTTTTAGTTTATTCGATCTATCGTGCCGATTTGCTCCCTATGTAATGTCCCCCCGGGCCGTATAAGTCACCTGCAGAGACAACAATAATGTGGCTTTTACAATTATTTAAAAACATATATGTTTAGCTTAATATTAAAAGTAATTCTGAGAGGTTCTTAAAAAAAGGAGTCGGACGTTAATTCTGGAGTTATTTTATCTTGTGAATTTCAATATCACGTTCGTTTTCTCCGAAGACGTAACTAAAGGCGAGAGAACACGAAAAACCTCGGACCAGTCGTTACGTCATAAAGGGATCTTTCGGCAGCAAAGCGGGTGTCACTCATGCAGGCAGCGCGTGCAATTGAAAGCTTGCCAGGTATATTCATCCGCACTGACACCAGTCGTGCCTTATTTTTCTTATTTTTTTTAAAGTAGCAAGAGTGCGCGTGCATAGCTTTTATATGCGCTGAAAATGCGCAAAAGCGAAAATTAAAAAAAAAAAAAAACTCCGGATATGAGGTTACATCTCGGGAAGGAGGGGCTTCAGCGGTACTTTGAAGGTAATTTCTTGCAGCCTCCGTTCACCAAATTGAAAAATAATCTCTATATTTTTTATCCTGTTGGCCAAATGAAGACGATTTAAGTGTTGTTCCACAAACACAAAACCGCTTCAGTTTCCCTTTAAACCAGAAAGAAGGCTCATAAAACAACTTTGAAGCAGCTTTAGCCCGTTACTTAATAGTGTAATCAATTACAATTTCAAATTACCGAGCCTCAAATGTAATAGATTATCTGCTCAAATTACTTTTGCTGAGAACTTACAGATTCCGTTCATCGTTAAGTTACGAATTACTTGCACGTTACTTTTCCCGTACACTTGTCAAGAAAACATATTAGAAACAATATTAAAGTTTTAAAACTGTTCTAGAATATCACTCTCTATTTCTCATACACATGTAGTATGGTAGTCATTGTCAACATAAAATGTTGTATTTAAGAGAGCTTAGAGGTGCACTGCGTTCATCTCTAAGCTCACAAAACAGCGAAAGCTGCAGCCGCTCCCGCTATCCTGCTAGCTTACGGCGACCGGAAATTCTCCCTTTAATTCTGCAGAGAAATCTAGCGGTGCGCACGCGCAATAGCAACGAGAATACACAGAAAGAATAAAACACGTAAAGGACGAACACAAACACACGCAGTTCTTTCAATAAACAACGAACATTTATGAGATGCCCATGACGCTACGACCTTGATCTGAATGAGTCATGGGCATCGCGTCAAGGGCATTTCATAAATGTTCGTTGCTCATTGAAAGGGCTGTGTCTGTCTGTGTTGGTCCTTAACGTGCTTCATTCTTTCCTTGTATTCTGTAGTTTTTCAACGGGCTCTGCTACGTGTACTTCAGCAGCAACGTCTACCCCCACTTGGAGATTCGAAGGTAAGGAACCGATGAACGAAAGCTCCCTTGTGAAAGGGGCCGTTCAAGCGTGGGTGCAACATCTCAAAGCTACTGTCTAGTGCCTGAATCTTTGACGCACTGTCAGCTTATGCAGGCACAGAGTACAGTTGTATGCAGTGCTGAAGAATGCATATGCTCATAGTTGAGCTTTTGTCGAGCGCGTGGTCGAACACCCATATTGCTTTAGTTTTGTATTATGTTCATATTGTTTTAGCATAATGAGTAATAAAAATACTCCGTTAGCAATATTTCTAACGAAATAACATTACAAAATACTGCCGCAAGAAAATTTAAATATCAATTACCAAATACTTAAGAAAAAAACAAATTACAAGTCGGCGGCTTGGGCGAGTTGGTTATCCATGTCTCAAAAATAACAGCGCAAGTAGGGAATCCACACAAACACACGTAGGCTACGTGTGTTTGTGTGGATTCCCTACTTGCGCTGTTATTTTTGAGACATGGATTGCAAGTAATCCGTTACTTATAACGAATTGTTCCCCAAGTCTGCTATGAAGACACACCAGTTCCTCTCCAAAATACCTAAAAGGGACCATTACGTCTACTCTGCCCCAGAGCACTGGGAGAATCGTTCAATGTAATATATGCAGAGAGCAACGAAAAGGCCATGTTCAGATCAAAAATAATGTCTGCACCGTGACACTGAGAATCATGTTTCACAAGCTCACTGTTACGTGTTTTTGACTATTACTTTAAATTAAGGATCAAAATTATCTCTATAAATCAATTTAAGAATATCGACATACGCGTGCATCCTAAAAGTCCTTTTAGTCACATTGGAAACCGCGATGCTTGATACTGTCTTACAAGTTTTATTTTCCTCTGTCGGGTTTTTACCGTTAAATGTTTCTGCTCGCGATACACAAATTATTTAGTAGTTGGACTTTTCTTTTTCCAAATATTTATTAACGTGAAACGTTCTTTGGCTAGTTCTTCCGGATTTTGTAAAGCCGGATTAAGTTGATCTAGCGGGAAGATTAAAGTCATGTGACCGCAACACGAATTCAGTTACTCCACTAAATTTCGCGAGAAAAATGACGTCACGTTGCTTCATGAATCGTAACCTATACACGAATTGAGTTTTCCCGCTAGATTTAGTGGGAAGATTAACGTCACGTGATTTTAACATAAATTTAGTTTCCGGATAAAAGTAGCGAGAAAATTGACGTCACGGGACGTAACCTACGCTACAATTCAGCTTCCCCGCCAAATTTAGCGGGACATTTACATTGCGTTACTCCGCATTGCGTTGCGTTGCATTGCGTTACTCCGCTTCGACGCTGAAGCATCAAAAGCTAAACGCTTTTGATGCTTCAGCGTTTCACGTATCCGACAGAATTACCTAGGAATTTGCCATTAATTTTTTACGAAGCTGTTTTCCACAGAAGGTGCATAGAATAACCATTAATCTCACAAATTATTTAGCATAAATATGTGAGCGATGATTCAATACAGGCGTCCAGACCTGTATCGATCGTGTCTTGAAGAATTCCTTCCCGTCTAGAACGGGGTGTATTTTTTGTTAGCAAAGGTTCTTGTTTTATTAAATCAGCATATGTGAAACTAAGTAAATGCAATGAGGGGTGAGTGAACAAAATTAATCTTTTGAGCACGCCAAGTTCAAAACGCGTTCTGGGAAAAAAAAAAACCCTCACTATTGTCTTAAATTTGTTACTCGATATTTATTTTTTCGCGATGCTTGAATTTCGGTTACTTGCAGGCCAAAATTTAATAAAAATAATGTGCTCGTATATTCGACACCTTTGAATGCGTTTTGACGCTGATCAGATGAGTATAATCGGCTTCTACATCAGTAATAACACTTATCTAAAAAAATTAATATTCAAAAATTACCATGGCTAACATCGCATATTGCCGTGTTATTAGAATATTGCTCGTCGTGATTATGCATATATTTTGGATTAAACAATCAAGCGCGTTTTTATTAGCTGGACGCACCTGTGCTCTTGAATGATTAGAGCTCTTGTTTATTTAAAGTTTATATCGTGAAAACGTGCCACACTTTTTTTAGGTGCAATTTTTCCTTGTTCACCACGCTCTTGTCATGCACGTATTTAAACACCCTCTAGAAATATATTTTTGATGTTTTGATTCTTACTTGGTAGCAATGTGGTATAAAAAATAAACGGACACAGTGTTTATGTGCTACTGCACAAACGAATTTTAAATTTTAACATTCAGAATAAGGAACAATTCAAGTCGAATATAATCATTACCCAATATCTCTTCCTCTAGCTTCCAGCTCGTACGATGTGCTTCAGTCTGCAATTGATGATTTCACTAACTCCATATCATTAACACACCTACATTAACAAGTTAAAAGGAAATTGCTGCTTGATGGTCCACGTAACTAATACACATGCGACCGCCGCTCCAATCTCACGAATACAACTCTTGCCTCGCCTAATGTCCCTTATTACACAAGCCGTCCTTGAAGCTACGAAAGCTATAGGTATTGTGTAAAACACGGCGCGGTGTGACGCACATTGGCAAACACGTTCTCTATGGCGACATGAAAGCATCGCAATATTTGTTAGTCAGCTCCGTACGTATCGACATAGAAAGCTTGTGTTTGCGTACGCTTCAAGGCAAGCAAGTGTGATCTAGCTTTGAAACGATAAGCATGAATATTTACCTTCTCAAAGCCCTTTTCTTCTGGCTGACAGTCGCAGCCGTCTGCGCCGGGGAACCAGGTACGCCAATGCATTTCCACTAAACTGTAGGTAACCACATATGTGTGTGTTTTCGATCGGAAACGATAACTGATTTTACGCGTTCGCATGCACAGTATTTCAGAAATATTATAGTGTCTTTTCATATTCGCTGAGAAATATACTTTATTCTAACGCAGATTAAATTGCATGTTTACGTAGGTTTCTTATTCAGCGCAAAATTGTTTTTTCGTGTAAAATTAACTAGCTAAATTAATTAATCTTCATTATTAATGTAGAGCGTGCATTATATTGTGAAGAAAACAAGATCTGAAAAGTGCTGCTACTTTCCAATAAAAGCTCCTCATTCCGTTTTCTGAGATGAACTAAAAAAGGCACTAGTCGTTGCTGTATGTGTGTTTGTTTTTGAAAATAGGTGTTACTACGTAAAAAAATCTGAGTTTCGGGAATGAGCAATATTGGTCAATATTTTCTGAGGGTGGACTCTGCCAGCGCATTGAAGGGCGAGTATTTAGTTTGAACAGAAATACTGCTTAGCCAGGCAACTTAGTTTAATAATTCCCCTCATTCCTTTTTTCTTTACTTGTGCTATATTTTAGATTTTTATGAACCGATTCTCTTCTATTTTAGACCACATAAAAAGTTGTTCTTTTGTTTTGGTTGATTAAAAGAAAACATTACGCCCGGGGTAAAAAAAAAAAATATTCAAACAGTATCGAAATTTGAGTCTGTACTGTCTCGGTAACAAATTAGTAGTGAATGCTCAAAACTACGACAGTTCCCTTAACAAGCGGATTGGTACACGAAACGGCTTTGCAAAAACAATATATGGAAGCAATTCAGACGTCCGGTAACTTTACGTCTGTTGAAAAGGAAGCAAAAAACCTCTAACTTGCTCAAACCTGTATGAGAGTCATCATATGAATTCAGGTTGAGCTGTTTCCCCAGACACGTAGCCTCAAGCCTGTAATATGATTTGTTGCGCTTGCCCAATGTGTCAATCACCAGGTTAATATTATTTAAAGTGAATTTTATGAATAACATTCCTCTATAGGCCTTGCAGAATATATGGATAAGCAATTTCCCTTACTTAATTTGTTCGCGCATCACATGTTTTTAAACAAAAGACACCGGACAGTTTGACCAGGAAGACGTTAGTGCGTGTTATTGTGCCCTCACTCCTGCGTGTGAGAAGTTTGAGGTCGTAAGACTAGAACCTAGTGCGGGCACATATGGGATACGAGAGAGAGGTGTCTGAACTTTTTATGGGGCACAGTTTCAATCATGGTGTCGATCGCACCTTTGTCACACAAAAAGGAGAAAGCAAACAGGTGTTTTTTTTTAATTTGCACACTAATGGTTACACGTAAGCGTCGAACACAATTGCCCAATGCCATTTGACCGCTTACGCTTGAAACGTAATCCGTGCCTCATCATGTGCTGGTGTACTTTCGTAAATCGCTGTGAATTTGCGCGGGAAAGTCGAAGCTCGATGCCTGTTCATAATGGCATTTTCTGCTAGTCAATATAGCTGTAACTGGCTGCTACGTAAGCGGGGCCTAGATGCGATTTATAAAAATACACATTTATAAACTCGTGTATATGCACAAGCTTTTAAATTTCAAAATGCCTACTATCTACTGTAAATTGTTGTGTGTCTCTTTCGTACTTGATGCCAGTTAGGGCCGTATATACACCTTTTTCGTTTAGCCTCGGACCCAGCCACGTTGCCCCCATATCCGGTATGCGTTCCGAAAAAAAAGCAAGAAATTACAACCCCGAACAAGTAAAAAAGTATAGAGGGTTCATAACAAGAACGACTTACGGTTGCAATTAAAATGTTAGCACGTTCTACTGTCGAGGCGAGAAGAAAGCGATGTTTTCACGCATACCGGAAGTGCCAGAATGGAAGATGGCGGCGCCCACGTAGAAAAGGTGAATAGAGAGAGATTGGCCATTCGTTGGGAAGGATAGGAGGAAAACGAGGAAGCGCCATTGGCCGAAATTGGGATGGGCGTATTTCAGGGCGTCTTCACAAATTTGAATGTGGCCAGCCAGACGCCGCGAATAATACCCTGGTGATGGTCGCGCGAAACAAAATTAATAAGTGGGTCGCTGTAACTTTCGGTGGCTGAATATATGGATCACGTGATGTTTCGATCACGGTCATGCTAAATCACGGTGGAACATATATAAAGACATGGAACATATATAAAGACATATATAAAGCGTGCGCGACTAGCAAAACAACTGGTGTAACCCGTACTACAGGCGCCAAGGGCTGGGAATCTGCCGTCAGAGAGGTCAGCCGTCCGAGCAAATCGAGCAAAACAGAGTTTGAGCGACACATTCGATTCTTGCAATTTTTTTTTCATGATCAAACTCGAAACATCAGGTGCATTATATTTTCAACCACGAAGAGTTACTCCATTTAGCTCTTACGCAATTTTTAAAAGGGTTTCTCGCTAGCACCGCGAGGAAACTATTTTCGCCTTCTGGATGGCCAAGAGAGCATGTCTAGCCTTCTACCTGCGCCTCCGGCACGCCCTGGTACTGCCCGCTCCCCCCTTTCACCAAGCTCTTTCTATGTTCGAATCTGATGTCAATGGAACTGCTGTTTGTCGGTGGGCGCTCCCACATCCTGCTCTCAGCCAAACTGAAGATTTGTTTATTTGCACTTTGTTATTTTAGTTGACATCTTTATGTCTTTACGTCATTTCAAAAATTTAGTGATATGAGATATGTCTTAGATTGAGTTTTTTCTTACTTTATTTGGTATTTTGGTGTGCACAGCGTAAAACACACCTGCATAATGTGCGTGTGCTTTTGTTTTGTCTGTGTCGTGATGCACCACTAAGTATGCACGTTGCGGTTGTTGGGGATCAGTAAATAAGCATAATCATAAACATCTTGGCGTATTTGTAACGACCTAAGTATCTTACTCACCATGATCAGAGATCGAGATGATTTAACGAAGTAACATACTTTGGTCGGAACCGCATACGTCACATTAAACTTCGTTTCTTCGCCCAGGAGATCATAGCCACCCTAAGCCGGAGACCTGCGTGGAAGGCGAAGTCTGGAAAGAATGTGTCGGGAGTTCATGCGCTGAACTCACCTGCAAAGACCCCGTAGCTTCCACTGGATGCACCCTTGACTGCAACTATGGATGCTACTGCGCTGACGGCTTCTACCGGGACGTCAAGAAAAATTGCGTCAGGATAGAACAGTGTTCTTGATAGCTGCCTCCTGTAACCAACCTCAAGATCACGGAAACAAGACACTTACGAGTCATGGCGGCTACATCCTATGAAAGAGGTTTTTATATTTGGCGTACAGACAGAAGCATATATGCCTCCCGCAAATGTTCAGGCTGTCCGTGCACAAAGCTGCAGCAGGTTATGGTGCTTCTCACTGCAAATATATACTCGTCAAGGTGTTACCGTTTCTCCCGTTTTAATTTTTGTATTTATACTAGCCACATAATTATGATATCATCTCATGTACTTCTTGCATAAACAATAAAAAATAATATTTCGTGAAAATATGCCTTTATTTCTTAAATTAGGATTGTGTTTGTCAAGTATGTAAATACTACGTTTTGAATTTTTCCTCTCTAAAGAAACCAAAAGAAAGATTTAAATAAAGCTGTGTCTGTACTCCCCTCGCGGGTCGTCTTATGTGGAGGTAAGTGGAGCCCATAAAATCCAATTTCACTATACCCTATTTTATCTTCTATAGTTGCAGTATTAATAATTTTTAAAAAAGAACAGGTACACATCGCGACACTGTTAGCGCGAACATGGTATCGGCGCATTTTCGCATTTCACTTCTAAATAGTATTAGCGAGCACAAAATTTTATCGCTTACTTTATAGAACTAAATGAGCTCTTTCCGTAGCAATAATAACTTGAATGACATCCCTTCGTTTCAAAGAGAAAAACTGGAAAAACCGGCGATCGCTTGTTCGCGCTAACAGTGTCGCGCTCTGTACATTGTATGCTAAATGTATCTTGTTGTTAATTATGGTGTTCCCGTTACTCTTCTAGCTCTCCATAGTTACCTTTGTACGTATACAAATCACTTTATTAGATAGCAGAAGACACTGCAGGAGCGCTGAGTAGTCGTAATGACCAAGCATCCAGCCGTGCCACTAAAAGCTATATTGAAAATTCTACATCAGGCTTGTTTATTGTTAATGCTATATCAAAATCAGCGGTTTTATTGTTCAGGAGAATTATTTAAAAAATCATTAACGCGTAATAACTTCGTATGTTTGCGGTGCTACGACACAAACCGTGACCCCTCGCTAAAAAGGAAATGAACAAGTCAAGTTATTTAAAATATACTCTAAATTGTGTATATCAGTTGTCCAGTTAAAACAATATGAGTGCTAGTGTATATTTATTAAACTCAGGAAAAAACTATTTGTTCACAAATTCGCTATAAAGAAGAGATTACTACGGATTTGTCAAAATTAAAGTATATTAAAATATTCCGTTTTTGTTCGCACGATGCAACCTGTTACATGGGAAATATTGGCATCAGATGTCTACTTAAGAGTTATAATACATAGTAGTTTGTGGCTTTTCCTTCCGTTATATAAAGCAGTAACTTGTGTCAAGCGCTGTTTGGGAAAGCTGTAGTTTTAACAAAAAAAAACATTTTGATCATCGATACTTTTGTTTACATATGAAGATGATATTGCATATTTTATCAAAAACAATCAAATAACTAATTTTATAGTGGGGTCGCGGTTGGGGCAAACTCACAAAGGCGAAGGCTGCTAGCTTAAAACATTTTCCAGCCAAAAGCAAGAACCCAGAATTTCAGTCAGTTTTAAACGTATTTAGAATCCTTTGCGATTCAGAGGTAAGCAAAACTTCATGAAGGGGTATTTAATAAATCATTTATGACTCCACATAACCAACAGGTGAATACAATGAAAGCGCGGTCATTGGTGGTTGTATAGATTTAATCTAAAACTATTTTTATCTAAGCATTTAGATATGTACATCAAAAGGTAATATAAAAATAAAATATAACTTGTTGGTGGGCCGAAACGCTTTAATTATGACCTAGATTTTACTTTGCGTTTAATGCTTTCGCAGAGTAACTCTAAGATAGATCGGTACTACGGCTTGCACCGCTAAATAATGAATACTTATTACTATGTATATTTAAATATTTATGCACGTGAAATTTCATTTTAATGTGCACAGCTAAATACAATATTTTAGGAGGAGATTGCTAAAATTATAAACTAATTTTATTGCACAGAAACGACAGAAATGCATTAAAGCGACGTCATAAAAGGACTCCGCGAACACGCCAAAGAGATCACAAATCCGTCCCCGGACTCCCTGCATTGCGTAGTCCTTCACGCACAAAATCGCCTTTCGTGTGAGCCTAATTTTACACGAACAAAAATCCTCGGCTGGCAACATGTCTCGATTTGGCAGTGACATATTTGAATCATTACACATAAAATTATTGCGTCAAACCTCTCCAGCCCTTTCTCACTCTAGAAAAAAGAGTTTCGATTCCTGCGATGTCGGGATTTTTCTACAAAGGGAAATACCTAGACAAAATCTGTTCCCCAAAGCCCAGTCCTCCTCGCTTTTCTTAGTCTCTTTGAACACAGCTTACCCACTCCCTTTACGAGCGGCGAAGATGCCGCCACCTTCGATAACTGGTCGGGGCAGCAGGCAGCACCTTCGGCACCGAATGTGTTGGAGGAACCTGTTGGTGTCTCGTCCAACACTATTTTCACCAAAATAAACAGTATTTTGCGGCATGCCACATCCAGATAACTCGACGCAGATGATTGTGCTAGCACCTCCTCCAACAATATCCACACCCAACAAAACAGTGCATGTTGTATGCCACACCCAAATAATTCGTTAAAAATGTTTGGCGACAAATATCATTTTCAATACTTTTCTTGTGTAAAGTTTTTTTGTAACTACTAGTTATTTTTCTATACGTGAACAGCGTCTGAAGAAGACGATTACGCTTATTAAGAAGTCCACTAAATCAAAGTTGTTAGTAAGGTGTTTTTTCCAGTTGCGTCCTCTCTTCACTCGTTTCTCTAAGTTCAAGCTCACCCTTCAAAATTCCAAAGGGATCCGCGTGTAAAAGCGGCTCGGCTCATCCTGTGCTCTATTTGGCACCTGAGAGACTCTCATAACAAAGCAATAGCATATGCACCTCAAAGGAAACAAAGTTTGGCGAGAGCAACCAACTTTTAAATTGAACGGAGGTGGTCAGAAACACACACAGTATTTGAACTAATTTTTAGGAGTATAAAGAATCCGGAGAAGTTATGTTACCAGTGAAATATAGGATTTTTTTTTTTTTGTATTTAGTCTCCACCTTCAGAATTTGAGTATTCGGTACGAATTCAATTCGCTAACGTTTAAGCTGTAAAAAAAAATTACAATAATTTTGTTCTAGACATATCATTCTGACAGTACCAATGCTCAGTAAATTTCTTCAGCCTCGACGCCTTTTTTTATTTTAGTAGAATGATTTTATTATGCAACCAACATTTGTTTAGATAAAGGTAAGATCATCGTTACGTTCTTTAAAAAGTATGAACCTCTCAAAAATTATTGTGTTGATGAGCATTAAAACATTATTTTTGAGCAAGCGCAATGCAAGAGCAACATTTACAAAATAATATTCAAAGATTGTTATATAAAGACAACTGTATAAAGCAAAATGTTTTGTTGCGATACATAGTTTTAGCTAATCAACACACACGTACAAACTGATAAGTCTCGTTACGAAACTTTGGTTCCATCCTATTTAAGTATTTAGACTTCATAATATGTAAAAACAATAATTATAAAATCAATAGTTTTGTTCTGAAATATTTTTCCCGTTATCTGAGCACCTTGATGTAACACTCTTCAATCAACAATAAAAATGATGTATCTAGTCGACCCTTTCAAATCAGGGGCACTCACAATATCAATACTGCCTCATATGGGTAAAATCATGCAATAGTTTCGCAGATCCACAAGTCGTCTGGTATTGTCATGGTTAACGAGGCGGCATTGCCATTTATGCTTATCTGAAATAGACAAAACGCCATTGGAAGAAATGTTCCTCTTGTTTCTAGTATTGCCTAAAAAAGTTTTCCGTTTCATTTTAGTCGAAGCAACAAACATAAAACAAAAGTCCCAAGCATTACTCAGACCGCCCCGCTTTCCGCAAGAGTACCTGTAGCTAGCTGGCACCACTTGCTAAGTTGAAACGACGCAATTCCTCGTTAACGAAGCAAGAGAAATAAACTGTACCTGCAGCTGCATCCTTGGCAGGAAACATAATGTAACGGTGACATTTTTATTACTTAATACATTTCATATTAAATAAAATCTACACTCTTTCACAAGTTTTTTGCTCCGACTCTTTTGGGTTTTTGCATAGAATGAGGAGACTTGTGCATTAAATTTCAAAATATAATCCGACTTAAATTCGTAGCAATGAACATCAAGACTTTATTTCTTAACTAAGCTATTTCCAGGTTTATTTTCGTTCTGCAGTTTGGTGGTGAAAGGTATGTCTATTCACAGCTTTCTGACATACATCACAATACAACACAAAAACCATATTTATTTACTTTCTTTGAAAATTATACAATATAAAGCCCACATAAACCAAAAATGGCTTGTGCGTGAGGTGCGACAGGAGCCTCTGTTTTTTTTTTTATTGCACAGATAACTAAAAACAACAGAGCATACCGATATAAGTGCGAATTACTGCAGTTCCACCTCCTTTTACAACTTGTTTTGATTCCTCTAACTTGATGAGTAAATATGTAAAACACGTCCAGTCACAATAAATTTGTATTTACATATCCTGAAGGATACTATAATTCGTGACTTACGAGGTAATTCTAATAAATGAAGAAAAAAATAACCTTTTATATTGTGCGTTTTATGGGATACTACAATATCTATTCCTATTACATTTTGTGGGTCTTTTTTCTCTGTTCTATTCTCCGTCATTTTGCTGGGGTTTTTTATTCTAGGGGATTTTAATTTATGTAGCTCATATCCAGTAATATATTATAAAGCCTAGGCCCTTAATATTTTCTTGTGGTCCCTCCGTATTTTGTCCTTATAAATGGTTCAGCGAATTTTTTATTTCGTCATAATGTCCTCTCTTTTTCATTTCCCCTCCTATGTTTCTTGTTGAAAAAAATGTCTTATACTAATATCAAACTTCATTTGATCTCTGAAACGTAACATTCCTGGTTCTTTATGCGTCTTATCTTAGAGATAACCAAACGAAACCCCCTAAACTAACAAACAAAAATAACAGCCAGGACAAAGCTTCCCAACTTCGGCTAACCCTCCAGTTAAAAAAAAAAGAGGTTAATTATTTGTGGAACATCTGATAACACTACACCCACGTACAACATTGACCCCGTACATAAATACATAAACTAACCGCCTACAATACAAAACATAATTGGAAAGGAATCTCTTCATCTCTACCAATACAGAACGCCAACTTAAGAATAGACACTGATGGACTCACTCAAACAAAGTGCTCTTCCGCTCCTCTTTGAAAATATATCTTAAAAACAACACGCACAGACAGACATACAAATTTGTTTATAGTCTCCGAATGCTTTAGCATTGTTGCACATCTACAACGATGCCTGACCAATACAGTTACGAATTGATTTTATTCGAATGGTTTTCCTTATCAATCTTTTATTGCCATTCACTTCTCTATGTATTGTTTCCGTTCCTGAGAACAACACAGTGAAAATATTGCACTCATTTATGTGCTTTGAAAATTCCGTATTAACAAAACTCAAGTGAAACGTAAGGATTAACGGAAGAAATTCGGAAACAGCAAGGCAACTAATTGATGTTAATAATTACACTGCTTTGTAGTCAGGAGCGGAAATAGGATAAAAGAAGTGAATTACAGTAAATGACTGGGAAGGCAAACCGTTGAAATTATATCAATGTAAACATATTCGACAGAGATCTGACTGGTTAGGAAATAAATGGACTGACTGAAAAAATTGAAACTCTAACCAGCTCGGTCCCTTGTTCACGGGTGACTATGGGTTGGGCGAATCTTCTTAGTCGTCTTCATCTATATCATCTTAATCATCCTCAAATTCATCTTCATCAAGAATATCCAATGCTGGAAGCCTGTTCGGAAGGTTGGGCGAACTTTCATCGTCGTCTTCACCTATATCATCTTAATAATCTTCAAATTCATCTTCATCAAGAATATCCAGCGCTGGAACCCGGTTCGGAAGATTGCGCCCGTGTTTTTTCGTGAAGCGACGAAGCCCTGACGCATGTACGCTTGGGAGGATGCCCGATGATCTGTTTACGTTTTCTTTTGTTGCTTAGATATATCAGGATTCCCGGTGCAGACGTCTGCTCCAGTGTTTTTCTTTCCGAATCGGGTTCCAGCGCTGGATTTTCTTGATAAAGATGACGTTGAAGATCTTTAAGGTGATATAGATGAAGACGACGAAGAAGATTCGCCCAACCCATAGTCACCCGTGACCAAGGGACCGATCTGGTTCCGAAACGTAGGGTATTTTGTTCTATTCAAACTTGGTTAGGGTTTCCATTTTTTCGGTCAGTCTGAATTAAATAAATTCGTACCTGTATTAGTTAGGAATAGTTACAGTTGGGAAACAATGCTTTTAAGACTAAATAAATTTTATGTCTGTGTGCGTGTTTTTATATATTTTAAAGGGGAAGCGGGACAGCACTTCGTTAGAGTGAGTCCCGAAGTATCTATTTTTTAAAGTCGGTGTACTGGAATGGTAGAGTTAAAAAGGTGTCTTTCCAATTCTACTTTCTCGGGTGTTAGGTTTGTAATTATGTTCATGGTCAATGCTCTTCGCGGGTGTAGTGTTAAATGCTCCACAAAGCATAAACCCCCTTTTTAAAAAAAAAATGGTTAAGGTTACCCCAAGTTGGTAAGGTTTGACCTGGCTGTTATTTTTTTTTTTTTGGGGGGGGGCATTCTTTTGTACTGTTCTGGATGTTCCTTTCTATGTCTCGGTGTAGTCTTTCCTAGCAAAGGGTAAGTTGTGTGACTGGTTACCTTTTGGTTGTCCGCATATAAGGAGGTGGGACTGAATAAATCTGTTAGATGCGTTTGAGACGTCTCTTCCTTCCCTGTTTCTGTCCCTTCTACGTTTAAGTTTCGATCTCATACCCCAGTCTTGAGGTTAAGTAGCAACATGGTAAACATCCAACAGCTCGCTTGTAATTTAACCGTTTTTTTATTAGGAAGAATTCTATGTTAAATAATCAAGTATGGCGAAATGGATGGTCAGTTACAAACTGGCAGCGCGAAGGACAGGATGCATTCATGTAACTTCTCGTTTTTTTACACCCTTGAATATGATCATCTGTACTAACGGATGAATGTAACTCAAAATTCCATAATCGCAAACACAATAAATGACACGGTTCAAGACGAAAAAAACTCTGCTATGCAAGCATACAACGTAGAGAAGATATAAAATAAATACCAATAATTGAGCTTCAATTTTAGTGCTCAATATTTACTACGAAATATTTCTGAGATAGGAAACTTTACAGAGGAAAGCAGGAATTTTAATATTTGCCTTTTTTTAATAAGTGAATTGCTACATTTAACTGACTAATCTTTTTGAAGGCATGACTAAAAACTATTTACGCGCTATTTCTGCAGTGTGAGCCAATTCTAGTTTAAATGTTTTCAAAAATATTGTAGGAGATACATCGTTTATCTTTCTAGTGGCTGCAACAAAATTGACCCATGACAGCGACATTTCAAGGTGGCCTTAGTATAGGCCGGATCACATAAAAATTCGTATTACATATATACTTTTTAAACATTTCGGAAGCACTATAATTATAACGTTCGAGAACGCATAAACAACATATTTCTATCTGCACATCAGAGTCGGAATACTGTGACAAGCAATTTTTCTGAAATACTTCAAACCATTGTTCTCACGAAATAAATCTGCAGCTATGCGCCACTTGATGGATGCGCTTTTATTTTATGCGTAAATGCTGCAGCTCTATATTACGATGATTTACGGTACACCCACGACGAAGGTTTTTCCAATTCACAATTCATTTAACAGTCGAAGGCCTATTGCATATGGACGAGAAAATAAACTTCGAATATAAAATGTCCTGTTTTCCCATGCTACAACAAAGTGTGGGCACTGATTAAGCACGAATGTGCGTCAAAGCTTGTCCGGGACTCTAGTTCAACCCCTGCACCGGTGGAAGCTGAAGATCGCCCATTTGCAATATCGCAGCGTAATCGCCGCAGGTTCATAGTTACGTGCCATAAAAAGGAAAGAAGATGTGAGGCGGTTCTGTTTAGTCTATAGACCAATTTCGAGCAACGTTGTCTGTATTAAAGTATAATGTGGCTGGTTTGATTTGTAAAATTAAAATCAAAGAGTTTAAACCACAGTGAAATACCAATATATACATAGTATATATACTGAAACCAACAAAACTGGTCGTAGAAACTCTAGTGTCCCAGAACCTTTCTATCTTAAAAAAAACAACTCTTTTTATATTTTTCTCAAACCGAAGTAGGTCAACTTACAATATTAGGGTCGCCACACTAAAAAAAAAGGTATATAATTACTGATTGCTTAATAAGCGAAAACTGTGGCAAGTTCTGGGCGTCTTGTTACTACACAGAAAATGAGAATGCTTCAATAACCAAAAACGTCTCGGAACAAGAAATTCGGAAGCAGAACGCGTAGAAATATAACGACTAGACCTGCAGTTCATAAGCCTTTAGTGAGTATACAGACAGACAATCGACCACCAAAAAAATATCAAAACCCACTGACAGACTAGAATCTCAACGCCACCATAGTGAGCCCGAGCGCAAACACGGCTTGCACACGAGCACCCCGTCATCGCTCGGTTAGACATCGTGTCGAATCAAATCCGTGAATGGACGCCCAGGGATGGGCTCGGACCCAAGTCCCAAATTGGCCTCATACGAAAATGATGATGTTTTGTCGAAATAGAGGAGGCTGTGAACAAGCTTTGATTATTCTAGGTGGTGTTGATATAGATGGTGTATGTTGCTCCTTAGAGCCTGTTCACAGGCACAATTTTTTTGAATACCTTGTGACTCAAACCTGTTAAACTTTTGTTTGTTTGTTTGTTTGTTTTTTTTTGGGGGGGGGGGGGGGCGTGAGAGCACACTGGAACGCTGGTGCCATCTATGAGTTGATCCTGGAACTTAATTTCGCTGGAACGATATTTTTGCGGTATATGTCAGATCAGATGTACGTTCTATATAAGAACAACGGTTTTTTATAACACTGCCAAAAGTTTTTCAAGTCGAGAGAGAGAAGTTCTTGCTTCCAATAAGTCCTTGCTGCCAATGAGGAACATTTTAAATGAGGAACTCGATACCCCGTTGCTGGCGTCTCACTTCAAGATGCTGGTGTTGCGTCGGGAGGTTAGGAAACTGACTCGCGAGTGGAAGTCATTTCAGTAATCGTAACATGCATAGATTAAACATATCTGTTAAGCCTACATTGCGTTAAACATCTGCTACTAGTATCATAACAAGATTCGTGAGAGCTTTCTTTTTTAGACGGTAAGCAGTATTCGGTGGTTTGAGTACAAGGCAAGACGGCAGCAAAGGTACGCTTCTCGAGGAGCAATAAAAATTGTTATCCGCCTATACAGTTACAGGCTTTGTGATTTTGGATTTTCATTCTTCATCGATGCTGAGACTAAAATGTGAAAAGAGACACATGCACCATAATAATTCTCAAAATAACCAGTTTTTGAAGGAGAAGGTTATGCATATAAGTATTTATTTATTGCGCTTCATGAGTGTCTACCCCGCTTACGTACATTAAAAATAAAAACTGCACTGTATGCAGTCTTGTACGCAATACTGAAAAAGTAACCGATTACAATCGCAATTAGTTTCAATTTATTCTTAATTTAATAAAGTTATTTATTTACCATAGCTTACTTTATTTAAAGGTGTTATTGATTCTAGTAATCAATTACTGCGTCACAGAGGTAATTGAAAAAATTATCAGAAAGTAATTCATTACTTTTCACGTTACTTTTCTAACTTTTTCTTACGAAATAAAAAATGCGTACATATATTCAAAGTGGTTACATTTCGTTCATTTTTGTCATACGAACACTCTTAACCTTCAACAGCAGTTGTCTTTCGAAGTTGTCGTCAGTCACCTTTCCACGTCTATGCAGAAGTGCAGAATACAGTCATCTGTTCCGCGGTAAACCCGGATCTTTACAATCCGTACATAAGGACACGAGGCACTTTCGACAGCTCGAGAGCCAAAAGGTCGCTAAGCGCGCTGAAAATCTAATATTTCTATAACATTAGTACTTTTATGTTTTGTTGTTATACAGGAGAAAACAAGTGTCCAGCGTTGGTGCAATATAGGCCAGTGACGTAAGGGCAGACAAAGCCATTTTTACGTAAAAAAACGGACCTTACTAATTTTAGTTATTTTACATTTCCTACAATTTATTTACTTTACAAGTGATTACAAAAATAAAAGAATTGAATGACAGCGAACGTTACCGCAGAAACAAAAAATAATTGAAGCCTGTGGGTTTCCCCTTTGACAGGGTACCGCGTAGAAACACAGGGTGTCTGAGTTTGTGGAGGGCTGTGTTTTATTGGCGTTTCGCCATCACACTTTGCCCGTCGGCCAAACTAATAAATGAAAAGAACCGGAAAATGTCGGCGCTGTCGTATCAGACAGCTTCACCTGTACTAGGCAGATTTGTGGGAAGGGGGAAGCTCAAAAAAAAAAAAAGAGGCTCCGAGAACACAGCCACTTCCAAACGAGAGAGTCCCCGACAACGGTCGCGGCCGCCTTATCTAGCCTAGCGGAAATGGAAGCGCCCGGGGTAGGTGTGGCTTAGCTCGCAAATGGGTCGTGTCCACAATCATTCCCAAGGGTGCGCCAGAGGCACATTCACCCAAAAAGGGCGAGGGAGAAACCGCCCTCTTCGAGGAATGTGGGCTCATCTCGGATCCGGAAAGGTGCCACCCTAGCTGTTCCCTCGGCCTTCATGTGCTAGGCCTAGGTAGGGAGACGGAGAACACGTGGTTCCCATGCTCAAGCGTTTAAAAGTTTCAATGAACTGTATTTGAGTACAAGTAATCAGTTACTTTTAACTCGTTACATGCAAGTCTAACTATAGACCGACACTCTGAACGGCTCTGGATATTAACACGGCCGGAAGGCCGCGCATGCGCAGATGCTATGAGGGCAGAAGCGGCCAGGCTCTCCGTGTTTTCGCCATTGCGTTGTGTTGCGCGCGCTCGCTGTTGACGTTGTAGAGACGCTTCTAGCTTTATTTTTGCGTCGTATTTCGTGCCAACGTATGTTGTATGTTAGGCCCGACATTTGAGCTCGCTACCCGAGCATGAACGGCAGCGGAATCGAGACATACTGTGCGTGGACGGCGTAAACTTTGACGATCCGCACGCCGTAAACTCGCTGGAGTCTCGACGTGAAGTTTCTGCCACCGACGTCGATGGCTCACGTCGTCATTTATTTATTTTTTTCCGCCAAGCCAGTTCACGGCCGACACCTTGCAGGCGTGCAAGTCTCTCGAGGCCTACAATTACTTCGAGCCGTTTTCCGCGCTGCCGGAGGGATCAGCAGATTGTTGGTCTGCGGAAGTGTATTTATTAATTGATTAAATACTCACAGCGTCTTCAAGTCAAGGTATAATATTTTTCTCACCCTCAGTGACCACAAGGGCATGACAAGCGGTAACGCTTTGTTCATTTTGCCGCCGATCCTCCGCTCGGTAGCACGGACGTAACAAGCGAGCAGTGTCGTATGCGTTACCGAAAAAAAGTAACAAAATACGTTACTCGTTACTTCCAAATAAAAGGAACACGTCATCGACTTTCGTTACCTTAAAGTTAAATGAAACACGATACCGTTACCGATAAAAAGTAACGCACGTTACGTTTGTGTCACTTTTTACTTATATATTGAGGGCAACAGCGCTTTTGTTCGGCCACAGCGTTTTTCGACACTGAGACTAAGGGCGTGGGCGTTAGAGTGTTTCTGAAGTGGGATTTTTTGCATGGGGAAAAGACAAGCAAAATTTTCAAGGTAGGTGGAATCAATAATGAATGACTTGGCGCCTGTACTTCGTTTCGGCTTAAGTCCAAACGCAGCCGAAGCTACGAGCTAATGGGACCTGTCAAGCAGTGTCAAAAGAGCGAGTCATTGGTCGTTTGTTATTCATGATTGATTCAGCGGTGATAGAGAAGACATGACGAACACCATGACGGTGCCCTTTTGACGCTGTTCCATTTGTCCCATCAACTCATAGGAACGGCTGTGTCTAGGCCGAAAATTAAACGAAGTATGAAAACATTAAAAAAAAATTACTTTTTTTTTCAGGTTTTGGGAAGAATATGTAACGAGTGACGTAACGAGTGACGTAACTACGTTACGTGTTATTCGAAATAAGTTGAAAAAGTAATGAGTACGTTACAACGTTACCAAGAAAAGTAACACATTACCGGTAACGCCGTTACTTGTAACGCGTTTCTGCCAACACTGGTGGCGAACCACCAACAAGAGCTTGGCCGGTGGTTTATGCGCGAACACCGTGGGAACACATCCCGGGTGGTCTCGATCAGACGACGGTTTCCCTGCACATAAGCAAGCCTCGTGACGGATATTGAAATTAAAGCAACACGACTTCGAGAAAGTGCTTGCCGCACAAACTGTCGTCCTCGGGAGGCGACCATTTTTTTCCGAACCACGAATACTATTCACCTTCTGCGCCTTTGAGAGTCCGCCGGGAACTTATGGAAACTCACTCTGCTACTTTTGCCGGTACCGTTCGGTGAAATTAACGGCTACACATCCTTGCGGCATGCTGAAATGCTATGCTGCCCATGCGAAACGTGCGCCCTTCTGCCCATACCACATGGCTCTGGCGCGATTGCAGCGCCGTCGCAGCTCCGTGACGTCAAGCCCGCGCGTCGGTCTATCGGTATAGATTAAGACCTTTTAAAAGCCCGAGATTATAAACCATTAAATTACCGGTATTTATACCGCATATGTAAAAATTAGCATTTACAATCCGTGAACTTTTCAAAAATTAAAGCAACTGAACACTTTATATTTTAAATCAAAACCTTTCTTATCTTCTTTCTTTTTATATTAAGCCAGTAGTGAAAAAATGAGAGCTAAACACACCTCAAAATTTTAACCTCAAGGTTCGTTCGAATTTTCTAACGACCTGTTTTGTGATTTTATAATGACTAGAATGTTTATTCAAGTTGTGGAAAGTGCAAATAGGTTGAAATGATGTCTTGTGCACTGTTAGTGTAACGAGAAGGTATTCGCCTCTCTTATTTTGATAAGTTTGTGAACATGACATACCATTGTTTAGCGAAAATTACACAAGATAATAATAATATACAAAGAAATAGACAATAGAAAAGAAGTCTCCAAAGTATTTGCCCACGGGCCAGATCCGGTTCGCGGAGATGTTCCGGCCGGCCCGCGGATGGCCGTGGTCTTTACAGTGACGCACGACCGCAGTCAGCTGCAACCAATGCAGACAAAAAATAATGTTTCATAAAAAAGTAGGTCAACCACACGTACCAAAGGCGCAAACGTCGATATCATGAAAGAATGAGGGAAAACTGAAGTGTGCTGAGCATATTCCAATTTTCAAACAGTAATTTGGAACAATACGCTATTCGATATTCGCTTCGAGATGAACTCCGATATTAGCATTTTTCGAAGTGTTGACAGGCGTGAGAGCCGCGTTGAGCCCGCTTCTTACCGAGCACTGATGCACTGCGGAGAAGCAATAGCCACGGACCCCGCTTTCCCGGGTGTTGTTTCTCCACAGCGCAATGGTGGTCGCTAAGAAGAGCGCTCAACGCGGCTCACCCGCCGCGATCAACACTTCGAAAAGTAGAAATTTGCAGTCACGTTCTTGAAGGGGCCCTGCAATCATGTTTAAGCGTTTACCTTTTTTGCGGTCTCCACGTCTTTTGGGGTTCAGGCAAGCCAGCGGGCACGGAGAGAGTAACTAAATATAAGTGCGTCATATTTTAACCGGACGACGCGGAAACCTTCTCCACCTACAAAGCGACCCACAAGCCGAAAGCGCGCGATATGTGACGTCTTAGGTCCTGGGCTTATTACTGGTCAGAGCCGCTCAAAGCTTTTTTTTAGTGTGCAAACCGTTTCAATATATTTATGAAAGTAGCTTTTGTTCATTATTTTAGATCAGAAACGAATCAAATTCAGTTTATAAACTGCGGAGACAAGAAATGACCCGCCGACATACCCGCCACCAAGCGGTCGAAAAGGCGGCACATACTAGAAAGGGGTAGAGGGATCAGGCACCGACCAGCGGCGAGCGTAGAAAGGTCCCGGATGTATGCGGCAGCGCTGCGGTCGTATAGGCTCGAGGATCCGACCGGTTCCGAGCGTTCCAGAGGCCTTCGGCGAGTAGTTTGGCTTGCAGTTTGGCCGTTTGGCGGTATGGCAGCGCGAAGTGGCTCCCGTTCTGAACTGATATTTACCCCGTGTTTGCTGTCATTTGTGGCGAATTAAGTGTCATGCCGAATTAGTGTTTAATCTAGCAGCAAATGCAACGCGAGCCGCCCTCGCCAGCTGCTTCATCCAGCCTATCCAGCAGATGCTTTAGTGGCGCCCTCTCAAGCCGTCGACACGGAGTGCGGCAGCCGTGAGCGCCCGCTGAGCTCACTACCCCCCTTTAGTTCACCCCACTCCGGCCAGGACCAAGGACGTCGTGCAGGAGGTTATTTTTGCTTGTTTTTTTTTTTGTAATTGTATTTCGAACATAACTTTTAAGGTAAAGCGAAATTCGAGAAAGGAAAGTTTCATTAAGTTACCACGTTCCGTGCGCTCAGGTTCGGTAAAGGAGTTGAGCCTGCTTTCAAAGCTGGATGGTGCACACGCGCACGTGGTGTACGCAAACAGAAACAAAAACGTTCATAATTTTGATATGTACGCAACAGTAGAATTTCCAAAATTAAAGTGTGGCAATTATGCAAGGATACATGTTAGGAAGAGATGTTTTGACAACCGGCGTTCATAATTCATGGTTGCCTTTTTTTATTTCTTCAAAGTATAAATGAAAAAAAAAAATTGTATCCAGCAAGAACATCTATAAGTTCCCCGATTCCTTATACCAAGGCTTCTCAATAAGTTTAATTTTATGTCAATTGCATCGTTTACTTTCCAAGTTCATGTAGGCAACGAATTCCTGAGTTCACAGTCCTTGAAAAAAAACCTCTATGAGTTTAAATGGGTTTGCGTTTAGGTTAGGAGCAGTAGTGAAAAGCTTAGAAAAGCTCTTCGATATTCCATTGAAAGTATTCGGCCACAACCACTATTCCCTTCGGATTTTCTTCGAAATAAAAATCCACTATTCGGACATGATTAGAAAACTTCATCGAAACGCCGGTTCGTTTGGCATATTACTTATTGCTTATTGCCATCACCAAAACTATTAGTCGTAATTTCCTGCTTCAAGCTTGCCTAACAATAAGAAATAATAATTTGCGTTTTCGTGTATACCGTACATAATGTTCTGATCTGATCTACCATTTTCGTTAGTCCTTGGGCCTGTGTGAATATACCAAAATTTCCATGCGCTTTGTATTATATCTGGTGAAATATCACAATTATAATATATTCCGCTTCAAATAAAGTATATGTACTCGTCCACCTTATACTTATTTTGAGTGTTTCCTCTTGACTAAACGTCTGTATAGAATGTCTGTATGAGGCCTTTTTATCTCGCATTTCCTGGTTTATATTTTCTCATCTAATTTTCGGCCCTTGACATTGCAACTGGTCTCCAATCGGGCCTCCTAGCCAAAAGGTTTTGAGACACCTGCACTAGAAGAGCAAGTATAAAGAATAATATTAATCGTCTTGTTAAGTACATCGTATAGCAGTAGTTTAAAAACAAACAATTTAGGTATTTTATTTTTGTTTGGAATAATAACAATTTAAATTAACGGTATGCTAAAGATGAATAGTACCATGAATTAGTTTTACATATGCGACTCGTCTGGTGTCGTCTTAAATACAACACGGTATTGAGAGCCACGTCTGCCGAAATAGCGTAGATGCGACGAAAGGAATGATCCCATTGCCAACTTTCTGGGACATCCCGTAGAATAAACAGTTTTCAAGAAAATATAAAACACAATTGCTTTGCGTTCTTTGATATCCAAGCAAGTACACTACTCAGGAACATTACGATATTTTATAAAGAAAACCATAAAATTATTATTTTGGTGGGGTGGTGCATAGGATTCATTTAAAAACATATACATATATGTAGAGGAGTGAATAAAATCAACTCCCGCCCATATTTTTATTTACTGATTATTGATATTTTATGACTGTCATATGAAATATTACAGGGGGACATTTCGATGCTTGTTGTTCAGCTGAAATTCGCATTTTAGTGCACGCACCGAGGAGTGGATGACCAAGAAAGTTGAGTATGTTTGGGTGATATGACCTTGTAGTAATTGGATAGATCGCTTGACTAAATCTCTTTAAGACACATTAGAACGTTGTTTCGGGGAGTGAAGGATATTGTTGATTAATTTGTCTCTTGAATTCGCCAGAGAATTTGACACGTGACCAAAGGTCCCCAGAAAGTTCTCCACTAAATTTAGCAGGAAAATTGACGCCAAGGAACCTGTCATGACGAAGTCAGGTAGTAGTGCGAAGCGATAAAGGTCCGTAACGTCCCGTCAAGTAGTGCAATGTCAATGTCCCTTTTAAATTAGCGAAAAATGCTTTCGTTGCGGCAGGTCACGTGACCTGTCGTCACGCTGTCAAATAGGGTTGCCACGCATTACCATGACGTCACATGACGTCGGTTCACGTGAAAACGGTTTTCCAGCTAAATTTACCGAGTTAATACACGGACAAAAAAAAAAAAACGGACGGGCGGGCAGAATCCTGGCATTAGGAATGTCGTTAAAAAGCTTTCCGTGCATTAGAAGCTGGATCATTGTTCAGGTGGTCCCGCTTTTTCCAGAGTACCGGTAGAGCAACACATGTGACGACAGAACAAGTTCCTGGTTGACGGCGACAGTTAATTCAGCTTTAGCAGCGTCTGGGTTGCAGGCCATGAAACATTGTGGAAATGGGGAATTATTTTATTGCTCTATACTTTATAATTAATATTGAAATGTTAGCTCCCTTTCACAAATCCCCCGCTCGTGTACGTCGGAGTAAGTGTATAAAATGTATGCGTGTGAGAATGAAAGCAGATTCAACTGAGATTTGGTTTCGAAGAAATCACAATGAAGACTTTAGTCATGATGGCTCCCATTATCACGCTTATGCTTGCTCTGCAAAGTGTGGTGGTACAAGGTATGTGCATTTATATTTGTTGATCATGTGTGTTGTTCGTCGATAGGCTAGTGCTTTATTTTGTGAATTTACACCAGCGTCTATAATCAATTGCGATTTTAGAAACGCAGCCCGTGACAAGTCCTAAACATCTTATTATTGCTCCTCACCCAACGATTCTCCGGCATTAACCTTTAAGAACGCCGAAAATGAATGACAGAGAAAAACTTTAGATAAAAATACAACGCACGGCATTTCCTAAGCTTTCAGTCGCATCCACAAGCCGAATGGGAGTTTTGTCTCAGAATGCTTCCCGTTCATCCCAAGGAATAACACTTGACCTTGGCCATTCGCAATTGCTTCGCTGATGCGCATGGTATTCAGAAAGTTCTCGGTATTCGCGAGGAAACACTGTCAAAACGCTGTGAGATGGGACGTGAATTGCAATGAAGCCTCTAAGGTATTTACGAAGCCCCAAAAAAGATTTTTCCCGATGATGAGTGACTCTGAGCACTATTTGTTCACCAGGCTCCGAGAATACAGCCACACCAGAGGCTTGTGGCGAAGGAGAAGTTTGGAAAAACTGTGTCGGGAGCTCATGTGCCGAGCTCACCTGCGAACACCCCGAGCCGCCGAATGGATGCACCAAGGACTGCAACTACGGTTGCTACTGCGGCGAGGGCTTCTACCGGAACTCCCAGGAACAATGCGTCACGAAGGAACAGTGTACTTGAAAGCTATTTTTTGTGTCTATTACGGCTATTGCGGCTATTGCTATTAGGGAACAAATAAATTTGGAAATCAGCGTTGCATGCTCACTTGGAGCACTTTCGGTAAGAGTCTGCACTCGCCAGCAGCAAGACCCACTTCAACGGAGCAGATTTCCGGGCGATCACTGTGCACCTTGATCTCTAAAGGTATAATAGAGTGTGTCAGGATCATTTATTTTTTTAGGTACCTTGCGCTTATGATGCTGTAGACCATTTTATGCTAATAAGCATAACCCGTCTCTGGCCTCCCAGGCGACGTTCGTTCGCTCCATTTCGGAAGGCTTTTTGAGCCTGTTGATGTCATAATTTTTAAGACGATGAAGTTTTTTACATAAATCACGAAGTTCTGAATTGAGCAAGGTCCTTATGCTGTGCTATTCAACATGTAAGAGGTCATTGGTCGTCTTACACGGAAATAAAACAAATACCTTCCTAACCGGTCCTTTAGCTTACCACACGGAGAGCTGGTTATAAAATATTTACTGAACGTTGCAAGAAGCGTTGCTACAGTGTTTATTTATTTATTTATTTATTATTTATTTATTTATTTACACATACTGCGACCTCTGTGAGGTCATTGCAGGAATGGAGGAATACAGAAACAAATTAACATTCAAACAATACAACATGCCCTTCAACATAACAGAAATGAATATGATGACGTCATGCGTTACTGAAAAGAATAGGCAGAACCGCGCTAATAAAATCACTATACGGAAGAGTACGTATTTCCCCATCAAGATTATTCCAAATTTCAAAAAAACGAATATTTAAAGCAATTAGTATGAGACTGAAAAGGAACAATATTTAATGAATGAGATCGTCTGGTGCGTGAACTAGTAGAGAATGAGATATATTTACTTCGCTCTATTCCACAGTCCTCATTAACAATTCTGTGCAACATTTTAATTTTATCAACTGTTCGCCTTCTAGACAAAGGCTCCAGCCCTAGAGATGAAACAGCCGAGGAGGGTGAAAAATTACGGTCATACCTATTCAAAATAAATCTTACAGCCTTGGCCTGGATAGATTCAATGAGATTAATGTCTTTCTTAAAATAAGGATCCCAAACAACAGATCCATACTCCAAGATGGGCCTAACAAGTGTCTTATAAGCACAGAGTTTGACTTCTTTAGTAGAGCATTTAAGAGTACGTTTAACATAACCTAATTTTTTAAGGGCGCGAGAACAAATAAAGTTGACGTGCTTGTCCCATTTAAGGTTGGACGTGAAGAAAACACCTAAATATTTGAACTCCGTAACCTCGTTTAAAATGACATCATCGATACCATAGCTAAAAACTAAAGGGGTTCTCTTATTCGTAAATCTCATAAACACAGTCTTATCAAAATTAATATCCATTTGCCATTTCTTGCTCCAATTATAAAAAACGAATAAAGGATTCGTTAAGTAACAGTTGATCATTAGGAGACGAAATGTCATTGTACAGAATGCAGTCATCTGCATAAAGACGAATTTTAACGGGGATGTTTTCTACAACATCATTTATATATAAAATAAATAAAAGAGGCCCTAACACCGAACCCTGTGGTACACCTGAGCTTACCGAAGCTTCCGAAGAGAAGGCATTTGCAAAGGAAACAAACTGCGACCTGCTATACAGATAATCTGCAATCCAATCAAGCAGAAGAGAGTTTCTAAGAATGACTTTTAACTTTAAAAGAAGCTTGGGGTGGGATGCTTTATCAAACGCCTTCGAATAGTCAATAAAAATAGCGTCAACTTGTCCTCTTTTATCTAATGATGAAGCAACGTCATGAGTAAATTCCAGAAGCTGCGTAGTGGTTGAAAAAAGACGACGAAAACCGTGTTTGTGTGGACAAAGTAAAGAATAAGTTTCAAGATAATTGGAGATATGCTTACACACTATGTGTTCGAGGAGTTTGCTGCAGGAGGATGTAAGAGAAATCGGTCTATAATTCAGAAGACTCTGCTTATTACCGGATTTGAAAATGGGAGCTATTCTCGCTGATTTCCAAAGCCGAGGAAGAATTCCGGATGAAAGAGACTTTTGGAAAATTATAGTTAAATATCTCGATGTCCAGACGGAGTAACGATGCAGAAAAGAATTTGGAATATCATCCGGGCCTGAACTCTTTTTACAGTCAAGGTTCAGGAGCAAATTAAGTACACCAGAGTCATCAACCTGAATGTCTGTTAACGGTGGACATGATATTGTGGGACAAAAACTAGGTTCGCAGCCGTTATCCAGAGTATAAACAGAAGTAAAATATTCATTAAAGCTATTCGAAATATCAGAAGGGTCATTAACACATTTATCGTGAATAATGAAATAACGGGGCGTTTCATCTCTGGGTAGGATGGACCTCCAAAACTTCGCTGGATTTGACTTCATAAATTGAGTCAGTGTTACATTAAAATAAACCTCCTTTGCAGCAGCCATCTTTTCTTCAAGAGTTTTCCTCAAACATTCAAAACGATCTACGTCCACTGGGTTAACACTATGCTTTAGTTTCTTATTCCTCTTCACGCGGCGAGATAATTGTATCACTTCCCTAGTTATCCAAGGCTGTGTCGGATTCTTTTTTTTTTTTAATTTTAACTGGAACAAACTTTGAAATACAGTCACTGACTAACGTGCAGAATTTGCTGAGTAATATATCAACGTCACAGTCTTTACTTAGGGCAACAAAATCATAAAAATAAAAACTAAGGAAATCAAGAATGGACACGTCATCTGCTCTAGAAAAGTCCAGAAAGGAGACAATTTCTGGATTTGCATGCAGTACACGAATATTGAGCGTCACAAAAACAGCACTGTGATCTGATAGACCCCTTACTACAGAACACTCAAAACCAGACAAAGTAATGCTATGACTAAGGAAAACGAGATCAAGAATTGAATTATCCCTAGTATACTGATGTACCACTTGATCAAGATCAAAAGACATAGCGATATCAAGAAGAGCATTACACAGCTGTTTGTCACGGCTGCCCACTGTTAACGTACTCCAATCTATGTCAGGCAAGTTAAAATCTCCCGTAAGGATGAGTTTGTAGTTACTAAGGTTATGTTTCAATATGTAATCATGGATATCAAAAAGCACTTGAGCGGAAGAACCGGGAGCTCTGTAAATAGCTCCAATAACAATGACAAACTTATCGACATGCACTTTGCACCACAGTGACTCTGTATTTGCTAAGGAAGGAAGTACAGTGAAGCGGACACCAGACCTAAAAAATAATGCTACACCACCACCCCTTCCAGACGACCTATCACAACGTACCACATCATAATTAGGGGGAGTAAACTCCCAGTCAAGTATGGAGTCGTGCAACCAGGTTTCAGTAACACATATGACATGGGGGCAATAAGAAGAAGCAATGCAAGCAAATTCAGTTGACTTCGGAAAAAGGCTTCTGGCATCAAGATTTAACAAGGAAAACAGCTTATTCTGCGAATGTCATTCAGCGGGCGTAGAAGTAACTAAAGGAGAAGATTTCACAATACAATTATTTGACGCGTCCCATTTGTACCGAACA